>JACYFF010031956.1:75760464-75772431 GCA_017589665.1 Selenicereus undatus
GTGTGTGTGTGTGTATACTTGAAAAAATGTCAAATTTAATATTAATAATAAATGTGTATTCTGACCTACAATTTTTATAAAATAAATAAAATTGCAGCATCTTTACTGTGAATTAAAAAGATGAGAATCATGAGTTCTAATTTTCTTTCACATGCACCTTTTTTAGGGCATCAAACTGGGTTGGGATTGAGGAAAAATTGATAATAATATTTATCTTTTTGTGTACATCACTACAACTTGTGTAATTAATTTAATAATGTAGGTATTTGTGAATAATCAAAAAAAAGAAGAAGAGGAATGATTTTAGAGGTTTTGAAAGCTAAATTTTTCTTTATTTTTTTAATATCTTTTGAGTTCTGGGTTGTTATTCTTTGTAAGAATTAATTTTAGTATTTAGTATTTATATTTATTAATACGGTTTATGGTAACAATCAACTGTATTCTTTATTTGAAACCTATAAAGATATTAGAATGAGAATGGATGATGACAGCAATTAATAAATTATTTGACATGATTCTTTAATTGTGTAGTTAGTTTAATCACCTTTGAATACCTAATGATGCACGGAGAAACAAAGCAAAGAAATCAATACGAATGGCTTTGGCAATTTTTGTTCTAACATTTTTATTTAAAAGTGCATATTAAACTCTAGTTGCTATCCATTTTAATAATAAATTTGAGAATTTAAAGTATACACTTTTTACATATATTCTTTAATCCAATTTTTGTATAAAATTTAAGAAGCCAGAAAATAAAAAGGTTTCATTAATTCTATGAGTAATTGTTTTTTTTTATCAATTCTATGAGTGATAACTAATTAATTATTAATAATAGAATGGTGTACACTATTTTTTTATTTCATGGTACCATTTGCATTGTGAAAATTCTTGGTACCCTTTATTAATAATCTCTTCACCATTATATAATTAATGAAGATATGCTACTTGTCAAGTTCACACGACAGCACTCAATTTTAGATATATCTATATAGATTAGGCCCTGTTCGACAGATAGCTGTTTAGAAATGCAGTTGAATAAAATGTGCTTGGTAAATTTAGCTGTTGAATTAACTGATTAATGTAAATTGACATAAAGGGATATAGATAATTTCCAAAGATAAAATTTTCAAAGGTTAATTTTTGGTAAAAAAATATGAAACGCTACTTTTGAATGTAAAACGTTAATATTATTAGCTTTTCAAAAACGCTACTTAAAACGTTTAACGCTAATTGAAATGCTAGTCAAAACACAACGTTACCGAACACTAAAAATTATGTGATGAGTGTATTGACCTAGTCAAAACACCAAACGCTATCCAAAATACTGTTGCCGAACACGCCCTAAAAGTATCGCGGCCCTGCGGGAATCTCTATTCATAACATGCTCTTCGGTCGAACTCATATTCACAATAATTATATTATATCTCTATTCACACATAATAAATAATTAAATGTTATATAGCATAATGTAGTTCTCTTTCTATTATGCAAGTCCTCATATTGTTACCAATTATCTACTCTTTCACTCATACAAATGAAAGGGGGCGAGAGGCGGGAAGTGGCCCTTGCATTGGAGTAAGCGACCCTAATGCATGGCCAAGTCGGGCTTGCCAAGTCAGGGCTTGTTCTTTTTGTTGGTAAATTACAAGTGTGAAATGGGAAGAAAATTGAGTGATAGTGTTAGAGTATAAAACTTATTTCTGAGCCTTCAACCATCAACTTAAACTTTTGGTTGAGAGGTTTCTTGAACATGGTAGTAGAGCCTTTCTAAGCGATAGATTTTGAGTTCGAGTCTCAGCAACTCCCATATTGATTTATTGCACAAGGTATGGTGAGCCTTCAACCATCAGCTCTTGAACAGTAAGGATGGTTCTTTTCTTGCAATAGTGGGAAGGAATAGAATAGAATGAAATTGAATGGGACTGGGAAGGAGTGGAATGAAACTGAATGGAGTGAGAAGGAATTGAATGGAGTTGGAGAAAGATGAAATGAGTGGAAGGAACATGCCCTTAGGTGGACGATAAGAATTTTTCTAGTCATTAATGACACATTTAGTGTGACTTGAATCTAGACTACCAAGCATGAATGCTATTAGTTCATGAATTCATGGATTTTGCAGTATAGTACATTTAGTGTCCTCCGGGGAGCTTTGGGGTTAGGAGGGGGTTAGGGCTGCGGAAGGTACGCCTAGCGTCCTGGAATATTGGGTCCCTCACGGGTAGGTCGATAGAATTAGTTAAATCCCTGCGTAGGCGTAAGATTAGTATAGCGCGTGTCCAGGAGACGAAGTGGGTTGGGGCGAAAGCTAGGGAGATTGATGGGTATAAGGTTTGGTACTCGGGGTCATCCAAGGCGAAGAATGGAGTTGGCATACTAGTTGTGAAGGATTTGGTGGACCAGGTGGTCGAAGTGAGGCGTAAGAGCGACCGGATTATGGCCATTAAGGTTTTGGTGGGTTCAGTTTTCGTGAACGTGGTGAGCGTGTATGCGTCCCAGGTAGGCCTGCCGGAGGAAACTAAGAAGCTCTTCTGGGAGGACCTAGATGAGGTCACCCAGGAGGTACCTCAGAGCGAGAAACTGTTCATAGGAGGAGACTTTAACGGCCATATTGGCGTGGAGGCAGCGGGATATGATGGGACCCACGGGGGCTTCGGTTTCGGAGAGGGAAATGCGGGCGGGGTCTCTATGCTGGACTTTGCGGTGGCCTTTGATTTGTTGGTGGCCAACTCTTTCTTTAAGAAAAAGGAGGACCACCTAGTGACCTTCAAGAGCAGTTCTTGCAAGACCCAGATTGACTACTTCCTAACGAGGAAGGAAAATCGGAGATCGTGCAAGGACTGCAAAGTGATTCCTAGCAAGTTGCTGGGAACTCAACACAGGTTGCTGGTTTTAGATGCAGAGTTCCAGTATCCTAAGAGGCCGAAAAAAGGAGCGGGAGAACCCAGAATTAAGTGGTGGACCCTCACAAAGGAGAAGGTGGGGTTAATAGCAGAAAGAATAGCTGAGGAGAGAGCTTGAAGGAGGGCAGAAGACACCGATTCGATGTGGGATGCCATGGCGGATTGCATCCGAAGTTCGGCTGAGGAAACCCTAGGTCTTTCCAGGGGAGGCGGCAATAGGATGGGGGGCACTTGGTGGTGGAACGAAGAGGTAAAGGAAAAAGTCAAGGCAAAGAAAGAGGCTTACGCGGAGTTCATAAGCAGCAGTTCGGAGGAGGAGAGGGAGCATAAGAAGATGGGATACAAGGTGGCCAAGAAGGTAGCCAGAAAGGCGGTGACAGTAGCAAAAAGCCAGACTTTTGATAGATTGTACCATAGATTGGGGACGAAGCAAGGGGAGAAGGAGGTTTTTAAACTGGCTAGGGCGAGGGAAAGGAAGACTAGGGATTTGGGAGTGGTAAGGTGTATCAAGGACGAAGATGGTAAGGTGTTGACTGAGGATGTGGAAATTAAGGATAGATGGCAAAAGTTCTTTACTAAACTCCTCAATGGGGAAGGGGGGAGACGACTGTAGTAGGGGCGAAGAGTGTAGCGATCAACGTGAGGGCGACATGATAACAAAGGAGGAGATTAGGGAGGCCTTGAAGAAGATGACAAATGGGAAGGCATTGGGCGCGGACCAGATACCAGTGGAAGTTTGGAAGTTTATGGGGGAAGTGGGTCTAGAGTGGCTCACGGAGCTTTTCAATGTTATTTTCAGGACCGCCAAGGTGCCCGGAGAGTGGAGGGCCAGCACAGTCATCCCACTGTACAAAAACAAAGGGGATATCCAAGATTGTAATAACTTTAGGGGCATTAAGCTGCTCAGTCATACTATGAAGTTGTGGGAGAGGATGATTGAGAGAAGGCTAAGAGAGAAAGTAGAGATTTCAGAGAACCAATTTGGTTTCATGCCAGGCAGGGCGACCATTCAGGTGATCTACCTCCTCATATGGCTCATGGGCTTGTTCAAGGACAGAAAGGTGGATCTCCATATGGTGTTTATTGACCTGGAGAAAGCGTATGATAGAGTCCCAAGGGATGTATTGTGGAGGTGTTTGGAAGAGAAAAGGGTGTCACCCGCGTACATCCGTGTAATCAAGGATATGTACGAGGGAGGGAGGACGAGCGTTAGGACTCTGGGAGGGATCTCCAATGACTTTGCTGTTACTTTGGGTCTGCATCAGGGCTCCGCTTTAAGCCCGTTTCTTTTCACATTAGTTCTGGACAAACTCACTAGAGGAATCCAGGACGAGGTGTCTTGGTGCATGTTATTCGCAAATGACATCGTTCTTATTGATGTGACCAGGCAGGGGGTGAATGATAAGTTGGAGAGTTGGAGGCATACGCTGGAGGCTAAGGGCTTTCGGTTGAGTAGATCGAAAACAGAATACCTCCACTGTTGTTTTAGCAGAAGGATAGAAGAGGGGGGAGAAATCGTACTGGATGGGAGGGCAATACCGAAGGTCGCTAAATTTAAGTATCTGGGCTCGATCATCCAACAAAATGGGGACATTAACGAGGATATTAGCCAGCGGATTAGAGCGGGCTGTCAAAAGTGAAGTCAGCGTCAGGGGTGCTGTGTGACAAGAGAGTGCCCATGGGATTGAAAGGCAAAGTCTATCGGATGGTAGTTAGACCGGCTGTTCTCTACAGATCGGAGTGTTGACCTCTAAAAAAGACGCAGGCCCAAAGGCTGATGGTAGCTGAGATGAGAATGGTCAGGTGGATGTGTGGTTTTATGAGATTGGACAGAATTAGGAATAGAGTAATCAGGGGCTTAGCTGAAGTGGCCCCCATAAAGGAGAAAATGAAGGAATCGAGGCTCAGATGGTTCGACCACGTGAAGAGGAGAAGTGTGGCCGCCCCAATGCGAAGCTATGAGAGGATCAACCTTCTCGGTGGTAAGAGAAGGAGGGGTAGACCGAAGAAGAGCCTAGAAGAAGCGGTTAGAGAGGACCTGAGAGTTGTCGGTCTGACGGAGGATATGGCTCAGGATAGGAGGCTGTGACGGGACAGGATTAAGGTCTCTGAGTGTAGGGGACCGGCTTTGTAGCGGGCAGTAGCTTAGGTGGTGTGGGGCGGGTAGGATTTTTGGTTGCTTTCCTACAGGTCGTGCTTTTCCGGGATGTGACGGCACCAAGCGCCCTTGGTTTGTTGAAGTATGTCTCCGCTCCCTCTTTATTTGCTATTCGGAACCTTTTCTCTTCCTTTTTCTCTTCCTCCTTCTCTCACTCGGTAAATGGTTTTGCAACAGTTTTCTCTATAAACTTTTTCTCAAAACTGTTTTTGTGAGTCTTATGGAATCAACCTCTCTATTGGGTAGGAATACCAGTAGAGGTAAGGTTGCCTACAGCTGGATCTCCCCAGACCCCGCGAAAGCGGGACCCACACTGGGAGTTTGTTGTTGTTGTCATTTAGAACTTTTCTACTATAAGATTCGTTTGTTTTCTATAAATAATAATCATTTTATTGATAATAAGACCGATCACATCAAAGGAATTCTTCTTTTATTTTTTTTCTTGAATGAATATGATCCTGTGATATTTCATTGTCAGCTACGGCAGGTCTAGAGAGGGAAAGAGGGTAGTGGAGAGAGAAAGAGAGAGCAAATAAGGGAACGAAAAGCAAGGCAGAGAAGGAATTTTTTCTTGTTTGTAGAAAATATCCCTCAAAATCTTGATCAATATGGATTAAATAGAATATTTCAAAAAGTCGAGTGAATGACACCTAAATCCCTATCAGAAGAGGCAGAGAAAACAAAGGAAGAATTGCCTTTGCAAGATTTTGGAGAAAGGGAGAAGTGTCAAGAGTATCCTCAAATTTAACATTTCTATCATTAAAGGTTGTAGAATTAAAGTTTGCATGGCAAGTTATGAGAAAGAAAGAAGCGGAAGGAAATACCAGAAACATTGTGAAGGAAGAAACAAAAGCAAGAAAATGAAGTTGAGGGCAAGAATGAGAGGTTTAGTCAAAAAGAGGACCAAAGCATAAAAATAATACAAGGAGAAGTGAATCAAGAATTTGTTGATTGGTTTGATACGAGTATTCTGTGCACAACTCACGAACCAAGAGACTTCCGAGCTTTAGCATCAACACAGTGGCTTTGGCAATGTGTTAAAATTTTCTCAATAAGTAAATTCAAATTCTTGCTGACATTTGATACATTGAAACATGTGAATGATGTTTTGAGCAACCACGAACAGCAAGATCAATAGTTGATTGAAATGAAGAAGTGCGAAGTCTGTGAAAGGGTATGGTTAGATATCTTCAGAGTTCCTCCACATGGTTGGAGCAAGGAGAATTTCAAAAAATATCGCCGAATTATGGGGTAGATTTTCAAATCTATGAAGATCTTAATTGATACTGATATATTCAACAATATAGGTGGTCAAATTCTTTTGCACATTGAAGACTTCAGGTTTAGAATAAAGATTAGAAAGGTCAGGTCATCCGTTCAAGTCATTCAAAAAGTTCATGCATCTACAAGAGCATTGCCCATGGAAGCTATAGATTCAAATGACGGAGTGGTTGGCTTTGAAGACACGAGTGATGAAGTGGCATCCTAGGATAAGGTCCAACATAATGACCAAAGAAAGGGTGATAAGATGGCAGAGGAGAAGGTTAATGAATCAGCTGAAGAGTCTCCTAATTTTGAATTTAGTGGAAAAACTATTGAGGGGAATGGAAAGTTGGAAGACAAGCCTAATGAAAGCATTAAGTCTGACACTAGAACCAAGACTATAAGCTTCAGCCAAACTGGCTTTTCAAAGGAAATTCATCACACCACCCAACAAAATTTATTAGAGGCTGAGGGGTATAAGAAGCAACACGGGAGTACCGATCATGCGCCCTCAGGTTCCAAAAATTATACAAATGAAAATGCAGAGTTTATTCTTGATCTTTGGATAGGACTACGCCAGGATATAGTAAAGAAATATCTCCTTCTCCAGGCTTTGGTTCTCCAATGAGATTAGAACTCCTCCTTCATGAATCACTTGAGAAAAGCGAGGGGGGAAAGAACTCACAAAAAAGAAATTAGAAGATAACAGGAAGAAGGTGCTCAGTATGAAGAGGATGCCATCACAAACAAGCTGTAGAACTTCAGATCTTTGTTAGAGAGAGGCTAAAGAACCAATAAACATTAGGAAGATCTTGGGGCTAGTGGTGATAGAAAATGAGAGTGCAACAGAAGCTAGAATCGCTACAAGCCTGAAGAAAATTAGGAAGCAAGCCAAAAAAGAAAATCCAGAGACAATCAAAACAATGAAACGTGAAATATCGCAATCGATAGTGGCTAGAATCAAGGTAACAGCACAGAACTCGAAGTTGTTGAGGTTTGATCATCGTGGTTGGCATAGCATTCTAGATAGGAGAAGGTTGGCTTCTATGTTATATCTTGTTACCAAATTAAATCATAAAGCTTGATGAAGATTAGATGGTGATTGTTTTCCGACTATGGATTTGGTGAGCTGTGAGAAAAACTATACTGTTGGTTTTGAAGATGCACACAGTGTGTAGCCCTTGGTTTGATAAGGATGACCGCACTTAACAAACTATTGCATTGGTGTTGGGATCATAACAATGAGCATAGTACTATTTTCATTGTTGAATTTTCTTTGAAGACCCTTCGAAGAACAAAATTAGAATCAAAATTACAAAAATGTAAGGTTATGAAGGAAGGTAGTCATGGTTGAGACTCACTTAAAGAGAGAGAAAGGCATCCTTTCTTAAACGACAAAATTCTTTCAAGACACAATTTTTGAACTCTATTATTAGCTTGCATATGCTCTTGGCTCCATGTCCTATCCTGGTAATTTCCCTTTTAGACTTTCTAATTTGTTTGAGCTGAGACAAAAGATACAAGGGACGAGCAATCACAAAGAAAAAGTAAAAAGTATCCTGATGCAAGGCTTGACTTTTGCACCACTTCTGGAAATTGATGGTGCTTGGTGTCTGCTATGGGAGCTATGTGTCTAATTCTCAAGTGGTCTAACTATTGCTACATTCTTCTTTTTTTACAAAGGTAAATGGATGGGGGTATTAGACACCTCTTCTCACAAGAGTGCGCCCAAAAACATCATCAGTTAGGATGTTCCTGAATTAAGGTGAGGATGTACTATCAAAGAGAGAGGGTACACCTGCCGGCATTACTGAATGACTCATTTTGGCTAGCCAGTCTGCGGCTTGGCTTGCCTCCCGAAATATATGTTTGATTATGGTGCAGTTCGTCGTTGTTAACCATAATTTGACATCTTCCAATATCGTTGCTATTTGCCACAGTACATGATATATGCCTTGTAGCGCTTGGATGACGGTGTTATTGTCCCCTTCAATAATTATGTTCTGGTAGCCCGCTTGGATAGCTGCGATTACTCCATTTTGGAGAGCACGAGCTTCTGCAACAAGGATAGAAGCCTCTCCATAATGTATCGCTCCTACTTTGATGAGCTTCCCTATCCAGTTATGGAGGATAAAGCCTCTTGCTGTAGATTTGTTGATGAGCGATCCATCGAAGTTGAGTTTGATGAATTCTGTTGGGGGCAGTGCCACCTTACAAAATGATGTGAGGTGACCATAGGGGGGAATGGGAGCCCCTAGTTGCTACCTAACATAATCAAGTGTTGTACTTGATTGTAGGGTTTTAGGTGGTGCCCCTCTAGATGCTAATTTTTGTTGGGTTGATACCTGCATGTTTAGGTAGGTTGTGGAGTTTGAGCTTCATAATAGTTGATTTTGAGTTAGGTGTGGTGTTTTTGTTTTGTTGATGTAGCTTTGTAGAGTCTTGTTTAGACTCTTCTCGTCTTGTTTAGATTCTTCTCGTCTCTTGGCTAATAATAATAATTGGGGAGAAAAGTGATAAAGCTCTGACTTCATATAGCTATGTAAATTTAGAACATTTGTAATCAATTCAGGTAAAGTTATGATGTCTTATATCTACATAAATTTGAAACATTTGAAATCAAATTGATTTATGCATAATTATATGCATATAGCCTCACTAATGCAAGCCTTAAAACACAATTTTCTAGTCTTTATTGTATAGAAGTAAGTTTTATTATATTTTCTTATGTCATTGGAGCAAGCACGCCAAATCTAATTGCCATGAAGTTGATAGAGCATAACAAGAATTAGACATTAGTACTTAGTGCGCAGTTTTTGCTACATTGCATGTGCAATTGTTAGGCCTTCTTAGATGTTTCTAAATGGGCAGGAGGTTACACATTCAAGTTTGTTATCAATTATGTTGGTCGCGATGATGGGTTGAAAAGGAGTTATTGCAACATACAAGTTAGGGTGTAGAAATACTCAACACACCCCTCAATCCAGCTCAAAAAATACAGCCCGGTCCAATAAAACGCAGCTTGTTAAACAATCGTAGCCCAATACAAAATATATTGCCCGGAAAGGAGTTAGTAATGTGTTGTGCACGCAACGATGCACATGTTTGCACTATTTTTGGGGGGGGGGGGTGTTATACACAACTCCTACACCCAAACTCATACAATGTAATTTCCCATTGATAAGATACATCAAGAACCCAGGACAATGGCACAAGAATCTTCACATTCTTAATGTTGATTAATCCTGTCTTAGTTTTATGATTGTGAAAAGGAAAAAACCAAAAAAAAAAAGGTGCAATGATAGAATTAAAAATGGACTTAAATTGTGAATTCCAGAAGTGATTCATGTTTGCATTTGCTTCACATTTATCTTAAGAAAAAGATTTTGAGGCAGATTTTATCCCCCTTCTAACCTATTTGAAAAAGCCTTTAAAAGCCTAAGTGATATTAACATGTACCCACTTTTACCTACAATGGAATTGACATATATGCAAACCTTTTTTTATAATTCTGACCTTTTCATATTAATCTATTACTCATCTTTACCCCCTGACCTATAGAGGTACAAAGGACTCTGTGTAAAGAGTAACATGAACATCAAGATCCTAGAGCTAAAACTGCTTATTTGTAGGATAAGCTCTATCTAGAAGTTAGAAGTAGACTTGAATAAGAACTAGAGGTTGCTGAGCAAAAAGCTTCAGCTCATCAAGAGGACTTGAAGAATGAGAGAAATGCCTTTGAAAGCTATTTCTGGTTTTTGAGAGATGCATATGTAGATGTCTTCAATGTTTAGTTCCAAACATAATCAATAAGGCAGATGCTAAGGCTAGTGCTAAAGTTCAAAACTTACGGAGGACAAGAACATATTAGAATGTATTCAATTTCTTCTCTCAATTCCTCCTACTATTTCTGTATCATAGTAAATTTTTCTTCTCGTGGTAATGCTTTATTATTTTGAATGTCCTTTGTCTTCTTTTTAGGAAAATTCTATAATTCTACTTTTAAGTAGATTTGTGACACAAAATTCAAGTCTTATTTAGAGGCTCATTTTTTATGTAAAATCTTCCCCAAAAAACAAAGAATAAATGAGTGCTGCTAGCCATGAAATCACCTAAGAGCATCATCTTATCGAGTGATGGGCACCTCCTTCGCGCTCTAAAGCTAGAAGCTTCTACTGCCGTAGGTTTCCTGGATGCTTTCCTATCCCATCCATGCTCCTAAGAATTAGATCTCCTAATTTGAGGAGTCTATTCTACGTACAATCTTGTGTTATATGTACTCGAGCTCCTGGCTCTGTACAATTCTGCCATGTGTGCAATATCATCTTTGGTCTAGGGTCAGCGGCGTAGTCAGCGTGGGGTCAGTGAGGTCAGCCGACACCCCTTTCAAAAAAAAAAAAATATACGTTTGAGAATTTTTAAAAAAATAGAAGTTAACTATATATATCATATGTGTTAAAGAACTACATGAAACCTCCCTTGCTTTAGTAGTCTAGATGCCTGATTTATGAGTTGGCCTATCTCTAAAGTTGTGAGTTCGAGTGCTCTATCCTTCCCTATTTCCATTTTATTTTTTTCATTTTTTTTAAGCCTCCGGTACTCTTCCTCTGTTTGTTCGACAGTTCGAGTCCTCAACTCTCTCTTCCGACACCCCTATCCAAAATGTTTGGCTTCGCCACTATCTAGGGTAGTAGGTCTACAACCTCCTTTCATATCTCTTCATTGATTTATAGATTATAGGCTTGCGCCATGAGACTTATGAATCATGTTTCAACTGATGCGAATCAATTTTGATCTAATTACCTGAAGGTGGTTAAAATTGAATTAGTATGCCAATCAAGGTGGGTAAAGGTAAACATGAAAAGGTCGCGATTTGAAAAATCTTTTACAACTAGTTCAGAGAGTATATTTCAATACCTCCACACATCAAGCTAGGTAAAGATAAACATGAAAAGGCTGGGTTTTGAAAAGTTCTTTTGCTCCAAAAAATTCGATAGATAAATATCAATACTTTCTTTTTTTTCTTCTTCTTTAGCCTTTCTGGCACACTTTCATGGAGGCAGGGTAGAGAAAGGGTTGTTACAGTGTAAGGGATGCATTTCCTTTAATATTCAACTAATCAAACATGCGAATTAATGCATTTGTGAAAGATGACGTAAAGAGTGATGAAAGAACTTATGTTTAGCGTTGGACAATTTGTATTGTAATTAGGGGAGGGTAATGGATAAGGTTGGATCATATTAAGGTCGGTCCGTTTATAAAGTGGGTTGGGTCGGTCATGGCTGGCCTGTTAATAATTTGGGTCAGTTTGAGCTTTTGTATTATTAAACGGTCAGATTGGACTCACCTGATCAGATCGGCCCATGGGCGACCTACTCTTAGCCCATTTTAAAATGGAACAAAATTCACAAACAAACTCTGTATGACAGTTATTTTCATGTATAAAATGTTGGTAATAAGCCTAACTAATTATAGTATGCAAATTAGTGTGACAAGTAGGTAAGAAAGTAACGGGTCATTAAACGGGTAGGTCATGGACCGACCTGACCCATTAATATGCATTAATGGGCCAGCTGCGTATTAATATGATCTATTATTGGCCCGATCTTTTATTGACCCTATTTTAAACGGCCCAACCTGCTTGAT
>JACYFF010031956.1:75781574-75820508 GCA_017589665.1 Selenicereus undatus
TGCTTCCGCTGTGATATCGAATTGTGATTCGATTCAACCCTAACATACTTCAACCTCATCTGCTACTCTACGTACTCCTCCTACTTGCTACTCGAACGCCTCTGCCCTCTTCTTCTCTGTCTCACCCCCCCCCCCAATTGAAACCACCATTCGAGCCCCTTCATTGCTCTTCATTAATACTCAAAATAATTCTTTGAAACCGCAAAATGATGATGATGAGGCCCCAATGAATGAATAACGGACGCTAGCTTTAATGTAACGGAGGATAGAGGAGAGAGGAAGTAACGCACAGGACGAAGGCGAAAGGGCCTTGTTCGTGCTCTATTCGTGGATTTCTCAGGCATGGAACTGAAGAAGAAGAACGGCCACGGGGGAGAAAGAAAGAAAGAAGTTGATCACGTGCCTAGCATGCATTCACTTAAATGAAAGAGGGAGCAGGCTTGTGGAGTGTCTAGGCCTGAGCCTGAGAATGAAGCCTAGCACAGCGTGAGAAGGAGGTAAGGGCAAAAGAAGAGAATAGGGAGGCTGGCTGGGGAAGTGTCTGGGTCTGGGCTGCGGTTTGGGAAAAGAAGGTCGGTCCAAAGAAGAAGGAGAGCTGGTCTTCGGCCTGGACCGGCAGCTTGGGCTGGGCCGGTTCTTGGACTCTCTTTTACTTCCTTTTGCCTGATCCAATGCTTGTTGTGATCTAATCCTCTTTTTATTCAACGCTTTTTTTTTCCAAGCAATTTATTTATTCTTCAAATTCCTACAAAACAAACAAGAACCATATTAAATACAATTAATAATTTATTTTGAGTGATTATTAAATAATAAAAGGGTACAAAATATCGTAATTTTTGGTTGAACAACAGCATGCTAACATATTATCATGGTGGGCATTTTGAGAGTGATCCTTTCTTTCTATATGCTGAAGGGGAGTTAACTGAGGTGAAATGGACCCTGATTATATGAATGTTGAAGATATTAAGGATGTTGTAGTTGAATTAGGTTATACAGTGAAGGGGTTTAAGACAATGTATTTTAGCAGGCCAAAGTGTTATTTGAAGAAAGTTTAGTTGAAATTCAAAATGTTGATAATATTGAGTTAATGGTATTGTGTGAGAGGCATCCCCATGTTTATTTGTTTGTGGAGCACATATGATGAGCAGTATGATGTGGAAGATTGTGAAAATGAGGGTGATTTGGAGGACAACTTTCCTGAGGATGAATTGGATGACTCGAATACATCTAATGACGAGTTAGGCAGTGAGGATAATAACGATGAAGAACTTGAAAGGGTCACAAATGAGAAGAAGTCAAGGAAGGAGGAACCAAAAATGGACCTAGTATTAAGCAATGCTCAGACAGAGGGGCATGTGCAAGGGAAGGGGACTAGCAATGCCACAGGGGTGGTATGTGAAAAAAGTTATCAAGATTCTGACAATGCTGAGAGCCTTAGCAGTGAATTTAGAAGTGACGGTGAAGGGGGGAAAGGGGAGAAAAATATTAAACCAAAGAGGGAAAAGGCTAGATATCCAAAATACCAAGACAGTAGTGATGCAGAATTGGTACCAGAAATGTTGTTTAAGGATACAAAAGACACTAAGGAGGCAATTGACAATTGTAGGATTATGAAAGGGTATCATTTGAAGTTTAGTAAGGGTGATCTCACAAGGATACAGTATCATTGCTTGGAAAATGGCTGTCAGTGGAGGCTTTGGGTGTCAAAAGTGGGAAAGGAGTTGTCTTTCCAAGTAAATATCATGTGCCATGAGCACACTTGTGTGCCTTTTAATTTTGAGAAAGGCAAAAGGCATATGACAAGTGCTTGAATGGCTAAGAACTATATGGAAGCCTTCAGAGACAATGCAATGTTGAGGGCTAGAGATTTAAAGACTATGATGAAGAAGCAGTACAATTACAATGCCTCCTTGTTAATGTGTATTAGGGTTAGGGTCATGGCTTTAAGGTTATTAACGGGAGAATATAAGGAGCAATTTGGATAACTTAGAAATTATGCTTATGATGTTTATACACAAAATTTAGGGAGCACTCTCAACATCAAGAGTCAACAGGACTTTGAGGGTCAATATGTATTCAAGAACTTTTATATTTGTATTGGTGTCTTGAAAATTGACTTCCTATATGGGTGTAGAAGGATTATATCTCTAGATGTATGTTTTCTGAAGGGGTCATGGTCTGGACAAATTCTAATTGTTGTTGGCAGAGATGCCAACAATCAGATGCGCCCCATAGGATGGGGTGTTTTTCGAAGTGAGAGTACTGAGTCATGGGGTTGGTTTTGTGACCAGCTGGGCAGGACTTGGGCTTTGGAAATGGCTATGGATGGACCTTCATATCAGACCAATAGAAGGTACCTAAAGCTTTTGTTTTTGGTTTACTTTTCTCTTCTTCTTTTTTTCTTTGCAAACAGTCTTATGTTTTATGTGGTATTGGCTGTTACAAGGCCTTGTTGAAAGTGTGAAGACCTAGTGGCCTAAAGCCGAGCATAGACTATGTGCAAGACAGGTCTGTGCTAACCTCACAGCCAAATAGAAGGTTTTGTAGTATAGGGAGGTGTTTTGGAAGATTGCTAAGTATAGGGTTGAGGTGCATTTTGAAAGGCACATAAAAGAATTGCAAGATTTAGATGCATCAGTTAGGACTGGTTAAAAAAGAAAGATCCAAAGTATTTTTCTAAGCTACATTTCCGCACACATGCCAAATGTGACTCTGTGGATAATAATATGTCTGACATATTCAGTGGCACAATCATTGAAGCTAGGTTCAAACCCATTGTGTCCATGTTAAAGGAGATCTACAACAAAATCATGGAAAGAGTTGTTGTTGGGAAAGAGTGGGTTGCAGGGTTAAAGCAAGTTGTTGAACCTAGGATTATTTCTAAGACAGACAAGGGGAAGATTAAGGCAAGGTGGTGGCAGACGATGAGGGCAGCAAATGGCTTATATGGTGCCACACATGGGACAAAGTCATTTGTTGTGGATTTGAATGCAAGAGCCTGTACTTGCAAGGCTTGGGAGCTAAGTGGGATACCTTGTTATCATGCTTTGGCAGTCATGAGGGATGAGAGATTGAACCCTTTGAAGTTTGTTCATGACTACTACAACACAGAGTACTTAAGGCGAGTACTTAAGGTTCACTTACTCCCAAACTTTAATGGCCATTAATGGGGTTGACATGTGGGCTAAAGCTCTTGGTAAGCCAATAACTGCCCCTTACTTTCCACCTAAGAAAAAGGGTGTCCTAGCATCCAAGAGGAGGCTTGAACAGCAGATACCAATGGGAAGAAGGTTAGAAGGGTTAGTAAAATGGAAAGGAAAACGCACTGCTGCAAATGTGTTGGAGAATACCATAATATGAAGACATGCACGGCAAGGGTTAATAAATTAAAGATTACTCATTCACTCTTATTTGCATTTTTTTTAAGCAAAGCACCTGTTTGACATATTTTTAACTTACTAGATTAAAAGGAAGAAGGTTTAGTCGTCTTCAGCTGGTGCTTCAAGTTCATCTGCTAGCCTAGGCCCCAATCCTCACCCGCAAACACCTATTGTTGCTGCTATCCCCCTAAGCTCCCAACCAAAGGTACCTACATCTACTCTATTCTAAAGTACAAGTTTCATATTTTCTTTAATATTAATTTAGCTTTTATTGTATTAGGTTCCCTCCTAATCAAACACTCAAGATGTGCCTACATCTGCTCTTGTCCTATGTGCATCCTAATCACGAGTGATTGAAAGATCATCCTCCCTATGCACTTCAATCATTTTTTTTTTCTCCCTAATTTCTTTTTCTTAGTTATTCTTTTGGGCCTCCTAATAGCAAAGTCAAGATCGTGCCCCTATTGTGACAATTGATAAATCAAAGGGTAAAAACAAAGCCTTAGCAAAGGAGAAGAAGAAGACAACTCCATTCCCTCCCCTAGGCGACTTCAAAGTGATGGTGAGACTGTCTAAGTTCACTGCATCAAGGCCTCGGCAGCAAAATCAAGGTGCTAGTTCTCCACCATCACAGCCTCAACAGCCCCAGGTAGGCCCTAGATCATCCCCCTTAAAGCCTCCACAGCTAGTTAGGAGGAATGAGAGAATAAGGATACTTCTCTTTCTTAAAAAGACATGTGTGGTGCTAGATCAATGAGCGTTTAATGGTTGCTAGTTATTGTCTATTTTTGCTTATTTTGGGGGATATATGATGTACTTGAATGTATATGTTTGCTGAACTAGGTGTTCCTTTAGGGGGATATGTACACGGCTATACATGATATGTACTTCAATGAAGTTAGGGCTATTTTTTGGGGGTGTAGCATGTAAACCGAGTTATGTAATGTCAGCATATCTATGTAACCAACAATGCTATCTATATGAAATCACATTTTGCAAACTATAGTCTCATTTCATTCAAACATTTTAGTCATACATTGTGTTATTCATTTGCATTCCACTACATTACAACAATTTCTAAGCAATATACAGGGAGCATTATATTATTTACTCTGCTCAAAACAACTCCAAACTACCCCCATCATCATAACCTTGCATCTACCCCTATCTCATGTACCTACAATTTCATCCCCCCCTCCCCCCAGCCCCCCATAGCTACTACCATGATAGTAACAAACAGTAGTAATCCCTACATCATAAGCCTCTCCCTCAGTTGATAACCATGTACTTCAACCTTCAGCTTAGCATTCTTCTCCTTCAACCTCTACACCTCTTGCTTTTCAACTTCTCTTTCCTTCTTCATTTTCTATAATGCCTCAATTTCACCAACCAATGACTCACTCTTCACATTAGTGCCACAATCATTGATCTCACTTTGTCACAAAGTGAGTCATCAATTCAAAATGCTCACATCCACCACACATTTCAAATCTTGGATGTCTCGTAAGCCTTCTCAGTGGATTTTTCTTAGTCATGCTCGTCATAATTTCACACCTCTTCCCACAATCACAAAATCTGACACAATTTAGAAAACATGGGCATGACCTACAAGCATTGGCTGGGCTTTTGGACAAAAAAGAAGGCATTTTAGTTCGTTGTAATTGGAAATTGCAGATGAACAAAAGCCCCAACTCAATTTCACTAGTTAATAAACAACGCTTGCTCAATTCTAAAACTAGGGTTTCATTCTAACCCTAGATGTTCTTTGGAGGGGATGATTTGGAGCTCGGTTGGTATTTTCATTTTCCCTCCTTCCCCAACCCCTTTTTATAATTTTCATCTCTTTCACTTCTATTTTTCCCAATATTGGCAACTAACCGGTCAAAAATTGAAGCAAAAGTATATAAAATCGGTGGTCACTAGTTATTTTTTGGATAAGTGACACTACTTAATCTACTAATTTAGTTTAGTGGCAGCGCTAAGTAGAAATAAATTTTAATGGCATTTGTGATTCTTTTAGAAAGTTAGATAACATTTTCGGGCAAGAATTCTAAGTAGTAACTATTGTGTAGAAATACAAATGTGCTCCACTCGGCCAACCTTTACCACTCATATATTGTTGAACTCATTGATTAATTCTCCAACGAAATATTCACTTCTACCTTCCCCTACCTTTTGGCAAATGATTTTGTAAACCATGGTCTCGTGTGTTTTAGGGTATCCTGTTCTCATTTCTGTTTTCTCCTCTGCACGCTTTTGTGATGGCTTTGGTTGCCATTGATTCCGTATTCGACACTGCCCGTTACAGCGAGCAGCACCTTTGTTTCCTCCTATTTTGGCAAATGCAGTCTATGAGTGTCATGCGTTATGGGAGCCCGTAAGTTGGCACTTAAGGTTTCCAATGCATTATTTTTTATATATATATTTTGGAGTGATTAAAATAATAATTAAATTGACATCTCACCCAAGTGGAGTCAAGAGTTTAATGGATAGATTGTGGGATTGTGCAAAGTTTAGGCTACAGCAAATACCTCTTTGAACTTTCTCTATTCTATTTCTGTGAACTAATAGTTAGTCTACGATTTTTAAATTTAAGGTCAATCGAAAAACCTTTCTACAATTTTATAATTTAAGAGTTAGGTTACTACAGCAAGCCCCCCACACCCTGTCTAATGGCGGAAATTTTGGGGTATTAAATTTGTTTTTTTTTTTTTTGGTGCAGGTATTAAATTTGAATTTAGATACCATTTTGTTTTTTCCATTACTTGCTTCCTCATGGAGTTGCGTAGGATAAATCATATACAATGGTGATTCATAATTTTGGATTATAAGTGGAGATCTATACCCTTCACATCATCTCACAAGTCAACTTTTTCTCTCTCTACATTCTATGGATTACCAAATAAAATAATATTTTATAGACCCCACTACTACCATATCTGAGTTGGCAAAAAAAAGAGAGAGAGAATGTTTAGAGTGCGGATTACGATCATTAGCTAGACCGTGGGGCAAGCAAAGCAGATCACTTATGCATAGCATTGCTTAGATCGTGAACCAAATTTTTGACTCGCAAACCTTGTATTGCAGATGCTCTTATTTACAATGCTGGAGCCTTTTTCGTGGCTAGAGTATAGACTATAGAGGGGAAAGGAGAGAAATTAAGGCAGTTGAACTAAATGACCAAACAAAAATCTGCTTGCGTTTTTATTTTATCAGCCAAGTACTCCAATTTAAGTTACGATGGCCCTCTTCAAAATTGCCTCCACTTTTCTTGCCACGTCATACTCACCAGTTTTTGGCTGTAAATCATTACTAGCAAATCCCAATGGCTTGATCAATTATTATATGTGCTGGCTAGGTAGGTAAATACGGGAAGGTGATGGCTTATAAAATCATTACAAACATTTGGGGGCCGGGGGGGGGGGGGGGATATGTACAGTGTACTTCGTTCTCAAACCTGCGACAATATGGTAATTTACATCATCAGTGTAAATTAATAAGGCCTAGACTACGGGCTTGTGGCTCACACAGTAGTCACACGATGTACCCTTAGTTCAGTAATATTGGCAGCTTCCGAAAACGGAGGCTGCTCGCCTCATGGATATTACATGCACATTGTGGGTCACCGGTTCTCTAACTATGTAACTACAAGAACCAATATCTGCAGCATGCTCTAAGGAAGCATGCTGTGCACATATTTAGCACCGCTTACAAAGGCAAACTGGCTATGTTAAAAACTGATCATTTAAAGCTTCGGTAGTGGGCTGGAAAACTTCCTTTTGGCATACTCACAGGCAATGCTGATTGCACTATTGCTGTGACGCAGGCAAAATTCAGCCAGTAGGATTTGACTTTCTTCTGATGTTAGATCACCGTGGGAGCCCTGCAAATGAAGAAAAAGTGTCATCGAATCAAGGAAAAACTAAAAAACACAAACACAAAAGTAAGTTTCTAACTCTTCATGACTTCATCAAATTCCAGATCCATTATCTTCAGCACTGTACTGAAATATTTATCACCTATTATCAACATGTGTGACACCACAACAAAAGAAACAAACTAATAACATTTGGTCATAACTCGTAAGTCATTGGGAGCCTTAAATGATATGGCTTTCCATGTTTGACAGTGGGTGAAATGTTTCAAAGGAAATTCTCATAGGCAGCAGCTAAAACCAGTGGACAATGGAAACTGCATCTGACATCACCATTGTCATCTTGGCTCAGCAAGCATCAGTCCTTACCATAAAGGAAAACTGGGGAGACAAGATGACTAGGTGAAGAAAGAGGGGCAGGGGGGTGGGGGTGGACAGTTCACATTTACACTAAGCATTGTTTTGGACTGAAAAAACACGGCTTGAAGAAATTTGCAAAGTGTTTGTGTTCATGCTGGAAGCAACTGATGCAGATTCAGCATGTTAATTGCAATACAAGATGTTTGAAGAAAGCAACAATCAAACAACAACAGTAGTCACATGCCCTTGCACACCCAGTCAATCTATTGGATAAAACAGAGCATTTCCATCTTACCAAGCGTGATCTCCTGTCGCAAACAGCATGATGCATTATTATACCAGCAGCCACTGAAACGTTAAACGAATCGACCATGCCGTTCATTGGAATACTGCAGTGCAAATCCGACAACTCTAAAGCATCTTCACTAATGCCCCTGCAAGCATCCCCACAATATTATAATAGCAGAATTGCGATTATGAATTTATAATATGATCCCTTCAGCTAATATATTATTATAAGGTGCACTACCATGTATAGAGATTATTATAAGGTGCACTAACATGTATAGAGATTTTAACAAACCAAGAAGAACTCCAGCAGAAGTGCAGGTATCTAGCAATATCACTGATCCCCCCCCCCCAAAATTTACCGGCATCTCTGGACTGGTAATGAACAATGGAAGGCGATTTCTGAACAGCCACAGGAGAACCTTCATGATTTCCAGTGGTTTCCCCTCTAACGGCCAAGCTGAGATCTAGAAGATTCAGACCAAGAAACACATTGAGCCCAGTTGCATAACTTCGTTTTAAAAACCACAAGGCGCACCAAGGCACAAAGGGTCCCGGGGAGCGAGACAAAAGGTTTGAGGCGAAGGCGCACGCCTCACAGATGCGAGGGGAAGAAGTACTACAGATACAACAACAACAACAAACTCCCAATGTGGGTCCCGCTTTCGCGGGGTCTGGAGAGATCCATCTGTAGGCAACCTTACAATCAGGGACCTTAATCCTACCCCCCCCCACCCCACCCCACACCACACCGCCTAAGCTACTGCCACCTACGGAGCCAGACCCCTACAATCAGGGACCTTAATCCTATCCCGTCACAAACTCCTATCCTGAGTCATGTCCTCCGTGAGACCGACAACTTTCAGGTCCTCTCTAACCACCTCTTTTAGGCTCTTCTTCGGCCTACCCCTCCCTCTCTTACCACCGGGGGGGTTGATACTCTCGCACCTTCGCATCGGAGCGGCCACGCTTCTCCTCTTCACGTGGCCGAACCATCTGAGCTTCGATTCCCTCATCTTCTCCTCTATGGGGGCCACTCCAGCTAAGCCCCTAATTACCCCATTCGTGATCCTATCCAATCTCGTAAAACCATACATCCACCTGATCATCCTCATCTCAGCTACCATCAACTTTTGGACCTGCGCCATTTTTAGAGGCCAGCACTCTGAACCATGGAGAACAGCCGGTCTAACTACCATCCGATAGACTTTGTCTTTCAAACCCATGGGCACTCTTTTGTCACGCAGCACCCCTGACGCTGCCTTCCACTTTTGTCAGGCCACTCTAATCCGCTGGCTAATATCCTTGTCAATGTCCCCATTCTGATGGATGATCGAGCCCAAATACTTGAATTTGTCAACCTTCGGTATTGCCCTTCCATCCAGTACGATTTCTCCCCCCTCTTCTATCCTTCCGCTGAAACAACAGTGAAGGTATTCCGTCTTCGATCTACTCAGCCGAAAGCCCTTAGCCTCCAGGGAATGCCTCCAACTCTCTAACCTGTCATTCACCCCCGCCTAGTCACATCGATAAGGACGATGTCATCTGCAAAAAGTATGCACCAAGGCAACCCGTCCACAACTAATGAGAAAAGAAAAAGGCTTAAGGCGAAACCCTGATGCAGACCCAAACTAACAGCAAAGTCATTAGAGACCCCTCCCGGAGTCCTAACCCTCGTCCGCCCTCCCTCGTACATATCCTTGATAACACGAATGTACGCGGGCGACACTCTTTTCTCTTCCAAACAACTCCACAAAACCTCCCTTGGAACTCTATCATACGCTTTCTCCAAGTCAATGATTACCATATGGAGATCCACCCTTTTGTCCCTGAAAAAGCCCATGAGCCCTCTGAGGAGGTAGACTGCCTCAATGACTGCCCTGCCCGGTATGAAACCAAATTGGTTCTCTGAAATCGCTACTTCCTCTCGCAACCTTCTCTCAATCACCCTCTCCCACAGCTTCATAGTGTGGCTGAGCAGCTTGATGCCCCTAAAATTATTACAATCTTGGATATCCCCTTTGTTTTTATACAGTGGGATGACTGTGCTAGCCCTCCACTTTCTGGACATCTTGGCGGTCCTGAGAATAACATTGAAAAGCTCCGTGAGCCACTCTAGTCCCACTTCTCCCATAAACTTCCAAACTTCCACTGGTATCTGGTCCGGACCCACTGCCTTTCCCTTTGCCATCTTCTTCAATGCCTCCCTAATCTCCTCCTTTGATATCATGGCGCACGCACGCTAATCACTACACTCTCCGCCCCTACTACAGTCGTCTCTCCCCCCTTCCCCATTGAGGAGTTTAGCAAAGAACCTCTGTCATCTCTCCTTAATTTCCGCATCTTCAGTCAACACCTTACCCTCTTCGTCCTTGATACACCTTACCACTCCCAAATCCCTAGTCTTACTCTCCCTCGCCCTAGCCAGTTTAAAAACCTCACTCTCCCCTTCTTTCGTCCTCAATTTGTGGTACAGTCTATCAAACGCCTGACTCTTTGCTACTGTCACCGCCCTTCTGGCTACTTTCTTGGTCACCTTGTATCCGATCTTCTTACGTGCCCTCTCGTCCTCCGAATCACTGCTCATGAACTCCGCATAGGCCTTTTTTTTTACCTTGACTTTCTCCTTTACCTCCCCGTTCCACCACCAGGCGCCTTCCATCCTGTTGCCGCCTCCCCTGGAAAGACCTAAGGTTTCCTTAGCCGACCTTCAGATGCCGTCCGCCACAGCCTCCCACATCGAGTCGGCGTCTTCTGCCCTCCTCCAAACTCTCTCCTCAGCTAAACTCTCTGCTATTAACCCTGCCTTCTCTTTTGTGAGGGTCCACCACTTAATTCTAGGTTCTTCGGTTCTCCTCTGCGACCTCTTAAGGTACTTGAACTCTGCATCTAAAACCAGCATCCTGTGTTGAGTTCCCAGCAACTCGCTGGGAATCACTTTGCAGTCCTTACACGAACTCCGAGTTTCCTTCCTCGTTAGGAAGTAGTCAATCTGGGTCTTGCAAGAATTGCTCTTAAAGGTCACCAGGTGGTCCTCCTTCTTCTTGAAGAAGAAGTTAACCACCAGCAAATCAAAGGTCACCGCAAAGTCCAGCACAGAGACCCCTCCCGCATTCCTCTCTCCGGAACCGAGGCCCCCGTGGACCCCAACGTAACCTGCTGCTTCCGCGCCGATATGACCGTTAAAATCTCCTCCTATGAACAGTTTCTCGCTCTGAGGTACCTCCTGGGTGACCTCATCTAAGTCCTCCCAAAAGAGTTTCTTAGTCTCTTCCGGCAGGCCTACTTGAGGCGCATACGTGCTCACCACGTTCACGGGGACTGAACCCACCAAAACCTTAATGGTCATAATCCGGTCGCTCTTACGCCTCACTTCGACCACCTGATCCGCCAAATGCTTTATGCCCAACTAAGTTGTATACTTGCATCAATACATGACTAGATACCACTATAACCATTTTAAAGTCTAAGATGGTAATAAAATGATATATGTTACAGTAAGTAAAAAATTAAAATGGGAAAAAAAAATGAGACATTTTGTAAAAAATCAATACATGACTAGATACCACTATAGCACTTTTCAAAGGGGCAAAAAAGGTACTACACACTGACTTAATAAAGACACCCCCCCCGCGGAGGGAGCGCCCCACAGCTGACTAACTATTATTACAAAACCACAAAGGGGAGAGAGAGGAGTAATGGGCAGCCCACTCCTTTTTAAAAGGCCAAGAACTGCACAGGGCGCTCAATGGCTTGGGGCAGCACTTCTCGGAGCAAATCACTGGCATCAGGTGAAGATCGGCCACCGGAAAGGCTTGAGAATGGAAGATCGACCAAGTCTGTCACCAATGACTCACAATTAGGGGTGAGCAAAGGACCGGGTCGGGCCGGACTGGCCAGCCCATTAACTAACTAGGTCGGGCCGGGCTCAACACATTTGTTAATAGGCTGGGTTGGGTTACGGGCCACATGACCCGGCCCACTCGTGGCCTGTCCATTATCACTAAGGAGTATTTTTGGTGAGTTAGTTTTCCAACTAAAATCTCTGTAATTTTCCAACCAAACTAAACTAGTGTAAATTCAAAGCTAGAAAATACACAATCAAGCAAATAAATAGGTTGGGTCAAGTCGCCCATGGATGGCCCGCTTTAGATCCGTTTAAAAACGGAACAAACTTGCACCAAAAAACGATATATAATAATTATTGTTATGTACAAAATATTTGTAATAAGTTTAACTAATTGGAACATGTAAATTAGTGTGTCAAGTAGGTTGAAAAAATTAATGGGTCACTAAATGGGCCGTTAATGGGTTAGCCCAGTTTGGCCCGTTAATATGTCTTAATGGGCTGACCCACTATTGGCTCAATCCATTATTAACACGACTCATTATTAGCCTTGTTTTAAACTGACGGACCGCTTAACCTAATAGGTACCTAGTCCATTGCCCATCCCTACTCACAATGCAAGCCCCAAATCAAAGAAAAATTTAGAGTTCCCAAAATTAGGGTTTTGAAAACTAAGGCTGAATTCAAAGCAATTTGATGCAACTGGATGGGTGCTTCTACTCAAATTGAGTTATACAGCTAAGGTAAGTGTCAATTTGAAGAACATTATGTGCTTTCATGGTGGGTACTCTCCTATCCCTTCCTTGTGACCGATTTCCCTGACGCACAGAAGCAACCCACCTTGCGTGAAACACACGTGAGGCCTTCGTTTTCAAAAGCGCAAAGTGCACTGAGGCGAGCAGGGTCCCACAGTGCAAGGCACAAGACACGAAGCAAAGGCACACGCATCTCATATGCGAGGCGCACTTTTATATGCAAAAATGTTTAGAAGTCATTCACATTTCATAAAGAATATTTTGTAGAAACAAGTTCGACAAATGTATTAAAAAAGTGATTAGACATGATTATAACTATTAACACCCCAAATAACCTTAAGATATGTTATCTTATTATTATAGTTCCCTATAGCGCACACTTATGGTACAAGTATAGCTCACCTTTCAACTTCCAAGGTACAAAAAGAAGAAAAAAGGTAAAGATAGGGCCAAGAAAAAGAAGGAAAAGGGGGTCGATATAGCCTTGCATCCTTAGGGCGCAGCTCATCCACTCCGAGGCGCTGACCTGGTAGCCTCATGCCGAGGGCCTAAGTGTGCATCCGGTGGGCTTTTTTAAACTAAGCATGAGGCGCGCCCCTCGGCTCCTTTAAGGAACTTGCATCGCGTCACCCATTGTGAGGCGACAAGATGCTCGCCTCGTGCCCAGTTACGCCTTCTTTTTAAACTGAGATAAACAGTGCCTAGGATACGGATTAGGACACAACACGAATTGCAGCATGTACCATTAGGAAGGGTCACAGCAAGATGAGTGTTTGATGTTCCCCATGCAGGGCATGACACTGTGACACGACACTCTTTGCTCATAGTCATAGCAGGCATAGGGTCATTGACCTGCCAGACCTGAAAAACCATGAGCACATCTAGCTGTTTTATACCCTTGACCTAATCCAAAGGGGTCCATAACCTAAAAAGCACACGGATTAAGATCAGCCATAGAAGCCGACCTGAAGATCCGTCCCTCTGCCAACAAAAAATATAAATATGAAAGCAAGTTGGGATAGCTGAGTCGTAATATTTGATTACTACATTACATAATAAAACAATGTCTCCCGACAACCTCTAGCAGCAAACACACATCAACATAAAACACCTCCTAACCCATCTACTCATTTTCACGGCTTAATTCATTCTGTTCTCAGCCTCTCATCATACATGCTATATCATGACATCAGTCCATCGAAACAAATCAAGGACATCACCTGACACCACGGTTCTCGAAGTTACTTTGACCATAGAACCCCACTCTACGAATGTGAATTGCAATTCATGCATAAAGGCCATTAAAGCAGTGTAATGAATACCGTACCATATTGTCCAGTACCGGCCGAAGCATGCCGTACCAGTCAAGAAACGGTACAAGCTATTATCCGGTATTGTACCCGTCAAATACCGGACAATACCGCACTGTGCCGTCAAATACCAGACTGTACCGGTATTTTCAATCAAATACCGCCCGGTACACTAGAATTTCAAATTTTTGTCCTTTGATTTTTTTAAAAAATTTTGAAATTCAAAACGGTATGAGCCCAGTACAACGGTACATAAATCCGGTATGTCTTGCTCCACGGAACCAAAAAAAAAAAGGTACAATGACAGGTACGATATTTGTAAGTTTGCATTAAAGGCTTTACAGACATTACATGCTAATAAAATGGCTTATATTCAACACAACATGTGTCACTTAGTCCTGCTCTTTTGTGCATTAAGTAGCATTAAGCTTGAAACGTACAGCTTTTTACAACTCCTTGTGGCTTCTTGCGACTACTTTACAATTTCTACCTGCTCCTTACGGCTTACAGCTTAACCCTACACCTTAATGTTAATGCAAAAAAGAGCCGGGAGTCATCTAGTTATACTTACAACTTATAAATCTTTTTATTCAATTTATTAATTAATTTATATTATATGTTCAACATATATTTGGATATATTAAGGCAGTACCATGATTACTAAGCTTATAATTTTAATGGATTAACACAATGAATGCCTTAGTGAGCTTAGTTTTAAAAAGTGTGAGGCGCATAGGGTCCCAATGCCTGCCTTAGCGAGCTTAGTTTTAAAAAGCGTGAAGCGCATAGGGCCCCAAAGCGTGAAGCGCAAGGCACGAGGCGAAGGCGCACACATCATGGATGCGAGGCGCACTTCTATGTAAATTTTTTTAAAAGTATTTCATATTTTACAAAGCATATTTTGTATAAATAAGTTATATAAATGCATTAAAAATGTGATTAGACATCAATATGACTACTAACACCACAAATAACCTTAAGATATGTTATCTGATCATCGTAACTCCCCAATGCACGTACTTACAAGACAAGTTCAGCTCACCTTTTAGCTCCCAAGGGAGGAAAAGAAAGAAAAAGGCAAAGGTAAGGCGAAGGCGCACACAGTCCACATCCCTAATCTTCCTTCTTCACATCTCTCTACTTCCTCATCATCATAGCTATTGACTATTTGGCTGTTGACTCACCATTTTATCGCATCTCATTGAGTTGTAGACACTGTCCACTGTCTTAACTGATTCCTAGCTGATTCAGAGAATTTCAGGAGTACTAGCAGTGCTAAACGTAAGCGAAACTAAGATTGTTGGTTGTCGGGTGATAGATGGCCAAACCCCTCTCCCCCCCCCCCCTTTCTCTGATCCTTTCTCATGTGGTTTATTGCCTTGTGTTGTTTATTGATTTATGTGAGGAGAAATTGAAAATTAAAGTAGCAGAAATTGAAAATTATGGTCACTACGTGTATTCACGTGTGCTACTGCCGCTCCATGTGGCATGATGGTTAACATAATTGATTAGGTAAAATCTAGAGTACCAATGGTACAATGTATACTATGATTGGTTTGGTTTGATGGAGAGAGTAGTAAATCAAGTGCAATGGGTACATAAGAATTATCGAAGCGTAATTAAAATAATTTGACATTGGCAATTATGCATTTATGCTCAATGAATTAATTCATAATTTTAGCTCATCATTTGCCACTTAAGTCAAGAAGATATACAATTAACAAAAATAATTGTTATTGTTTCTCATGGGTGGAAAATTGACAATAAATAAGATTAATGAGAGACACTAGCAAATTCATGCAGAGAGCGCCGAGTCTAGGATAAAAATGAAAATAAAAATAAAAATAAAAATAAAAATCATTGAATAATACCATCCAAATGTGTTCATTAACATAGTTTTTTTAAAATAAAAAAAAATTATTGGTCTTAACATAAGAATTTAAACGATGTCTACTATCATTATACGTGTCTATTTTCATACTCAAATTAAAAAATTCAAATCCTAAATATTAGCGTTCTTTAAACAATTGTAGTTTTTCTTATTAATAATTGCTCAGTGTATTCATACCTAATTAAAACCTAGAACAAGTAAAACTTAGAATTGTGCTTCTCCTTTTTCAGCCCTCCTTTTAAATAAATAGTCATAAGATAAGAATTTAAACACGTACTACCATTTTTATAGGTTTTATTTCACAGTAAAATTTCAAATTCCGACCACCAATTAAGTATTGATCTTTTACCAATCTCTCTTTTTTTTTCGATGGATAAACCCCACATACACAACGTACGTAAAATTGAACCTTGGTCTCTTGTGGAAAGCAAGCACAATCCCACCACGGTAACCCCCCCCCCCAAAAAAAAACCCCCAAATGGTGGGTGCTATCTCACTTTCTCTTATTAATAACTGCCCAATGTGTTTATACATAACTAAAAACCACAAATATGAATAGCATTTATCGTTTCCTTAGATTTCCTCTTTTTATGAAAAAACATAGAAGCCATACATGAAGACCCCTAAAAAGTACTCCATTTAGAATAGCCTTTTTCCCCAACCTTCATCCCCAATCCACAACCCTCATGTAGTTGGGGGGGGGGGGGAGAGGACGAAAACTCAATAATCAAAGAGAGAAGTACATTGAAATTTGAAAATATTTACAATATACATTATACCCAGTACAGTTCATTTCAATAGTAAATTAGTAATCCCTTGTTGGCTTTCAAGATATATAAAAAGAGGTATCATGTTGATTGTAGATGAAATCTATCGCCTTGATATGGTTTCTACTATGTTTTGGTGCTATTAGTGGGAAGCAAAAATGTCTTACTTACACCCCCATTTATGTATCAACTGGTCACTGGAATTCCTGAGGGAGAAATATGACTTCCCCTTTGCCTTTCTAGTGAGGCTAAGGTTGGGAAAAACCCTAGTAGACCCTTTATTACTTAAGCCTGCCTTGCCCCAACTAGGTTTTGATCAGGTATAGTTCACATGCATATCGTAGATGTCAAGTACCACATGGCCATCTGACAGACACTTAGGGATGCAAAGAGGTTGCTCCAGTTCATACATGCTCTAGCCCAAGTGCCCAACCAGATGGCCTTAAATAACCGAGTAACCCAATTTGAAATTGGAAATACGATCTCCAGTGTAGGCCTAAGGCATGCCATTGCTCTAATAAACTTAGGCAAATAAAAGGACAGAACGACGATCAAAACTTGGTTCCAAAGTCTATTTGATTATTAATCATCATTTTTCTCTTTCACCATTCGAATAGTATGTAAGAAGTACCGAGTACAAGCTCAAATTGTTTTAAGTAAATCATAAACAATATCAGCAACTAGTGAGACGTAAAATGCAGATCCCTAATGATCATATGGTGAGTACTTCCAATAGGCAGCAACTACTCTGTGAAAGATTACATATGCCATGATGCACAGAAACAATCATTCCTAATGATTAACTCTGTGAAAGATTAACATAAAACAAGCTGCTACATTAGGAATTTGTGTCCCAGTGCAGAGCAATAGAATATGAAATCAACATTCAAGCAAGGCCAACATCATCTGAAGTGAGCAACAGAAGAAAATAAGGGGAAAAAATGAAGTTTATCCTGACCTTGAAGTTTAAAGTACTAAGGATAACAATTACCTGTTCTCATTGCCGACAACAATGGCAGTTGGGTAAGACCAATCCATGTCATAAATGGAAACCTATAAGTAATTCAACAAAGTAAATAAAATGAAAATAACTTCAAAGCACACAAATTATTTAGGTTTGAGGATCATAACTTGGGATGGGGGGGTCATAAAGGAATAAGTCTGGACAGTGGACCGGACACGATGCAAATGTTGAAAATTAGCTAGTTAAGCATAATCATGCAAATGGAGAATAGTGTCATAGCTTGTGGTTTGTAATTCGGCTCACGTGCCCTTTTTGGAGATAACCTAATCACTTTGACCTCCTCATGCATTAGTTGGAGTAAGGTAGTTATTATCTTAGTGCTCCAAGATGAACTTAAAGAGTTCGCATAAAAAGGTGTATACAATTTCGTTAGCCGCTGTCAAAGATTGAAGTTTTAATCTGAAATTTTCATCATCCGACAGGGCTAACATAGTTGATTTTAAGTTCATGAACAATATTCTAGGGGCTCCAAATTATGTGCGAAGGGCCGCAGCTAAGCAAGCCAGCAAGGTACCCCTGCATTGATATGTCCAGGATGAAGATATGAGAAGCAAGTTTCTGTACGAATTAAAGAATCTGCACATCAACTGAGCCCAACTGAACATGGATACTGGACCCTCCCTCACTCATTTTCCTTAATTGTGAAATTAGCATTATTTGAGTTTGTTGTATATTCTATAACTTTCAAGCCATATTCATGTTATGCCCTCATAATTTCATCTAATGAAACCTAGCGCTGGAAGGAAATTATCACCAAATAGTCAATGAACATCGCGACCCTCCTCTTCACAAGGGGCAAAATATCTTCAAAGTCAAATTTCTTCATCCAACTTAACTAATGCTAAACTCAGAAGATCCTTCAGCAGTTAGCTTTAGGTGTTGGCTTCGCTTTTGGTTCTTTGTGATGGACTCTCACTTACCCTATTTATAATATTCATCTATCTTTATCTATCTGTTCTGTCTTTAACTAGTGTTTTGTTTCTATTCAAAGTCAAAACCCCAAATCTGCTCTGGCTTGATGCCGTTAATGGTTCCTTAGTTGATTTTCCTTTATACTTCATTTATTTTTTGTTAAAACCAAGCAAATCCTCATAGGTCACTTCCACATACACTTCCTGAAAGGAAATCAGCAGATGGAAATACCCACACCAGTTTACAATATTATGGGAGATTGAGATGTATGATAAAGCAAATCTTTAAAGGAATGGAAATCAAACATGAGAAGGAGGTCTGTCTTACTGTTTCCTTTCCAGGATGAGTTGTAGCTATCCTGTATCCCCTTGATTTCAGAATATTAAAGCATTCTCGAGTGGAGTCCCAAACTTCAATGTCCAACCACTTCTCAGCACCCATGCTAACATGCCGATTATCTCTATACCTGCAAACACAAACACAACTCATTGTAAGTAACTCAGGAAGAGAAAGCAGTAAGGAAACATTACATCAAACTATCCTTATCCCCCCCCACCCCAAAAAACCAAAAAAAAAAACCCTCAAACAATAAGCGGTTTCACTTAAAAGTAATGAAGTGGCATGAACTTACTTTCATAAAGTCATTTCCTTCTATCCATTATAAATGTATAATGGTAGCAATATTACAGACCTCTTGTTATTCAACGTAAAGATATTCCATATTCTGCTTTGTCTTTTTAAAACTTTTTTTTTAATAACAGGTAATATAATGAGAAATTTCAGAAGGAAAATCACACTTTCTTCATCCCAATAGGTTTGCTCTATTTTCTATTTTGTTCACACCACTACAACTATTCTAAATTGTTACTAGTAGTAGTTCGGTTAAAAGTTGGTACCATTAAGCTCCAAATAATTTAAACTAGGAATGAACCACATCAATAGTAGTTGATATCATTAGAAATATTCAATTTAAACTAGGAATGGCACACTTCAATTGAATAAAACAACCTCAACTACTTTGAACAGAAAACAGAAGCCCTCTTTGCAGCCAATATGTGGGCCTGACATAGCAATCTTCAATAAACTATGTAGGTCTTCACGTACTATCAAAAGATCTTCTAGTTCTATTTATTCAAGTAATCCAAAAAATTGACATAAGAAAAGCCTAATAAACCCCAAGTTGTATCAAGGAAAAGATTCAACAACAAATGCATACAACAAAGATCATTTGCAAGACTTATTAGTTAACACTTGATTCATTCTTAGTAATCCCACTGATTTTACTCTTATATAGTTGTATGTACAAGAAGAGATCATAAATTGAGTGTGATTTGCAAGATTGAGCTATCAGTTACTTTATTAATTTGATCAAGAGTAATTTGTGACCTGTTGGCTCGAACTAGTTACAGGGTCTGCTCATTCATACCCAAATTGTAAAGGATGACTTGGACAGTTGGAACTTAGAGCAGGAAATGATGAACACTTTGTAGAATCCACCTAACTAATAAAGGTGGGTTAATTCCTAAAGCCAGGGCATTAAATAGGGACTAGGCAATTTATCGAACCTCACGACCAATCGATTGTGTTTGATATATTTTCCATTTTGGGTGCAAATATATTTTCAATATCTCGATAATTTTCATCCTTGTTAGTCAACCTATTCATCGACCTCTGGGGTGATTCTCTAAGCGTTTGGTAATACCATGGGTATTAGGCTAGTCTCACACTTTTCTTGACTTAATTGTTAAGTGATTATGCCGCTATGATCATGGCTTCCTCAAGAAATGCCTACAATTATTACAGGTGATCCTTTGTTGGGCCTTCATTGTTTAGAGAAACGACCTTCTATATTGGAAAACACAATACAGATTTTCATTGAGTTAGAAGATATAAAGCCACGAAGATTGCAATAACGGGATGTTATGTTTCAACATTCAATAATACTCAAGCTGATGAAAAGCTCGTGGAAATGCCCAAAGATCTAGATACTCAAAATTAAGAATATGCTAATGGATATAATCATATTTCTACTACTCAAACTCATTATAAAAACATCCAAAAAATTTCAATGCTGCGAATATACTTCATTGTCGCTTAGATGCTAATGAATATACTTATATTTCCACTTCTGAAACATGTAATGTACATGTTTAAGGGTCTAACTTCAGGCTCAAACATTTGCAAATTTTTCAACCTATAAATGCTATAATACATTCACAAGAACTTCATCCAAACATACAATTCAAGCACATAAGAGAGATATACCTAACCACAGACATAGAATATAAAGGATTCAAAGCAAATGAACTAAAGAGGCAAAAGAAAGAAAACTCTTTCACCTCAAATTGAGTTCCACAACCTTTTGGAACTGTCGCAAGAGACCACATGAACAGATTGGAATCCAAGAGCATCAGCAGATCGAAACGCAGCCGAAACGTTCCCAAAATCCGTCAATCCTTCAACCACTAAACAAACCCCATAGCTCCGATTCTTCACCACATTCCTGAATCTCTGCTTCCTCGAATCCATTAAATGAGGTTCCATCGCCTCCAACACTTCTGCACTATTCAAAGAAACAGCGCCACCTCCGAATTTGTCGAGGTAAGGAAACCAGCGGCCAGAATTACCACCAATAGAAGATTTTCTCTCCATTTTCATCAGTTGGGAAACGCTATCCTTGTTCTTAGGAGACAGAAGCTGCTCAACTGTATCTTTTCCTAGGTCTTCTGCAGGTTCAAGGATTGATTTTTCCGAAATTGATTCTAGGTTTTCGATTGCAATAGCTTCTGAAATTGAGACGTAATTTCTGCATCGAATTCTGCGCCGATTCCATTCGAACCCTAATCGAAGATAGCTGGAAAATCAGTTTAAAATCATGCAGAATATCACAGAGAGTTAGAGAAGAAGAAAGTGCTGTACCTTGACGAAGAGAGTGAGAGGAAGAGTATGGGGAGAGTGAAAGAGGGAAGATAATGGAGAAATGGTGGCGTCTCAGAGGGTTTTGCGAAGATAGAAGAGATGTCCGAGCTAGGGTTGTGCAGAGGCTCATGGTGTACACACACAAGCCAGACGCGAGCGCAGAAGGACTCAAAGGAGGCTGGGAGAAGTGAACTGCTATTTTCTTAGGGCGCCACCAAGTAAATGCCGCAGCAAGAGATTTTTTATTTTTATTTTTTTTGGTTAAGAAAGGTCCATCAAAATATGTAAGAAATCCTTCTCTTATTAAAGATGGTAGCGAAATTCGTACTCATTTAAAATCTATAAAATAGGTCCTGTTTAAAACTCAAGGCAAAGGTGAAAATAGATTTTAAATGAGTATGAAACGGCTATTGAAAAATGGATAAGGTATGGGTTAGCCCTCACCTGACCCATATTCGCACCCTACCCGTACTCGTTTTATAATAAAATAAAAAAATTATTTTTGCTTAACATTTTTCAGTTTAAGTCCAATCTAATTCATTCTAACAAAAAGTTAGTCAATAATGCATTTAATTTCACATTTCTAAATAATATATTCCTAAAATATCACAAATTTATAATCTTATAATGACAAAAATATATATCGTACTTGGATATGGATTTCATATAGATATTAATTTTCATTCTCTATGTAAACCTGAATAAAATTCGCAAACCCGCAAAATCCGATGAGTATAGGTATGGGTTTTATTTTTTAATACCCGATGAATATAAGTACGGATATAGGTACGATTTTCGAACACGAATATGGGTCAGAATACAGCTCAACCCGCCTCGTATCCGCCGCATTACCATCCTTATCTCTTACTGTCGCTATACTAAACACCTATGTGTGTAGAAAAACTGTACACACCACTTGGTCCAGTTCAAACATGTCATGTCCACAATGGGTGGCCCAATTTGAAATGCGTTGTGCATTATCTTATAAATATTTCTTTGTGTACAAACCTTCACAAGACACGCAATTTAGCAGATTGGTGAAAGGTTGGACATAGGGCTGTCAAATAGGTCAGGTCGGGTCGGGTTCGTGTTCAGGTCGAAGTTAAACGGGTTGAAAACCCCCCAACCTGAACCTGACCTGTTTAATAAACGGGTTGAAAAATCCAACTTGAAACCGTTTAACATTTAAACGGGTCAACCTGATTTTGACCTGTTTAACCCGTTTAAGTTAAACGGGTCAGAATCAGGTACCACTTACCTGTTTAACTTGTTTAATCCACTTAAGTTTCAAACTTTAAATGAACATGTGTGCGAGCCTGAGACTACAACTTGACACTTTGTAAACAATACATGATTACATGAATTCTTGGTATACCAACTACTGAACGAACCGGCTTCTGAGGAAATCAGTAAGTCTTAGAGATCAGTAGCGAGGAGATGGGGCGAGGGGAGTAGAGAGGACATGGGGAGATAGGATCAGTAAAGAGGATAAGAGAGGGGCGACTGAAGGCTGAAGCAACTCAAACAAGCTCTAACTCTGTGAGGATGAGTGGTATTGCGAATGAAGAACTGAAGAAGGCAAGAAGCCTTTTATATCTAAGGTTTTCACTTGATAGGGTGGGCTTTGTGGGCTTAGGAGCAAAAAATGTGAAAAATATAAAATTTGAACTCCCCACCCCCTAGCCAAAAATCTGAAAACTAAAATTTTAATGGCCCCAAAAATGTTCAAAAAAACTACACATAATTCTATACCGATAGACGGGTTAAACGAGTTACTGTAAATGAGTAAACGGGTTGACCTGTTTAACCTGTTTATTTAAACGAGTTAAATAGGTGTTTTTTCGTATTGAAAATTTCAACCTGAACCTAACCCGTTTAATTAAACGGGTTAATCGTGTCAACCCATTTAATTAAACGGGTTGAAAATCTTTACCCAAATCCGCCTAATTTCGTGTTCGATTCGGGTCGGTAATCGTGTCGGGTCAGCTTTTGACAGCTCTAGTTGGACATGTGGTTTGTGAGATTTGAAGTTTAAAAGATACTAACCACAAATGTTGATTATTTTTTTAAAAACCAACGTTCCAATCCCTTGTCTTTGTTTTCCAACATTTTGTTAGGTTTTTCTTCGTAAAAAGTATATTCTAGTAATTAGCAAAAATTTTATTTTCAATCAAATTTTGTGCCAAAAAATGTTCATTATATAGTTATCTATTGCTCGCTAAAAATAACCTTTTGTTCACTAAAAAGTTTTCTACTGTTCAATAAAAAATGTCCTAATGATGAATAAAATTAACTAACCATAGGTTGTGGCTGAACTTCCTATTTATTCAATTGTCAACTAAAAAAATTGAATACTTACACTAAACGATATTTGAATGTACACTAAAAGCAAAACTCTTGTTCACTAAACAGTGTTCTATTGTGCATTGAATATTGTTCGATTATACACCAAACTCTGTTGTATTATACACCAAACACTATCACACATAACATTAAATATTGCTCTATCATATACTAAACTTTGTTGTATCATACACTAAACACTATTATATATAACATTAAATATTGTTATATCATACGCTAAATATTGTTATGTCAACACTTTTATATTCAACATTAAAATAGTGTAAAATTGAATATATATGTATAACTTTGATAGACTCAGATAAGAAAAAAAAACTAACACAATTTAAAATCTTGAACCTCACAACGCCAAACTCTATAAAAGTTATTCCAATTCCATTCAAAATTACCTACTTTTTATTAAAAATTAATCTATTGTTCACTAAAAATTAATCTATTGTTTACAAAAAAGTATATAGAGACTTTTATTCCCAAAATGTTTTCTATTATTTACCAAAAACTATTCTATTGTACACTAAAACTTTTATGTATAAACTAAAATTAAGCTAATACAGTATGTTTAAAAACTAAGTAAAAATTGCAAACGTTTAAAAATGGTGTATGAAAAAATTAAAAATAAATAGAGGTAGAATTGTATGAAAAACTAAAAATAAATAAAGAGGTACATAGTAATAAAAACAGTGATAAAAATATAAAATTGACAAGAAGAGGGTTCAAACCACTGACCCATTAAATGCCAAACAATGTTTCTACTAATACAGCAGCACTCAATTGTTACTATTCTTTGCAATTAATTATATATAAACCTTCAATAAATTAAAGATCCAAAAAGCATTGATTTTAGCCTAGGTTTTTTTTTTCTCTTTGGTTGCTTCTCACAGTTCTCTGCTTAGGGTTTCTTCTTCTCCGGTGTACCCTAGCCATGGCAAGCTCGCTCACCACCCTGTCTACTCTGTCGCCGGTCTCCTCTGTTCCTGGCCTTCCACCGGTGCAACCTGGCACAGTCGTTGTCCCATCAACTCCTCAACCCGTTGGTGGTGTGGCGTTTAAGGTGCGTATTCCTCCTCCTCCTCCTCCCTTGATGCACTCCGCTCCTCAGCTCCTCTGCCCTTCTTCTCCTGGCAGTCGTCCCCACCTTCGGTCCCTCTTCTTCATTCCTCTGTGGATCCCATCACTTTCATGGATTTTCCATTGTCGTTTGGCGGACAGTCCTCGACTCCTCTCGGCATGCCCCGTGAATCATCCCCTGCTGTCAATGGTGATTCTTCTTGGCTCTCCCCCGCCTCTGTTCTGCCTCCGCTGCATCCTAGCCTTTTCTCCATTAACATCAAGAAATTTGTGACCACTACCTTGACTAAAGTTGAAGACTTTCTCTCGTGGCAAACCCAGTTCACTGCCTTTCTTGTCACTCAGCAGCTTTAGGGATTTTGGGATGGTTCCGTGTCCAGTCCTTCGACTCTTGTCATTTATGCTCATGGTATTCAACATTCCAACCCCGCCTACTCTCTCTGGCTCCATCTCGATCAACTTCTCCGTTCCTAGTTGTTTGCTACAATCTCTTCTGATCTATTAACAGAGGTACATGACATCACTCACTCTATTCAGATTTGGGATCGTTTAGCTCATTATTTTAATGGTGCTAACTTAGCTGGAGCCATGGATTTGAAACGTACCTTAACTGCCTTGTCAGAAGACGAGACCCAAAGCATAGAGGACTATCTAAGGGGCATCAAACAAATTGCTGATTCTTTTGCATCTATTGGCTCCTTGGTTTCGGATCTTGACCTTGTTCAACTTACTCTTAATGGTGTGGATGAAGATTTTCATATTCTTGCTACGACATTGTCTTATGGTGCCAACACTCTTACTTTTGATGATCTTTATGCCAAATTGATGCATCATGAACAAAGACTCAAATTTCAAAAATCCAAGGGTGCATTTATTACTTCCCACCAAGCCCTCACTGTGTCTATCGCTTCTACCTCCTCCACGGTGACTGCTTCGGCTTCTTCTCCTAGCAACAATCGTGGGCATGGGCAAGGTGGAAATCATGGTCGTGGTCGCTACACCAACCGCCGAGGGGTTGGCCGCAATCAAGGGGGTGGATCCCGTAACCATAATCACACCTCTTCTCAATCTCAGTCTTCTAACAGGAGTGCATCTACAAGGGTAGTTTATAGTAGTACAATCTTTTCATGTTCCAATATTCAAGGTTTATCTTCTTCTGCTACTCACCCTATTCTTCGGCAGCAGCTTCCCACATGATGCCTAACGAAGGTAACTTACTCTCTAAATCTATTTACAATGGCATTGAATGCGTTCGAGTTGGGAATGGTACCACTCTTCCCATAAAGCACGTAGGCTCTCTTGCTATTTCCACTGCTTTATGGCCTCTCTCGCTTCGTAATGTGTTTCATGTGCCTTTTTAAAACATAATTTGATTTCAATTTGTCAATTGTGTCGGGATAATAATTGTCCTGTCATTTTTGATAAATCTTCTCTTTGTGTCAAGGACAAAACCTCGGGTAGGAAATTGCTTCAGGCCTCCTCTAGTGGGAATCTTTATCCAGTCCATGCCACCTTTCCTTCGTCTGTTCCTGCCCTAGCTGCTGTCATTGATCCAGGTGTTACTTGGCATCGTCGTCTCAGTCATTGTGGAGCGCAAACACTCACTAGTCTTAGGAATTCCAATTTCATTTCTTTTCCTAATAAGTTTCAGGATTCTTGTATTTCGTGCCGACTTCCAAAGTCACATAGATTGCAAACCTTTACATCTTATTCATTCTGATCTTTGGCAATCTCCTGTGCTTTCTTATTCTGGCTATCGATACTATATATGCTTTGTGGATTATTTCTCTCGATATACTTGAATTTATCCTTTAAAGCATAAATCAGAGGCTTTCACTACTTTCTGTACCTTCTAGAATTTAGTTGAAAGCCTCTTTTGTACCAAAATAAAAATGTTCCAAAGTGATGGGGGTCGTGAATTTGATAATACTACTTTTGGTGCTCATTTTATTAAACATGGCATTTATTTTAGAAAATCTTGTCCCGACACTCAAGCTCAAAATGGTGTCGCTAAGCGTAAGCATCGTCATCTCACTGAAATGGTTCGTGCCATGCTTCTTTACGCTCGTTTACCTGCTAGTTTTTGGGTAGATGTGGCTTATGCGGCCATTTATACAATAAATCGTCTTCCTTCACCTGTTTTACATGGCCTATCTCCCTTTGAAAAATTATTTCAAAGACCTCCTGATTATAATTTTTTGAAAACTTTTGGTTGTGCCTGCTTTGCTAATTTTTCTCCTACCTCTGCAAATAAATTAGGACCACAGTCAGTATTTTGCATTTTTCTTGGTTATGCCGCCCATTACAAAGGATACAAGTGTTTTGATCCAATTACTAGTCGTTTTTACGTTAGTCGGCATGTTCTTTTTGATGAAAATTATTTTCTGTATCCTGATCTTATTTCTCATTCTCAATCCTCCCTTGTTCGTGCTCCGTTTGTCTCTCCAGACTGTCTAGCCAGCCTTACCACTCCCACAATTACTATCCTGCCCACTCCTCCTAGCCTTCCTACGCTTGCTAATGGGCTGCCCGCTGTGGTCTAGCCCAAATCCTTCCCCTCTTACCCTGGTGTCTCTTCCGCTAGGTTTCAGCCCATTTCCAGCACCGTCCCGCCTCCTGTCGTGTTCTCCTCATTTGATGTCCCGCCTTAGCCCAACCATGCGCCTCCAGAGTCCAACCCACATTGCGCTTTACCCCTGGTCCAGCCCACTTGGTCGCTTCATCGCCAAGCCCAGTTCCTGCTGACTATTCACCGGTTCCCAAACCACATTTTTCTCATTCCTCGGGTTCATCTTCTCCACATAAACCTTTTATCCCACCCTTGTCCTCACTGTCTATCCCCTCTCTTGAGTCTGAGTCTCATCCCTTAAATGCTCATCCAATTCAGACCAGGGCTAAGAGTGGTATTCACAAGCCTAAAGTTATTTTGTCTCTTGACACAGACGTTGTGGGTCTTGAACCTACCTCTTTTAAACAAGCTTTTAATGATCCTAAGTGGAGAGAGGCCATGTCTGAGGAGTTTAATGCTTTACTTGCCAATGATATGTGGGACTTGGTTCCATCCCAGCTCGGACGGAATTTAGTGGGTTGTAAGTGGGTTTTCAGAGTTAAATTTCATTCTGATGGCTATGTGGAAAGACACAAGGCCCGGTTGGTTGCTTATGGACTCACCAGCAGGTTGGCATTGACTACCATGAGACATTCAGTCCAGTTGTCAAACCCTCCACCATTCATCTTGTTCTTTCTCTTGCCCTTCCCACAATTGGCCTATTCGCCAATTAGACGTTAAAAATGCTTTCCTTCATGGTATTCTCACAGAGGAAGTTTACATGAAATAGCCTCCTTTGTTCATCCAGATTTTCCTCACCATGTATGCAAACTCAAAAAGGCTATTTATGAACTTAAACAAGCTCCTCGAGCTTGGTTCCATAAATTTCGCAACTTTCTTTTATCTCATGGTTTTGTTTGTGGCGCATCCGACACATCCATGTTTGTTTATCACCAAGGATCTACCACTATAATTTTCCTTCTCTATGTGGATGATATCATCCTCACTGGTAGCTCCTCCTTTACCCTTCATAGTTTCATTTCCTTACTTTCCCATCAGTTTACTATGAAGGATCTGGCGACCTACATTATTTCTCGGGCGTGCAGGTGGTACGAAACTCTAAGGGCATGTTTCTGACCCAACAAAAATATGTTCATGATCCCCTTCGTAAGTTTCATATACACATTGCTAAACCTGTTCGTACCCAATGTCTTTCTCGAACCTCATTGACTCTAACGGACGAAGAGCTACGTGCAGATCCATCAGAGTACAGAAGTATGGTAGGCGCATTGCAATTTTGACTATGACGAGACCTAATATTGCCTTTGCTGTCCACGTAGTTTCCCAATTTATACATGCTCCTCATACTACTCACCTGCGCGCTGTTAAGTGTATTTTTAGGTACTTGTAGGGCACCTTGGCTTATGGGCTCCAGCTTCGTCTTGCTGTCACTTCTTCACTTATTGTTGCTTATTCTGATGCTGACTGGGTTGGCTGCAAGGACTCCTGTCTCTCCGCTACAGGTTACCCGATATTTTTTTGTCCTAATCTCATCTCCTAGTGCTCCAAGAAACAACCCACTGTCTCACAATCTTCTACTGAAGTTGAGTCTCGAGCTGTCGCATATAAAGGGCAGCTCAGTGCACAAGCATCCCGCGTTCACGCAAGGTCCGGGGAAGGGCCTACGGTTGCTAAAACTATTTGGATTCGGAAGCTCATTTGTGATCTTGGTATTCATCTCTCTTGTCCCACCAAGGTTTATTATGATAACGTCAGTGCTTCTTACATGGCGATCAATCCTGTTCAGCATGACTGTAGCAAACATATTGCTGTTGATTATCATTTTCTTCATGAAAGGGTTGTTCATGGTGATCTTGAAGTTCGATACATTCCTACTAAGCTTCAGTTAGCTGACATTTTCACTAAGGGGTTGTCATCAAAGTTGTTTGACTTTTTCAGGGCCAATCTGTTCATGCGTCCCCCCAAACAAATTGAGGGGGCATAATAGAGTATATAGGACAAATATGTAATTTTTGTAAATTACTGTACCCTGATTATTATATATACATCGCCAGGTGCCTTAGTTGGGGGCAAGGCCTTCCAATTCTATTCACAGCTATGTAGTAGCATAGACCTAGCAGAAAAAGAAAGAAAAAGAAAAGCAATAAAAAAATGGGCCTAGTAGCAAGCGAGGTCAACTCAACAATACTGGTTATTACATTACGGGCGGGCTAGACATTTTGTTTTTTTCATCAGTTGGACAATGCAAAATTATAATATACTACATACAATTAGATCTTACGTATCTAGCAAGGTTTCATGCCACTTGGATTTGACTCTTAACTACCTTCCTAAAACTACAACATGCAAAACTATATTTAAAACCAATACATTAATCAAGCATCACCAAGATATCCACTTAACTAGTGTTTTCCTGAAATAAGGAGCATATTAACCTTGTGCATCCGTCTTGACTTCAATAGTCAGCCAACCCTATTGAAGCGTCGGTCCTAAAGCCTTTTTTGTAGCCACAGTTGTGCCAAGTAACCTTGAATTGCAACAACTTCTCTTGATAAGTCATAATAGTCACATCTTCTCATTGTGCCACAATGGCTATACTTGCCCACATTTTCTGCTTGACCCATGCACCAACTGTTTGAATGACAACGTAAGGATTTGGGTTATCTTAACCCCATAATACCTTGGTGGCATTATGATCGAGGGATGATGTCTTTCGATATAATTTAACTGTCTAGTAATAGGAACTTGAAAGGGAGCACAAGCTATCATATAGTGTTTCCACCAATGTCAAGGGAGTCTGAGGTGTTAACTGGAATAAGATTTGGGTACGATATAACCAAATACCTCATATGACCACTATAAAGACATGTATTCCTTGTTGGTTTGGGTTGCAGAATCGGTTCAGGACGGGCATCCAGTCACAAATCCACTGAGTCCAGGGAACCTACGGGTTAGTGTCGATATTGAGTGCCAACGGGGAGGTCTACCATAGTAGCTTGGAGATCCAGCAATCTCTAAAAAAGGCTTGAACTATTTCTTCCTATTTATCGCACATCGGGCATTCATACGAATGCCCTATCCTTCTAATTCGTCTACTACTACTAGTAGGAAGAGCATTATAAAATACCTTCCGCATTAGGAGTTTCTAGTGAGTTAGGATATGTAGTGGCTACAGAATCTTTCACATCTTAAAAGCTCGATGTCAGGTTTGGTGTTGTCATTGTTCACTAACTAGTGCACTCCTCATTGTTTTTTAGCGACTAGTATAGTTGTTCGGGTTTTGCTGTAGGCCTCATAGTTTGCCCCAAAATGCTCCATAATGCTTTATGGGAAAATTGGTTTCTAATCTTACCTAAGTCCTATCCAGTTTTAGTGCCATTGAACATATCTGATACAGGCCAATGTTCCCAGGCTGCAAAACTTACAGAGGATCGTAAATATAAATTTTCATTACTAGATCATTTGTCTTCAAGCACTCTGGTAGTGCAACCATTCGTATTTGCCATCGCAGCACTTCTTTAAACTTAGAAGCCACTTTAACTAAACCCAATCACCCTCATGAAGCATTGGGCTCTTTGCAGTCATAATACACCATGACTATAGGATAATAAGTTCCATATTTACCTCAATGCAGTCAGGCAAGGAGTAATTGGGGCTTTGAGTGTATGCGCCATGATTGTCACATTAGCAAAGCCTAATTTTAGTCCACCAATCACGCATTCCTACGCCTCCAAAAGCACGTTGCTATTAGCATTGTCCCACTTAATCTAATGAATAGATGGATTTCCCTGGGAGTTTAACCAAAAGAAATTCATGATCATTGAGGTAATTTTACAGAGGATGCTTACCGAAAATTGATATATAGATATAATATGATGACATATCACTCTAATGGCATTGTTCATAAGAAGAGATGCCCTGTAGGAGAAAGAAATTTAGATTTCCATCCTTGCAATTTACATTATCCTTTTTCTATCAGGAAATTAAAGGCACAAGCTTTCGATTTTTCAAAGCACAGGCAGTCCTAGGTATTTCAAAAGACATCTCAATCTTCATCATAAATGTAGACTATAGAATGCTTCGATGCTCCTCTTGAGCATTAGGCGAGATAATTATGAACGATTTGTTCATGTTTATAAGTTTTCCCCACGCCATACAAAATTCCTTTATGATTTGAAATATGAATTGACACTGTTTTTGCTGAACTATTGTGAAAAAACAGCATTGTTTGCAAACAAAAGGTGATTAACAGGTGGGGAAGCTCTTGATATTTTATTCCCTAGGCATTCCTTTTGCTCCTGGGCTTGTGTAAGTAATCTGAAAGCACTTCCAAGCATAAGATAAAAATCTATGGAGATAATTTCTCCTTGTAGTATGTCCGGCATGAGCTTAAACCATAAGGATGGCTTACCATTTATCAAAACAGAATAGGAAATAGTTGTTATGCTTTCCATAATAAGGGAAACTCAAAGTTCTAGAAACCCTACTTGCCTTAAAACTGCTTCAATAAAATCTCATTTCAAATTATCATAGACCTTATTAAGGTCTACCTTGATGGCTGTAATAGGAGGGTTCCACCGTTTGTTCTTAATGAATACAGTAGGGAACTGTCACCAATAAGTCTCCTTGGAACGAATGTATTTTGGTACGAATCAATTAATGACAACATGACTTTTTTTAATCGATTTGTTAGGTATTTGGATATACCTTTATAAATAACATTGCTGATTGGACAAAATTGACTGAATGATTCTGGATTGATCACTCAAGGAATTAGGTAAATAAAGGCGTGGTTGATTTGCCTAGGATTCGTCCTGAATGAAGTGATTCGTGTACAGCTTTAGAACATCTGAACTGATAATATCCCAAAACTGGTGGTAAAAGATTGCTAGAATTCCATCTAGGTGGGATTTCCATCCATCCATTTCCAAAAATTCATGTGTACTTCTTCTTCTGAGAACAGTTGGGATAACCATTTGATGCTAACGAGATCTTGAAACAAACTTATCCACATACTGTTGTCTACCTGGGACTTCTAAAGTGTGGGAGGTGTAAAAGGGGTCTTGGAAATATTGGACTGCATGATTGGTGAGTTCTTCATGCTCTGTTATCCACCTACCATCATTGGTCTTGCAACTCTAAATATGATTATGTGTAGTTCTCTGTTTTGCATAGTTAAAAAGAATTTTGTCATATTATTGCCTAGCACATTCCACTGTACTTTACTGCGTAGTTTCCAATAGAATGCCATATCTTAAATGACATGTTGAAGCTACTCTAATGAATAATGATAATTAGATCTAGCCTCTGAATGTGAACTATCCCAAATAATAGAGTTTTGATGAAAGCTCAGTCTTGTCACATAAACTTTCCCAAATCTCAATACGGTCTCGTTTGCATTCTAGACACCAGTCTTTACAAAATTTCTTGCTCCTCTTAAGTTTCTGTAGTATTTGATGCATGAAAGACCCCTATAGTGGAATTTCCTAGGCTACTTGAATACCTTATTTCCCTTGTCTTCGAAATAGGGACCAAGCTTCCAATCTATAAGGTTTGCCCTTCAATGTTTTATGCTCCTGAATGTTTAGCTTGATAGGGCCATGCTCTAAACAAATGATAGGGAAATTGACCACAAATGAATCGTCAAACATATTTTTCCAATCAGTGGTACAGTATGCACAACCTAGTCTTTTGAATATTAAGTCCCCATGAAATAACTTCTTACACCATCTAAATTGTGAAAATGTAAATAGCAAATCAGGTAACCCCATCTTCATTTTCCATTTTATGAAATCACCCTTTCCTTTGTATTCTGGCTTCCACCAAGTTTGTATGAGTGATATTCAACTTGATTGAAATCCCCAATTAGCAAACTTGGTAGTTTGAAATTACCAAAAAAGGATTAGATCCCTTCCCAGGCGTTATGTTGTATATCTTTTATATTACACCACACATAATTTTTACAACTACATATCACATTCAAAAGGATTTGAGACTTCTAACCTGACCATATACCACCTACAAAACCATCTGCATCAAACCCTGTAGTATTAGGGAAACCCAAAATATGGAGCCTATGAGTAGTCTTTTCCACATCCAAATTGGTTTCAAATAAACACAAAATATCAGGATGTTATAGGCGGACTATATTAACCAAACAAGGAATTGCAGGGTCGTCCGCATTACTCCCTAAACCTCTACTGTTCCAAGTACAGATCTTCATGGCTCCATCGAAGGCTAATTTGGGGCAGCCTCTGATAACCCCTTGTCATCTTCACCCTGAGATAGAAAATTAGAAAACAAACAGCAATGATAGCTTCCTGGTGCTAACAGAAACATCACCGTAGGCATCTAGCTTTGGAATTTGACATTGTGTAAGTCATGATACATATTATGGTGATAATTAAATTTTATATTAAAGAAATCTGGAGAATCATTTGGAATAATCGCACCTGATTCATCCATCTTGCGTTTTCTCTTACTCCCTGCTTGATCCGATTGAGAATAGCCCATCTCTTATCATTCATGTTGTTCTTGTTGTTGGGAAAAATCGGCTCAATGTATCGAAAGCAGGCTATTTTTCCTCTTTATATAATTTAAGATGGGCAATAAATTATCAAAATATAGAATATGGAGACGTGCGAATTTTTACATGGAAAATCCTCCAAGACGAAGGGAAAAACCACGGACCATAGGTCCGAAAAATACTTCCACTATTTGAAATAGTAGGATTACAAATTATCTCCTCTAATAAATTAGAGGGTACACTCAATATCTCACCCTCTCAGGATGGAATACAAAATTACTCTCACCAAATTTTGGTGAAATTCCTTCACTTATTTTATATGGTATACACTCACTAACTAGTATTATTTTACTAGTTAGTATTTCTCTATTTTTGTGGGATGCCTGGCTAATCATCTAGAGCCCCCATTTTATAGGGAGTCATGACCCTTGGCTTTGCTTAGGAAGTCAACAATTGCTTTCCAAATGCCACATAGAGTCCACCATAATCTTCCTTTTTCAAATACCATTAATTGTATTGGTAGAAGAATGTGGACTACATATTAAATGACTTGGTAGTTTTTTCTTCACCTATGCTTAGGCATAGCATGCAAAAGAAGACTTCACCTTCATCAATCGAGCAACTCAGATGGATGACATCTTTAGCACTGGAGAGAAAATTTCTTCACAATCAATCCCTCTCTTTTGACTAAAACCCTTAACCACTAACCGAGCTTTGTACCTCGGGCTTGGGTTATTTTCTTCAGCCTTGAGCCTATATATCCATTTGTTTTTTAAGGCTCGTCTTCCTTTGGGTAATTCAACAAAATCATATGCATGATTCTTATGCAAGGATTGCATTTCTTCTTGCATGGCTTTTGCCCATTCTACTTTGTGATTGTTAGTCATTGCGTCTTCATAACTGTGAGGCTCTCCCTCATCTATAAGAGTTATGAACTCATCTTGACTGTATCTTATGGACAGTCTCCTTTCTCTGGCGGAAAGTCTCAACTGAGGCTCTTCTTGAACTTCTGACTGAGCAGATTCTAAGTCAGATTCGTCCAAATCTTCACTTTCATCATTGTTGGAGGAAGAGACATGATCTTCATTTATGCCAACATCGATATTTTCTTCGACTGAGTCATCCCCCAAATTACTAGGTATCATAGGGGACGAATTAGGATTAGAACTTCTAATGACCTTTAACTTAGGCTTCCCTTATTTTGTATCTTCCAGGGTTTGGTCCTCCAAGAATATAACATCTTGGCTTCTGGCAATCCATCTGCTTGCCGGATCTTAGACTCGGTAGCCAAATTCATCTCTTGGAGATCCAAGGTAGATGCATTCCTTTGTCTTTGAGTCAAGTTTGGCTCTTTCGTCCTTAGGGATGTGAACCAATGCTCGACATTAAAACACTTTTAAGTGCTTTTAGGAGACCTTCCTCTCAGACCAAACTTCCTCTAGGACAGCTCCATCCAAAGGAACTGATGGTGAAATATTGTTAAATGTCGATTGCGGTCTTCACAGCTTCTCCCCAGAAAGATGTAGGGAGTTTAGCATGTGAAAGCATACATAAGACTTTTTCTTCGATGGTTCGATTCATTCTCTCAGCTAAACCATTCAACTGCAGTGTTTTTGGTGGTGTCTTCTTGATTCTGATCTCACGCAACTTGTAGTATGCTTCGTATGGACCACAGTGTTCTCCACCATTATCAGCTCGAATGTACTTTAACTTTTGGCTAGTTTCTCCTTTGATCCTTGTGTGGAACTCCTTGAATGCTTCGATTATTTCATCTTTTGATCTTAGTAAAGAGGCCCAAACTTTACTTGAATGGTCATCAATAAAGGTGACAAAGTATAATGCACCGCTAAGTGACCTTTCAGTCATGGAACATACATTAGTATGTACTAACTCAAGAATGTGCTTTCTCTTGCTAGGTCGGTCATTTCTCTTAAATGTCACCCTGTGTTGTTTGCCAGCTAAACAATCAGTACAAGGCTGAAACGATTTGCCTTTTAAGTCAACGATGAGCTCTCTTCTAGCAACAGTGATGTGCCAAAGCCTCTTGTGCCACAACTCCACATTTGAGTTGTCATGTACAATATTAACTTCCCCTTTGTACAACATTCCTTACATAACATACAAGTCTTTTACACCTCTAACAACTATCAAGCTCCCATTTATGAGCTTCCATTTTCCACCACCAAAGTGGTTCACCAGGCTAGCATTATCAAGTTTGCCGATCGATATAAGATTTAAGCGCATGTCTGGAACATGCCTTACATCTTTTAGCATTAGCTTGCATCCAGTGTTGGTTGTCACGGTAATGTCACCTATACCAACAATTTTACTTGAAGCTTGGTTTCCCATCTTGATAATGCCAAAATCACCATTTTGGTAGGGTGAGAAATAGTTCCCATGTGGGGTAACATGGAAAGAGGCTCCCGAGTCAACAATCCAGGAACAGCCATCACAAGCCAAATTAACATAATTTTCTTCTCCAATGAGAAACACCTCATTGTGATGCAATAGCAGTAATGCTCTTCTCTTCTCTTTTGTGTTCGTTCTGATTTGGTTTGACTTTTCCAACCTTCTGATCTCTTTTGAAATTTCGACAGCAAGATTGGCCTACTTGCCACAATAGTAGCAAACTAGTCTAGAGTGAGATTTGGATCCCCCCTGGACTTTCCTCGTCCATTGTTTCTCACCCGATTCTCATTTCTGCCATGGTTTTTAGTGACATTGGATTCAGATTGCACCGAAATACCTCTTTCTTTTCTTCTAGCTTCTTCATTTAAGAGGCTAGCAGTGACGGTCCCCATTGTTAGTTTCCCTCCTGGGGTGGAGTTACTCAAAGTAACTACCAATGTGTCCTAACTCTCAGGAAGCAAGCTGAGAAGCAGTAACGCCTGCATCTCGTCATCAACCTTCATGTCAACATTTGCTAATTGATTTACTATCCCCTTGAAATTATTCAAGTGCTCAATCATATTTTGACCATTCTTATATTCCAACTTCACCAACCATCTCACAAGAAGAGCTTTGTTACATGGGGTCTTCTTTTGGATCAAGGACTCAAGGTGTTTCCAAAGTTTGTATGCATTGTCAAATGTTGACACATGGTGGCTACAACTTTGTGATTTAGCACGTTCCACTCGTTTGCATTTTTACTTGTTGGCATATTTTCATTTTGATTGGCTCAAAAAGGTCTTTGCAAATTAAGTGGTCTTCCATCATGGACTTCCAGTAAGAATAGTTATCTACTGTAAGTTTGACCATGTCACTTTCGTAAGTGACAGCACCGTCTATCTTGAATTACATAAGAATGTGGTTGCTCAACGTGAGTTCTGATACCACTGTTGGGAAAAATCGGGTCAATTTAGTGGAAGTGGACCCTTTTTCCTTTTTGTATAATTTAAGATGGGCAATAAAAAATATAAAAATATAGAATATGCAGATGCACAAATTTTTACATGAAAACCCCTCCAAGACGAAGGGAAAAATGATGGGACCGTAGGTCCAAAAAATACTTCCACTATTTGAAATAACATGATTACAAATTATATCCTCTAATAAATTAGAGGGTGCACTCAATATCTCACCATCTCAGGATGGAATACAAAATTACTCTGACTAAATTTTGGTGGAATTCCTTCACCTATTTTTGATGGTATACACTCACTAACTAGTATTACTTTACTAGTTAGTATTTCTCTATTTTGTGGAATGCCTTGCTAATCATCCGGAGGCCCCATTTTATAAGGAGTCAAGACCCTTGGCTTTGCTTAGGAAGTCAACAATTGCTTTGCAAATGCCACACAAAGTCCACCACAATCTTCGTTTTTCAAATACCATTAATTATAATGGTAGAAGAATGTGGTGTACATATTAAATGACTTGGTAGTTTTTTTTTCATCTATGCTTAGGCATAACATGCAAAAAAAGACTTCACCTTCATCAACAACAAGATGACTTTGGTGATTTTTTTTTTGTTTTTTTCATGTATGGTTCCACCAATTAAGGAGGGAACCCAACACTTGTCACGGCAGCGCCAGAACTATAGTGAGTCATCTGGCTTGTTCACCTAGTTGATTAGACTTGAGCGCCCACTAAGCTGGCGCCGAGGCAATAAACTCAGTGCTATGCTCAATGGGTTTCCAAGTTGGCGCTGAGGCGATGACTCCAGATTCCTTTTATGATCTAGCATGGTGTTGCCTAAATGGAGTTTCTTGAAACCATTGCAAGGTGTGGTAGCAGCAGGTAGTTGCCCAATTTCAAAATAAACATCTATATTATTCTATTGCTCGGCTATTACGGGAAGGACAGTACACCCGCCCAAGATACGCGAGTGGGAGTTATCGGTGGGTAAGTACCCACTTCGTCCAAACAAGGGGCCCTGAGCATGATACTCTGTCGGTTGCTTATGCAAGAAATGACCACAACGTGCATGCTGGGGCATAAAAGAATTCCTATGTCAGGAGTCCGAAGTATATGTCCCAGCGGGATGACTTGGCCTAGCTCCCCCATGAGCCCTTGCCATAGCCATAAAATGGAACCGGGACATACTCCGGAGACCCTGGTTCTATTAAATCAACACGTTAAGTTAAATAATTTGGGGTATTCGGGAAGGCCCGAATATGGTTAGAGAAGTAATGTCTTCGGAAGCTACGAACAAGGGGGACTTGACGAATTTCGAAGTTGGCATATTTTTGTTCCATAATCATTGAAGCTATAGGTGGAGGGGTTGAACAGTTATGTTCTCGGTGGCCTATTTTCCCACACCGTTTGCAAAAATGAGATTCATTCTCATACCTGCAAGTTCCCCAAAACACCTTGTTGCCATCCCTAATGCAAGCTTTTGTTAACTCATGTCCCCCTTTGAAGCTCAATCAATGGGTTCCCCAATTAGGCTAACCAATCCAAGAGCCATGGTGGAATTCTGGTATAGAGGGGATTTGTTGTGGATTTGCACCCATAGTGTCATATCCATGATCCTCCAACATGGCACAAGTTTTAGGAAATTAGAGCAAACTAATAGCGAAAGCAATAGGATGAAATAGATATTCAGAAACTTAAAGAAAGATAACAAGAACAAAACAAC
>JACYFF010031956.1:75830508-75878823 GCA_017589665.1 Selenicereus undatus
TCCAAGTTAGGACTTATTTCTATGACAAGTCCAACTTGAAGGGGGGGGGTGTAGAAATTATGTAATAATCTAAGGGGCATATTTGTAATTTTGCTTTCCTCTTGTACCAACATTCTCTTCCTTATAAGGAAGGGGTTCACGATGTAATTGCACAGTGCTTATCTAATTGCAATCAGACAAGATGGATTCTTCCTCTTCCTCTCTCGTTTTCTGCTTAATACCCTAAAAATCTACACATTAATTATCAAAAAGTGTCTTGATAAGTTTTGTGATGCAGAAGGTCAACGTGTTTCACTTTAAAAATCCAGAGTTCAGTTATCTAAAAAAGTTGAGGTTTTAGAGATGCACAGAGTCAGTAGTGGACTGGACTTTTCGTAGACCCAAGATTTGGGCTTCTATTTACGAATGCTAATTGTCAATGGAAGACTTAGAAGGGCCACTTTTCAGCTTATTATGGACAGACCATAAACTCTTAGCTTGGAAAGGTCGACAAGTTTCTTTAGCCGTCCGACTGATATTGACCCAATCAACTCTTTTCACTATGGGGTATTATTCTTTGCAAACTGCCAAGAGCCCTCGTTTAATATGTGACGAACTTGACCATAGGACATGAAGGTTTATCTAGGGCAGAATTGAGGAACAATAAAGAGTAGATCTTGTTAATTGGGGGCAAATTCGGAATCCAAAACAAGACGGTGCGTGGTCTTGGCATACATTCTATGCGTCAAGCAAATGGTAAAGGCCTTACAAAATATGGTTGGAGATTGCTTTCTAAACAAAAAGCACTATGGTCCAGGGTCTTAAGGTCCAAATCTAATAATGAAAGATGTGATCTTGATATGTTTTTGCCTAAGTTGAAAACTTCAAACGTCAAGTAAGGCATATCAGATTATGCCCCCTTCATTCGACATGGAGCAAGGACTAGCCTGGGGAATGGGAAAAATACTCTATTATGGATCATACATGGGCTACTGATGTACCACTCACCACGTTGGCAATTAAAGACATACCGGTACGGTTGTAAGATGCCACAGTGGACGAATTTTGGATTTCAAAACAGCTGGGATTGGGGACAATTTCCTGAATATCTTCTAGTGGATGCTTTGTAGTTAATAGAAGCACACTTAGTCATTCAAGGTGATGAGTGCATGGATTGTCTCTATTGGAATGGCACCATAAGTAGGGGTTTTACTATAAAATTTTCCATGAAATTTTTTTGACTCCAAGATAAGACGCCTCCTGATAAAGCTTGGCATATCGCTTGGAACTGCCAGTATCTCAATGGGTATGTGTCTTTATTTGGCTTGGTTTCCATAATAAAGTCATACTAATGCAATAACTAGGGTTAAGAGATATATAACTCTTGACCCAAGTTGCCCTTGTTGAGGTAATTATGAAAAAAACTTCATCCCATTTGCCGAGGGAGTGCGATTTTGGACACTCTATTTGGAGAAGCTTTGATGTTCCTCATTCCAAGAGACACTCCTAGCAACTTCTTGTAAGGGGATGGATAGTGGAAAATATCTCTAATTTGGGTGCTAATGAAGATGTCAATTGGTCAATGAAATTTTCTATAGTGCTTTGGTGGCTTAAGAAATAAAGAAATGGTCAGGTATTAGATGAAGGGAATTTACCTGACATCCCATTCTCTTTCTCCATGCTTAGTTTAGGGAGATTAAGGATGGCATGGCAGGAGAGGATATGATTTTTGGAAACCTGGAACCTTCCAAACTGGAAAAGTTTATTAGATCAGATTCTCGACCCATGGGATGGGTTATGCTTAACACAGATGGAGCTTCAAAGGGGAATCCAGGTCTTGTAAGTGATGGGGGGTTTCTTAGGGATTACAATGGTGAAATGATGATGGGATTAATGGAGAAGTATGAAGTCCGTACATCCCCAATAGCTAAGCTAGCTCATGGCACTGAGAAGAGGCCCCCTAATGGCTAAGGAATTGAATATCAAACAATTGGTTCTTCTTGTAGATCTCAACCTGTAGTCCAGTGGCTCAACAAAGAGATTATTGCAACTCATCTCCGTTATTACTTGATAATAGAGTATAAGAGTTTGATCAATCTTCCTGGCTGGATTGTTAAAGTCGCACCTTGTTATAGGGAGGCTAGCCGAGCAGCTAATTGATTAGCAAATAGAGGTATTGAGCTTATTGCTCCTAGAGTTATTATTGATTCCCCTCCCCACGATCTTCTTCCAATCTTATATGAGGATTTGTCAAGAGTAGCTTGACACGTATGGTGGGACCTATAGTTCTGTTTCAAGGAGCTTGCCCTGTTAATTACACACCCCCCTCCCAAAATGCCTATCAATTTATAACCATTAACAACCAAAATACTTATTTCAAATAAACGAAATGCATCTACACATCACATAAGTCCTTATCAATGTACTTTTTAAATGTTTATCTCAATCAAAATTGTCAGAATTGGAAACCTAGATGAATTAAGGGTTCGTAGAATCACAATCGTAGAATAGGGTAAAGGATTATAAGATACTAATATTTATTTGAAATAGTAAAAGTTATTTTTGACATGATTAATTTAAGAAACACTCATAAATTCAAGTTAATAATTTTCTATTGGAAATTCTAGTACAAAATGAGTATTAGTGTAAAGTTTTTACAAACATAATTATTTACGTATGAGCACATCATGAAGTCATTAGGATCATGTATTGAAACATACAATCATACAATTACATGTATTCCAATTATACGCAATTCAAATTACATTTATCCCAATAATTTTAATACTCCAAAGAGAATCGGATCAAGTGTAGGCTTTTTTTTTTAAAATTGTAAAATTAGAGAATTGAATATAATGGTAGTGACATTCCAAATGCAAAAAGAAAATAAAAACCACAACATAAAAGAGAACAGTCTAAAATATTTAAAAAGAAAAATAAATACACAGGATTTAAGAAAACATAATTGCAAGAAAGGAAATTATTAAACAAATGAAAAAATCACAACATGAAAGGAGATGCCGAAAACAAATATGGAAAAAGTAGTCAACTTGGAATCAAAGTCCTGACCTTTGTGAAATAGTTACAATTTTTTTCCGTTCTCCAAACAACCGATGGGCTATCTATGGCAACATACAATTTTTTTGTCTAATGATATAATTTGAACCAGGAGCGAGTTGCGCCTCGCACTATAAAAAAAAGTCCAAATAGTGATGGAATTGGAGATGGGAAATCATCGACCAATGATGAATTTTTCGATCCAGCAATAGAAGTTGCGACGGATGGGGTCCATAATTAAATATCGCATCGCTAACCATTTTGCAACAGAATTTTAGAGTCTATCGCTAAGTAATGATGGAATGAGTGATGTACATAGCAGTTGATGTCGTCCATAGCGGCAGATTGAGCAACAATTTTTGGTGCCAACTCAACAATGAAAGTGGGTGATTTTTCACCAATTAGTAATAGAAATATCTGACGTTTTCGTCGCAGATCAGAGATGGATTATCGATTTATATCACCAAGTTTCAACTCTTTTTGAAAAAAAGAAACTTGAGACAAGCAAGCCTCAAATTCAGCGAAGAGATTGAAGTGAGGAGTATTTAATCTATGGAAAAAAATTATATAAACTCAAACAAACTTTGAAATATAGGTATGTAGGAGGCAAAAATTTGCTAACAAATTACAAGACGCCACGTGTAAAATAAAATAATTTTTATTTGGCCGATTAGGAGCTGTCACGTGTAAAATTGGCTTTGACGGGTCCATTTAAATGGAATCAAGTTATGACCAATCAGAATCTTCTATGTGTCATTGATGATGCAGAAAATAGTAATTATTTCTCTTTTAAAAATAAGGGAATAATTACTAAGATATGGGCCTAGGCCCAACATCCAACTCAAACCTCAGCCCGGGAGCCTATAAATAGGGTCCTTCTCCTCATTCTTAGGGGAGCCCAACATTCAACATTCTACAAGCTCCAGAGCTCAAACTACTGATGACGTCTAGCTACCAAGTAACAAGGATCAAAGTCAGTTAGTTCAACATCTTCTGCAACATCAAATTGAAGTCCAGTTCAGAGTTCTTCATCTAGTTCATCGATCGAGATTAAGCAACCTCGTCCTCGCATCGATTAATCGGGTCAATTACATTCAACATTCAACATTCAGCATTCGCAGAATTCAGAGCTCACACGGCAAGGAGCATCCGACTACCAAGTGAGAATGATCAAAACTTGCAGAGTTTCAGAAGTTACAATCAGCCACTTGCAAATCAAAATCAAGAACAGTCTTCAAAGTTTTTCAGCTGATTTGCATCAACCGAGATAAAGTATCACGCCCTCGGAGTACTCAAGTCATTAGGAAATCAAATAAGAGGATCATCTCATTGTATTTAATTCAAAGATTGTACCCATATACCACATCAATACAAAATTCAATTTGTTTACATATTTCTTGTCTAATTTATTTTAGGCGTGAAATTTGCGTTTACAAATTTGGCACACCCGGTGGGAGCTCTCTACTTCTCATCTCTTTCTCCAAAATACAAAATTTGCACTCCTTCGAAGATAACATGGCCCCCAAGAATGCTTTGAATAAGGAGACTATCGAATCTACATATGAAGGATCTGCAAAGGCTAGTATTGCATCCGACAATCGAAGCACCAGGGCGATGACTAGGAGCATGACCAAAGCTGCTGCCTTCATCACCTCAAAGGAACAAGTCGTGGCTCCAACTTTGCAGTCACGTAAAACTCAAAAAGTTGGCTCCAACTTGCCTTTTTATAGAGTCAATCAAACTGCTTGTCTCCCTAATTTGAAGCTAAAGCCTCTTACTGCCTTCAATATTAGGAAGACTTTACCTCGTGAAATGGATGAATTTCAAACCTACATCAATCATCCCTTTCAGCCTTTCGGTGCAGAGGATAACAACTATGATGATAGTGATTCTTCAGCAGCATCTCCACAGGATTTGCATTTCTCCCAATCAGAGACTGAGTCTTCCAACACAGTCGTCATGCCAGTCATGGTGATAGAGGCTATAAACTTAGAGGAACAACTGACAGACATGAAGGCGAAGCTCGATAAGCTCTCAAATGAAAGTGCAGAAAAGGATGCCCAAATTAAGCATCAAGACGAGCAGATTGCTAAGCTGGTGAGGAAGCTGGAAAAGAAATGCTTTGAAGCTTCCAACAAAGGTTCAGGCGCTGAAGATTCTGATAAAGAGTCTAATCACAGTGAAGAATCTGACGATGAGCGCAAGGCAAAGAGGGATCACTCTTTAGGCTTGATGTCTGTTGAGCAGATTCAAAACTTAATAGCAAATGCAGTCAAGGCCCATCTAGAAGGAGGTTCTCATAAAACACATTGTTACAGCAAGCCTTATACAAAAAGGATTGGTGCACTGCGGATGCCTTAGGGATTCCAACCTCCAAAATTTCATCAATTTGATGGCAAAGGGGACCTAAAGCAGCATATAGTGCACTTCATCGAGACTTGCAATAATGTTGGCATAGGTGATGACCTCTTAGTGGAGCAATTCGTGCGATTTCTTAAAGGTCTTGCGTTTGACTGGTACACAGACCTTGCTTCTGCATCCATTGATAGTTGGGGGCAAATGGAAAATGAATTCTTAGCTCGTTTCTATAGCGCACGCCGTGTGGTCACCATAAGTGAGTTGATTAACACTAGGCAAGGGGATAAAGAGCCAATCATAGATTATATCAATTGTTGGCGTGCCCTCTCATTGAGGTGCACGGATCACTTTTCAGAATCTTCTACTGTTGAGATGTGTGCCCAAGGGATGGATTGGGATATACGTTTTGCCTTACAAGTAAACAAGCCCAAAACATTCCAAGAATTAGCAACACGAGCTCATGATATGGAGCTTATAGTTGCCTACCATGGAAGACAGTTCAATGAATCAGTGGCATCGTCAAGAAATGAAAGCTCTGTGCTTAGAGACTCCAAAGAGAAAGAATGTCCTTATTTTGAGTCTGATGCGCCAGAAATGCTTGACAAATTTCTTAAGAAAGGACTTATGGAACTACCAGAGTCATGTCGTCCTGAAGAAATTGGAAGAACTAATGATCCCAAATATTGCAAGTATCACAGAATCATCAGTCATCCCATAGAGAAGTGCAAAACATTCAGGAGACAAGTCCTGCAACTTATAAAAGAAGGAAAAATCATATTAAATGAAGACAACATTGAAGAATCTGATCGATCGTCCATTAAGATCATATTGGAAAGTGCCTTGGAAGAGAGCGACCCAAAATTGGCATTTAGGGGGCAGACTTTCAAGTCAACCTCTGTAGACTCACAAGTTATCAAAGAACTTACAGACTTTCAAGTCACTCCTTGTAGAGACTCGAAGACTCTCAAGTCACTCATGTTAGACTGTCAAGTCATCCAAACTTTAAGACTTCTAAGTCAGCCTCTAGAAACACCTATGTCATCGAACTCTCTGACTCTAAAGTCAACCATGCAGGACTCTTAAGCCAATCCTGCATTCAAAGTCATCAAATGTCAAAGACTCCCAAGTCGCAAAACTCTCGGACTTCCAAGTCAACATTAGCGGACTCCCAAGTCACCAAACTCTAAGACTTCTAAGTCAGCCTTTATGGGCTTTTGAGTTGAGAAGCACTAAGACTTGTAGGTAAGCTTCTACAGACACCTCAGCCATCAAATTCTGAGAACTCGAAGTCGATCCTGCAAAACTTAAAAGTCAGGCTTGACAAACTCTAAAGTCATCAAATCTCGTGGACTTCCAAGTCAAACTTTTAAGACTCCTAAGTCGTCCAACTCCTACTAACAAAATTCTTGACTCACAAGTTATCAAAGACTTTTAAGTCAACTTTACAGGCCTTCAACTCATTGATGCCACAGACTACCAAGTCGTCAAAGTTTTAGAGTCCTAAGTCAGCAAAGCAAAAGACTATCAAGTCATTCAAATTCAAAAACTCCTAAATCATCAAATTTCGTAAACCCCCAAGTTATCACATTTGAAGATTGTCAAGTAGCTTATATTAGACTTTCAAGTTAACGGACTCCAAGTCAATGTAATTGTACGTTTGATGCAAACTCTCAAGTCACTCCTAAAGATTGCCAAATTACAAGAAACTTTGACTCTCAAGTCACCCTTAAGACTTCTAAATCCAAACTTCAAAACTCTCAAGTCAGCACAGACTATCAAGTCACCCACAGGATACTCAAGCCGTCAAAATCAAAGACTTCCAAGTCACCCAAAGTCCATCAAGTCAACAAAATTTACAAACTTTGAAGTGAATTCTATGACTCTTAAGTCATCGGCATGGTAGACTCTCAAATCATCAACGACATAAGCTCTCAAATAAGTAAAGTTTAAAAATTCTCAAGTCATCTAAGTTATAGACTAACAACTCAAACATAATTGTTGACTTTTAAGTTATCGAAGACTTTCAAGTCAATCTTACGGACCTTCAAATCATTGATGTAATAAATATCTAAGTCATCAAATCGCTAAGACTCCAAGTCATAAAACTCTTTGACTTTCAAGTCAATCCTAGCAGGCTCCCTCATCACCAAATCTCGTAGACTTCCAAGCCGATTTTTTTAAGGCTTCAAAGTGTTTTTTTAGGGCTTCTAAGTCAACAAAATTATTGACTCCCAAGTTACGAAGTTGACTCTCAAGTCATCAAAGTTCAAGTCCCTCAAGACATCAAAATTAAAACACTACCAAGTCATCAAAGCTCCAGACTCCAAAGTCAACAAAGTTCTAAGCTCCGAGTTATCAAACTTGATGACTCTCAAGTCTTTAAAGTTTACCTAAGTCAACAAGTTTATTGACTCCCAGGTCACTAAATGAACTCCCAAGTCATCAAGTTCAAGACTCTTAGTCATCAAAGTAGAAGACTGCCAAGTCATTTTATCAAAGGTGTTGACTCGTAAGTTACTCAGCATATTCTCAAACCATATAAATAGACTTCAAATGGCTACCAACTTGTTGCAAACTTTTAGAAGCCTTCAAGTTGGGGGGAAAAGACCGCATCCTCGTTCGCATTAACGATGTAGGCGTCTTCTTTTAAATTGGCAGTCTTTTCTTTCAAGTCGAAGATTGGCAATTTATAAGGTCAAACTTTTAGTATTTGATCAGAAGGGAAATTTCTTTGTTGTCAGACCGGAAGAGTCGAACCTCTGTCTATTCGAAGAAGTCAAGTCTGCACTTTCTGATTGGAGGAATCATGCCTTGTCTGTCTGATCAGAAGGGCCATGTCTTTTTTTGTCCGACCGGAAGACTCAAGCCTCTGTCTGTTCGAAGAAGTCAAGTCTGTACTTTCTAATTGGATAAGTTACCTTCGTTATTTGATCAGATGTGTCAAGCCTTCTCTTTTTGATTAGAAGAGTCGCCTTCACTATCTGATAGAAGAGGCCAAGTCTGCATTGTCTGATTAAATGAGTCACCTTTGTTGTCTGATCGGATTAGCCAAACATTTACTTTCTGATCGGGAGAGTCGCCTTCGCCGTCTTATAGATAAAGCCAAGTCTGCACTATCTGATCGTATGAGTCATCTATGTTGCCTGATTGGATAAGTCATGCCTCATCTGTCTGATCAAAGTAGCAAGCGGTTGCTTTCTGATCGGGATAGTTGTGTCTGCTGCCTGATCAAATAAGTTAAGCATTCTCTTTCTATTGGGAAGAGTCACCTTTGTTGTCTAATGGAAGAAGCCAAGTCTCAGCTGCCTGATCGGAGGGGTCTAAACGCCTCCGTTCTCTGATCGCAGGAGTCAAGCCTTTGTTGTCTAAATGGATGAGTCAAACCTTCACTTTGTGATTGGAAGAGCATGTCTTGACTATCTGATTGGAGCAGACACACCTTCATTGTCTGAATATCTCTGCTATCTAATCGGATGAATAATGTCTTCGATGTTTGCCTGTAGTATTTAAGCGGAGAAGTCATGCATTTGCAAATTTGATGGAAGAAGTCACGGTTGGAAGGCAGAAAGACAAGTCGACACCAATTAGATTAAGTGAGGGAGTCTTCTGCAAAGAATCGAATCTACGGGGAGAAACGATTCCCCATCTTAAAAGTCGACCTCACTTCGCGATCTAATTGATGGAGTCGTGGCTAAAAGAAATCCAAGTCGGCCCCAATCAGATTAAGTGAGAGAGTCTCCTGCGAAGAATCAAATCTACGGGGAGAAATGATTCCTCGTCTTAAAAGTCGACCTCACTTCGCGATCTAATTGGAGGAGTCATGGCTGGAAGAGAGAAATTCAAGTCGACACCAATTAGATTAAGTGAGGGAGTCGCTTATGAAGAATCGAATCTATGAAGAGAAACGATTCCTCGTCTTAAAAGTCGACCTTACTTTGTGATCTAATTGATGGAGTCATGGCTAGAAGAAACCCAAGTCAACCCCAATCAAATTAAATGAGGGAGTCTCCTGTGAAGAATCGAATCTACGGGGAGAAACGATTCCTCGTTTTAATAGTCGATCTCACTTCGCGATCTAATTGGGGAAATAATCGATTCAGCATCTTCCTAAAAAAAAAAAAGAGGCAGCATTAGTCTAAGTTCGAAAAAAATAAAAAAAAAGAGTCTCACAAAAAAAATAAAAATAAACTGATCACAAGTTGGTTTAATTAAATGACTAATATTACATTAGTCATATGAAAAAAAAAGACAAAGGGGCCTAAAACAAAGGGTCTAAAAATAAAAAAAAAGAAATGTCAAAAGGTTCTAAAAAAGGGGAAATAACAAAGGGCCAGATGGACGATTCTCGGTAATGGCAGCGGAAGAGGACAAAAAAGTGGCTATGTGCAAGGGAGGGTTGGGCAAAAGAACACTAACACTCTGGCTTAATTTGGTATTAAATTCCCAAAAACCATCGACACACAGAGGCCATGGAAGCTCCTGCGAAAACTCTGTTTTATAGATCTGGAAAAAAAAAGAGCCCTCACCCTCTCTAGGGTGATGATTCAGAAATATACGGGCATTATTCAGGAAAATTCCTGGAGAACATATTGACAGGAGCAAGGATTGCACAGCCATGAACATCCTCAGGAAGGAACCTACCACCATGGATGCAAATAAAAAGGAAATTTTCTCAACGGCCTACCAGAATCATGAACTCGAACACTCTATTTCTAAAACTTGATTGCATTGGCTGCATTTGTTGAGTGAAGTTGATTGAATTCCACACACCTTATCCCTCAAATTCGATGAAAAAAAAAGAGTAAGTTCTGTGATTCATATGATTTGCTTTTTGCTAATAAGAAGATCGTCCCACTTCTTCCTAAGACTATCGGGATGCATTTTTACAAGAAGAAGAAGAAGAAAAAGTAAGAAGGGGAGAAAGAAGAGGGAGCCATCGTTGATGACAGGGCTAAAAGAAATAGAAGAAGAAAGAGAAACTTAAATCCTTCGGTAGTTTGGAAGATGGGAATAAAGGGAGTTTGCATTCAACAAAACGAAGGTAGGAGATGAATGACAAACAGCATAAATGCAACCTTATATAATGATCTACCCACCTTCAGTTTCACAATTCCACTCCAACTCAAATGCTGTTGAAGTTTATCTTTAAAGTGATGGATAATATTTTATCACAGATGACACGCGTGATTATCACAAATTGGAAGGGGAAGTTCAGTGCTTCACTAAGTCTGGCAACTCCACCAGGCAATTTCAAGCCTTATTTTTTTTTTTTATAAAAAAAACCTCAAATAGAGGAATGAAAGCCCAAGCTGTTTCCATTGTTATCTAGTCCATTTTAGGGCCACCAAAATTGGATTCAACAAGGTGAACAACCATTCACTTGGACAAATCAGAGTCAACCTAAAAAATTTGGGGTCCCAAAAAAAAAGGGTCGAGGCTGCATGTGACCGAAGCGGGCAAAAAAAAAAAAGGGACAGCTCCGATGTTTAGCATCTTCTGATTTTTCGAGACTCAACCGCTTCAGACACTCAAGATTTGTGTGCACGCCTGACTCTTGAAAGGGGCATTTGTAGGAGGCAAAAATTTGCTAACAAATTACAGGACGCCATGTGTAAAATAAAATAATTTTTATTTGCCCGAGTAGGAGTTGTCACGTGTAAAATTGGCTTTGGCGGGTCCATTTAAATGGAATCAAATTATGGCCAATCAGAAGCTTCCATGTGTCATTGATGATGCAGAAAATAGTAATTATTTCTCTTTTAAAATTAAGGGAATAATTACTAAGATATGGGCCTAGGCCCAACATCCAACTCAAACCCTAGCCCGGGAGCCTATAAATAGGGTCCTTCCCCTCATTGTTAGGGGAGCTCAACATTCAGCATCCTACAAGCTCCAGAGCTTAGACTACAGACGACGTCTAGCTACCACGCAACAAGGATCAAAGTCAGCTAGCTCAACATCTTCTGCAACCTCAAATTGAAGTCCAGTTCAGAGTTCTTCATCTAGTTCATCGATCGAGATCAAGCAACCTCGCCATCGCATCGATTAATCTGGTTAACTACATTCAGCATTCAACATTCAGCATTCGCAGAATTCAGAGCTCACATGCAAGGAGCATCCAGCTACCAAGTGAGGAGGATCAAAACTTGCAGAGCTTCAGAAGTTACAATCAGTCACTTGCAAATCAAAATCAAGAACAGTCTTCAGAGTTCTTCAGCTAATTTGCATCAATCGAGATCAAGTATCACGCCTTCGGAGTACTCAAGTCATTAGGAGATCGAATCAGAGGATCATCTCATTGTATTTAATTCAAAGATTGTACCCATATACCACATCAATACAAAATTCAATTTGTTTACATATTTCTTGTCTAATTTATTTTAGGCGCGAAATTTGCGTTTACAGGATACTCTGTAAATTACAAAATATCTCAAAGAATAGAAGGATTTCAAATATGGTTGCTATGCAAATTACATTCTTTTTCAAGAAAGCACATATCTCAAAGAACACCAAATGACAAAATATCTTGCCAATTACAACCACATAAAATATGTCAAACCTAAACATAAAAGCAGTTCTAAAAGTTACAACATAATTAATAAGGTTTGAATTTAGACATGAATTTTCAAATTTTCAAATCAACAAAACTTTTAGATCTTAAATTTTAAAAATTTCATATTTTAAAATTTTAAAATTTCAGATCTAAAATTTTGAAGGGCTTTAGATCAAAAATTTTCGGGATTTTAGCCAAGACTTCTAAATTTAGATCTAAAATTCCAAACTTTAGATCTAAAGTTTCAAAATTTTAAATCTAAAGTTTTCAAAACTTCAGATATGGAATTCAAAAAGTTATAGATAAAATTTCGAATTTCATAATTGGTGATTTTGAAATTTTACATCAAAAATTAAGAAATTTCAAAGCTAATATTTCGATTTTCAAATGTGAAATTCCAAAAATTCACATATGCAATCAAAGATTTTAACTTTGAAATCCTACAGCTCTGATCGTGTGAAAAGCAAATGAAACAGGAAGAAGAGAGTTTTTACCCTAATTTGCTAAGAGGACTTCGCTCCACATTGCATAATTTGTATTTAGACAATATGTGCGCCAGATTCTTGCCGGTTCACCATGATTTTTGACCCCCTCTTCAAATCATCAAGCAAGGACGAGTGTCTCTAATGGCGGGACAAAGGGAACCTATGCAAGAGGCAGATCTGGTATAGATATGAATGCCATGCAGAGAGGGGGGGGGGGAATAGCGTTATTTTGATGAAATTTTTGACAGACAATTGGCATATTTTGATGAAAAATCGGGCTTGTGACGATAATTTTGACTAACTATATGATCGTAAAAAGAAAATGCTAGTAGAAATGGGCAATTCAACGGACTTTTCAAAATTGGTGACAAACCGATTTTGATGGACTGATAGCCAGTCACAATTTGTGAAGGATTAAATTTTGACAAAACGACAGTTCGTTAGTGTACATTTTGATGGACTAACAGCATGTCAATGTACATTTTAACGAACATTTTGACTAACATTTTGACGGAACAATTGTCTGTCACAATGTGAAAGATTTCTTGGTTTGTGATGGTGCAACAAATCTCGACTGAAGTAGTGATACGCTCTGTCACAATTTGTGATGAGCATTATTTTCTCCATCAAAATTGTGATGGATTTCCGTCAAAATGTTTGTCACAAAATGAAATTTTCTAAAATAAAAAAATCTAAAATTTGAATATTTCAAATTTGAAATTTGAACATTTTAGATTTGCAAAGTTCAACTTCGTAAAATTCCATGTACGTATGAAACTTTAAATTTTTGTTGATAATTAGAGGCTGAATTGAATAAAAATTACATAAAGAAAATAAAAAATGAAATAACACAAAGTTTAAAGAATAAATATGCCACTGATTTCTTTACAAAACAATTCATAACTCCCTTTGATAAAAGAAAATTAGGACTATTGCCTAACAAGTGGCAACAATTGATACTACAATAATGTAAATTGATTTCTAGGCTTTACCATCCAGCATATGTTCCTAGTCCCCACGTTTTTCCCTCATAACTACTTCTCCTTGCTCCCCCTTGTCTCTGATAAGTTTTTTTTTTTTTTTTGGCCTTGAGAAATTAAAGCCTCACCACAGACCAAAAAGTAAAAAAAATAAGGCCAAGGTACAAACAGAATTTATCTAAAAATTACAAGAAAATCTACAAAGAACAAAAGTGAAAGGCTCCTATTTAGGGGGTGGGGGAATTTCCTGTGCGTTCTCTTAGTGTTTTCCATGCTAGTCTTTTCTCATCATCTTCTATGAAAGACTAAAGACAAAATTCCCCTTTGTTGGCGTCTCACATATTCAATTCAAGAACCTAAAATTGAAATGACAAGATTAACATTAGAATGTTTTTGATATCAAAAAAGGCAAATTAGAAACAAAAAAGAAAAGAATTGCTTACTGAACAAAAAAAAGAAAAGAAAAGCCAAATCAAACCCTAAATTCCAAATAGATCTACATTCCAAAGCTGAAAAAATTAAGAATAACAACATGAAAAATTTGCATATCACAACAAATCTAAAACCAAAAAACCCATATTAGAAGAAAAATAAAACAATTACTTAATTGAACAAAAACCACTGAATGAACTATCACTAATAGAACCATTTCTCAAAATGATATGGTTCGAAGTTTCTATCTGACAAATTCTTGGCTTCCCTCTCCATAACTTTAATAAACGATTTCAACCCCGATATCTTTTCTGCACGTTTATATGTAGGGGTGAGGAAAAAAAACAAGTGTCTACTTTCGGACCCAAAATTGATTTGGACCCAGTAGATATGAACCCGAACCCCATTAACTTGGCTGCGGGGCCAATTCTAAAATTTAGGACTCGATAACCGGGCCCAGTACCGGGTCCTAAAATTTTGGAATCGAAGGGCGGCCCAGTACCCGATACCCTGTCAAAAATTTAAAAATTTGATTAAAAAAATGTAAAAAATAAACCTTTATTCCTCAGCTAATGTATTTTTTTGCAACGGGTACCAATTCCTAACAACCCCAATTTAACCCTTTATCCTTTTGCTTTTAATTTATCCTTGACTTGCTCTTTACATATCTTGATTGCCATGGCTTTCTTCATTCAAGCTTTGGTTCTTCTCCTAATGAGTCTTTTTGCTTACTACATATTTGTTTTTACATTATTTTGATAGTTTTCCTCCCTTTCTTTCTCTATTTCCACTGAATTAAAATAATTTTTAGGTTTCTGATTCAATTTTAAATCTTGATTTATGAGTTTTTGATTAATATTTTCTCTAAATCTCTGAGTTTATTTTAGAGTACATGAATCTTCTTTATTGTCTATTTCATATTTGATTTAGCTTTATGGTTTGTTTTTTAGGAATTTGGCTTTAGATATGAGTTATCAACTTCGTTCAATGCCTCCATCTCTCTATTTTCTTAGGGGAAAGATGAGGAAACAAAAAAAACATTACTTAGGAACCAGGTACTTGAAATCGGACTTGGTCCCGACCAAGTCCGGGATCAGGTACAAATTCTAGGATCTAGTTTCAACTGGGTCCGATTCTGGTTCCTAAAAATCCAATAAGGTACCCTCCTCTACTCACCCCTATTCATATGTTCCATTAGCTAATAAATTGCTTAGCTAATTTGAAGATTCCCTACTTATTACAAACCTTGAGCTAGAGAAACCTTTATAGTCTTTCTAACTTTAACACCCCCCAAATTAACAACTTCACCATCCCAATTATTCTAGAAGAACCACAACCACTTTCTAATACATTAACAACAATAACAAATTCATAACAAATTGGCATCAGCATTGGTTAAAGTCTTAAAATGTTGCTATTTACTACAAGATAAATGTCTAATTTTGACGAAATGTTGGTCCGTCAAAAAGCGTGATGGAAATTTTGACCGAAAGAATACAATTGTGATGAGAACACTGTGAACACATATCTCGAACTACATTTTGATGAAGAATTTGCATTTTGACGGATTTCTCAGTCAAAATTTAAGTTGCTGTGCATATTATGGCGGAACCCGTCAAAATCACTGAACGATTTTGACAGAAGGTAGGTCATTCTAACGGGACCATCAAAATATCTGCAAAGATTCCATCCACTTGCACGGATTTTGACGGGATCCATCAGAAGTCTTGTCAAGAAATCAAATAAATGAAGGCATGACGACTGCTTTTACTCGCGGCCTCAACATATCTTCTGCCTTATTAATACGCTTACTAGTAGACACAAAACCTTCCAATTGTTTTCACAAATTGGTTGAATGGGTGGGGGACACTGGCGGTCTTTGGCCATTCTTGGTCAGAGGCGACGCGTGACTGTGCACGTGTTGGCTTCAGCGGTGGATAGGGATGGCAACGGGGCGGGTTGGGGATGAAGGTATATTCCCCGTCCCCGTCCTCACTGAGATCCCCAGCCCCCGTCCCTGCCTCGTTCTCCGTTGCGAGGAAAAAATTCTCCCCCGTCCCCGTCCCCAGCGGGGATCTAATCCCCGACGGGGAACCAATGGGGATTTTTTTCCCACCATTTTTTCCGTTCTTTTGTGATAGTTATGTTATAAGTCTTGGATGAAAGCTCAGTTTGCCATCCATAAACTGTAGCTCCAATTAATAGTACAATAAGCTCTTGTATACTCCATGCGACGTAAGTTTAACAAACTTTATTAAATTTTAATCTAACCTAAATTAAACTTTAAAAAGTCCATACAACATAAATCTAACAATGCACAAATTACACAAAATAAGTCCATACTATCTAGGGTTTTTTCAACTTCATTTACGAATATAACCTTAGTATTATGTTCACAAATAAATGACTTATATGTAATTTTAAATTAATATGCGGGGATGGGGATGAGGATTTTTCCCCAACCGGGGACGGGGATACGGGGATAGGGACAAGGATATTTCCTCAAACGGGGAAGTGGGGACGGAGACGAGGTGAATTTTCGCCCCCTCCCCCTCCCCATCCCCATCCCCATCCCCGCTCGGGGATTTATTTTTGTCCCCATCCCCGTCCTCATCCCCATTAGGGATGTGGATTTTTCCCCAATGCGGGGTGGGGATTCCCCACCCCATTGCCATTCCTAGTGGTAGAGGAGGCGCACAGGTAACAACTGTAGCCCAGGTTTTGTGGTTATGGTGTTTGGCCGATGCTCGAGCGGCGAGCCAGACCTGTCGACGGTGTGCGGGGTTGGGGCTAGTGACTGGACGGCAGTGGAAGGGACAGTGAGCGTCACTGTCAATACTCCGACAAGGATTTCGGCCTTCTGCTCAGTTTTGCATTGTAATTTCCAACCCCTCATGCTGTAATTCATCTATTCCTAATTGGTCTTGTAATTCTTGTCATATTTGGGATCCCAAATTTTCAAATTTTAAACTCCAAGATTTAAAATTTTGAATTTTAGAAACCAAAAATTTGTACAAAATTTTTCCATATTTTCAATCCCAAAATTTAAAATTTAAAATTCCAAGATTTAAAAATTGAAATTTTCAGATGTAAAAATTCATATAGGTTTTTTTTTTTATTTATATTTTAGATTCGAAGATTTCAAATTTAAACTCTAGAATTTTTGAATCTAAAAATTTGTATAAATTTTTTGAATTTTCAATTACAAAATTTCAAGATTTAAATTCCAATATTTGAAAGTTTGAATTTTTGGATGTAAATATTCATATAATTTTTTTTTCATACTTTAAATCCCACCGTTTCAAATTTTAAATTTGGAATTTTTGGATCTAAAAATTCATTAAATTTTTTGAGATATTTTTTGTCCAAAAATTTCAAATTTTAAATTACAAGATAAAATTTTGGAATTTTCAAATCTAAAAATTCATATAAATTTTTTCATATTTTTAATCCCAAAATTTCAAAATTTGAATTTCAAGATTTAAAATTTGGAATTTACGGATATAAAATTTGAAATTTAAACATTTTAGATTTTTTTTTATTGAGAATCGATAAATCTAGAATATTGAAATCTTAAAATTGAAATTTCAACATTTTAGATTTTTTTGACTTTAAAAAAATTTCATAGTGACGGAAATGTTCATAGACTTCATCAGTAATCTCCATCAATATAGCTTCCACCAATTCACAACCTTAAAATCTTTTAAGTTATGACGGGCTAACTTTTCTATCAAAATTTCCATCATTAAGTGGTATGACGGACTGTCAGTCTGTTAAAATTTCCGTCACTAACAATTTTGACAGAATGTCAGTTGGTCAAAATTTTTCCGTCAAAATTTCTAACGGGTAGATCGAAAAGTCCATTTCAACTAATGATTTTTTTACGAATATAAAATCCGTTGAAAATTCCGTCAATACCCCGATTTTTCGTCAAAATTTGTCCATTTTTTTGGTCAAAAGTTTCGTCAAAATCAAACCTTTTTCTTGTTGTATCAATTAAAATTACAAACTACTTCATAAAACATATAATACCCAAATCTAAGAGTGTTCATTTAACGGTCCAAAACCGGACTGACACGAAGGCTGGGGTGGACCAAACCAGTCTAGATCGAGGTCATTCGGTCGGGTCTTCGGTCCCCTCATTTGTCTTTTTCGGTCTTCGGTTCGGTCCAGGTTTGGATCGAGTGCCCAAAGGTAATTGATCTGATTAGTATATTTCTTTTTATTATATTATAATTTTAACTTATTTATCTGTTGTTAACTTATGAATTATGTAGTTATGTCCGGTTTGATTGTGAAAAAATGGTCCAAGCTCTTATATGTGCACAAGATTGACTTAGGCAAAGCAATAGATTAGATATGGATGACTATTTTGATGAATTACGGAACCTTGATAAGGTTAATGTTCAATTTTTCATTTCTTTTGAATTTTGTTTATTTATTTTATATGATTACATATTTACATGTTCTAACTTAGTAACTTTTAATTGTTTCTTTTTTATTGTGTTTATTTTAGACCTTGGTAAATTGAGTCTTAATGATAATGTGATTGATGTCGGTGATACTTTGAACATTTAATATTGAGGTAATTTTTGTTCTCTTTATTGTGTTTATTGTACGTTGTATTATTATCATTATATTTACTAACTTCATCTTTTATATATTTCATATACTATTTGGGCAATTAGTTGAATATTTGAAAGAAGAGCAAATTGTTGGAAGCAAATCATTCTCCAAGTCCAAGACATTGGTTTCAAGTTTGGGAATTGCATTGGCTTCAAGACTGAGTCATTTTGATAAAAGAACATGTTGAACATTTAAAACTTTGGTTATGTAATTGACTTTTAAGTTTAGTTTGTTGTATTAAACTTTTTACTTTAGATGTTGCTTTAGATATTTGTATTTTGGTTGCATTGGTTTTTTAGCATAAAACCAATATTTGGTGTGGACTCAAGGGTATTCTGTATTTGATTTTTCTTTCATTAGTGTGGGTTAAAGTATTGAAGCTTACTATAATACTATAAGGAAGAACTATAAGTAAAAGCAATTTAGGCTTACTTTACTACAAGCAATTACTAGCAGCTCATTATATGAAACAGTTCATTCTTTATTTCAAATTTTCAATAATTCATTTCAATGTGGACCTTGGAGACTCGTTCCGATCTGATCTCGGTTCGGTTCGGGTTTTCACCGGTCCAGTTCCGTCTGGACTGACTTTAGACCAGTCTGGCCCACGGTCAGCAGTCTCCACATTAATTGGTCTTTGGTCCAGGTCGGTCCAGTCCAGTCTGGTCCTGGACTGATGAACAAGCCGACTGGCCAAATCCATATAGCCACAACCTATGCATCGGTTCATGATAAACAAATTCTAATCTCCTGAAACTTTATTAACATGCTAATAGTAGCTCAAAGAACTAAGGGCCTGTTTGGTTTAAAGAAAAGGAATGGAACTTGATACCTTTAGGTATCAAGTTCCCATACCTGTTATTTGGTTGGACTTTTAAGGATATGAAACTTCCCCACACTTGGGGGGGGGGGTTTCAAATCCCATGCCCTTCAAGTATCAAGAAATTTAATTTGAAAAAAGGATAATATTTTTGCAATTGTTCATCTTCATCAATAGACCTACGGTCACCAGAACGAAGAGGCGAGCGAGGAGGCCAATTGCCCAAACCAGATATGCTAGCCGCTGGGAGAAGAACATTGCCGGAACCACCTTAGCTGCCCCCCAGACGCTAGTTGATGAAGGCGCCTGAGAAAACTTGGAGGGCAGAGGGGGAGAGAGAGATTCCGTTTGTCATTTGCCAGACTCCATGGAGGCAAAAGAGTGATCATGGTTGACCGGAGAGGGAGAAGAATGCAGATGATGCAAAGAAGGTCCCCAAATATGCCTTAAAGAAAGGGAGAGAGAGGATCTCAAGATCTGTGTGTAGGTGAGCCTCCACGTCGACATCGGCAAGTGGCCGAAGAGGAGGAACGACGACTGGCTGTTCACAGACAAAATAGAGAAGCTTTGATTTTTGAGGAGAGAGGAAGAACAAAAGGCTAAGGGAGAAATGAGGTGAGAGAATGTGATGGAAGATAATTAATTTAGAGGAAGAAATAATTTATGACAATATAAAAAATGGAAAATAATAAAATTTTGATTCCATTCTATAAATAAACCAAATGTAAAAAATAATATTGATTACATTCCTTTGACAAAATAGACACATGATATGAAATAATTAAGTGCCATTCCATTCATTTCAAATTTAAGTCCCATTCCATTCTATTCCACTTTTAAAAAACCAAACAGGCCCTAAAACTTGTCCACTTTTTTGGGATGTGACCCATCTAAATTTATGTAAGTAACCTCAAATTCCAATTTTAACCCACTTCATCATAAATTCCAAAAAAAAAATTCCAATCAACGCAAACAATTTCAAAACTGATAATAAAAAATCCAATTCACCGTAAAACAATCAAGTCAATGCAAAAGTTAAGCAAATTAGGGTGAAAGAAGATGATGAAAAACTCATTAGTAATCCAGAAATGAATGTAGTTGAATGTAGAATCTATTGCTAATAGTCGAATCAGCTCCAAAAAGTAAGCATCCCAAATCTAATCCTACTTTTTGTATCCCCGATTAGAAGCAACAAAATGTACAAAAAGAAGAAACATAATTATCAAATAATTCGGAAACAATATTTAAATGAAAGACATAGGAATATGTTACCCAGATACAATTGCTTCACCAAACTCTATTTAGAGCAAACTTTTTAACTCAAATAAAAATTTTTGTTCCTCTTTTCATTCAAATTAAATTTAAACTTTGCTGCTCATTAAAAAAAAAAAAATTTCACATAAGAAATTTAAATCTTAGATCCAAAATTCAGATCAGAAATTGTAGAATTTTCGATTCGAAAATTTTAAATTTCAAATCTTGAAATCTCATATTAGAAATTGTAAATGCCTAATGTGATATTTCATATACGAAATTTCAAAGATTCGAATATTGAACTTTCACACAAAAAATTCTAAAATTCGGATCTAAAAATTTTAGATCCAAAAATATGGCGTGTTGTGGATTGAATTTGACATTGGAGAGCATTTCATCCTTAACTTGCTTGACCAATTACACCTGCATCACTTGCATTAGAGTTGAAGCCACCATTAATGATGGGTTAGTAAAGCCTACCCCGAAGATGGCCTTCTTCATAAGGGCGTGAGAGTTGGCAGTTGTGATGCGATGAGTTAGATAAGTGTAGACCTAGCAAAACTAACCCGAGACCCAAAACCCAAACTGAATGACCCCGGACCCATACTCGACTCGACATCCGAAATATGCTCACCCGAAAATGGACCAAAAAAAACCCGAATTGACCGAATCAAACCATACCTGATCCGAATTTTTCTACAAAGTTGCTTGTTTTGGCATGATGAACGTATTTGACCAAAACTTGGTTGACCCAAAATCGATCCAAACCGAACCATACTTGAGCCAAACCGAAGCAACCGGAAATGTCACTTTACCTGAACATGACCCGAGCCAAACTTGACCCGACCCGTAGCCGAACCGAATAGATAAGTGGCCATGGTGGTGGAATGGTGGATAGGAACAACCATGGGAGAGGATGAGAAGAAGAAAGAAAATATTTTGCATGTCCAATGAGGAGATTAGCAGCCATGGGAGATTGAAGAAGAGCCTGAGGGAGAAGTAGTGTATTTTACAGAGAATTGGGGGTGTTCATGGACGGGGTTTCTGATTTTGGAATAAACAAGGCCACAAGTGGGTCTGTTTATTAGGTTAGCAAAAAACAATGTGTTTTTCGAATAAATTGTGATGGCTATGTCAAGAGGTTTATCAAAAGATAAAGGTTTTAAAATAAATGATAAAAGTAATCTTTAAAATTTTGATAGGCCCATCAAAATTTTTGTCAATTTAGAAAACCGATGGACTTTTTTGTAAATTTTACTGTCTTTTTTTACAACATTTGCGCCTGTCAAAATCAATCGACTTTCTGTCTATTTATCTGTCAATTAAATGAAGGATCTTTTTTCCGTCAATTTTTTCGATCAAAATTCAACATTTTTTTTTCGTGTGTAGTGTTGGGGGAGATAGAAAAGGATAGTGTTTGAAGGTGGGCGTGCGTTTCCTTGTGGGGTGGGGCAATTAATGTAAGGGTGGGAAGGGAGAAAAAAGGGATATAGAATTAGGGAATTTGGGGGGACATATAAAGGAGTGAGGAGTTTTGAGAAATTACAAGATGAGGACAAAGGTGCTTCCTTGGGAGTTGGAAAAGGGATTATAGATCACATTGGTGAGCATTTTTTAAAAATGGACATATTTTTTAGTACACATGCATGATTCAAAAAATAGTTTTTTATTGGATAGCCATGGATTGGTTTGTCGTTGGATCAAAAAAATATTTCTTAAAGTCAACGATGGAATATTTCACCACTAGCTATTAAAATATTCTAACACTGTTCTTTTTTATATGATGGATGTCAATTCTGTCGTTAATTCAGTCGATGGTCTCCGCTAAACAAATTTTTTATATAGTCCGTCGCCATTTCCGTCACCAAATTGCATTGCTATTTGAACTTTTTTTAGTAGTGTCAGCTACCTTGCTAGGTAGGCATGGGCTTAGGGTAAAATTTTACCCTAGAGTATTGTACGTCCAAAAACAAGTATGAAAACCCAACCAAAAAAAAATAATAATCAAGAATTTAAAAGAGTTTCTTGACCTTTGGTTTTGTCATTTCACGATTAGACATCTCTCTCTTCTTCTTTCCTTCGTCTCCCTCTCATTCTCTCGTCTTTTGACATGCTTTATGGGTCTGTCTCTTTGTATAGATTTAGTTTTCTGTTTGAAACTTCAATTCGAAGTAGAAATTTGCTAGCAATTTATTGATACACTCATAATTTCACTCATTCATGCAGGAAAATATTGAAAAATCAATGACAAAATGAATGTTGACAAAATGATGTGTCTTGGATAATCACTGATTTGAAAGTGCTTTCTAGTTGACAATTAGCGCAAATCGATCTAGACAGTCACTCCCCAATGTTACTTGCACCTTTGAACGCGTGCACTCATGGCCAAAGTTTTGGAATATGTAGAACTACAATTGCGTAGAAAAGGAAGAAGAATGGGGAGATAGAGTGCTTTTTTGTGTATCAATTCATTGGGGAAGGAGGTTATTTAAGGAGAAAAAAATATGATTGTTACAAGAAAGAAAGTGGCTGAAAAGGGGAGAGATAAGGTTTGGAAATTAGGAGGTTGGTTCTTCTGCTCCCAATTATCCATTGTAGTGATAGAAGGAGAAAAATCTGCAGTGATGGTTACATTAACTAAGACAATAAAAAGCTTTTTTTCCTTAAAAGTTCACATAATAATATAGCCCATAGTCATTGGCAACTGTACGACAACGCAGACTAGGCGGGTGGGCGTCATGCGTGCATGTGTAGCGCACAACACAATACTCCACATTACCAACAAAACCAAGCCTAAAGACAATGCATTAAGCCAAAGAAAAGTGGGAGCTTATACACATCACAAAAGACTTCAAAACTATCTATGTGAGACAAAGGTCACTATAAAAAAAGGTCCTATAAAGACGAATTCAGCGACGAAAAACGACAATTTAGTGATAAATTATTGAAGTTGGCGACGGAAATGAGTTGTCGCATTTTAGGTCATTGCTGAGGGGGCAAGGCTGGAATTATGAAATTTCATCGCCATTTGGCGACGGATATACGGAGATGGCGGGAACGAAAGGCGCAAGTGGGCTACGCAGTCTACATTCCGCCGCCATCAGTGACAGAATTAGTGACGGAATTTCTGTCGCTAGTGGTGATGGAATGTAGATGCCGTCACCAGCTCACTCTTACATAAATTTTTTTTTTCCCATAGCAAATAATTCGTCGCCCATCCGTCACTAGTTTTGCCTTTTTTAAATAAATTTTTTGTTTTTTTTAGTATCCCAAATTACAATACATTTCATTTCATGCAGTAAAATACATCGAGGATATTCAACAATTCACTCGATACCAATGCTTCACTCGAAGCGTTTTCAACCAATCTCAATCCACAAACAAGCCAAACATCACATACAAACTAAATTCTTTCAAGTGTCATCATAATTTGAATAACAAAGTCATACAATTCCTGCAAATATCAGTTACTTAACAACGCCATAGTGAAGAGAGTAAAATAAATACAAATGCACATATATAAGAAAGGAATAGAGGAGGGAGAAGCAAGCAACTTAGGAATCAATCATCGAGATGAGTGTCATCATACTTTTTGTTAGGAGAAAGTTTTAATATTTATAAACCCCAAGTGCAAAGTGCATCGTTGAGTACTCGGGGTGTCGTCCGCAGAGAGTTGTGTTTTCAAGTACAGAACTAACTAAAGCATCTCAAGATAGGCAAAATAGAAGGGATAGAAAAAAGAACTAAACTGCTAAACCAAAAAAAACAGAGACTTCGATTATGATTAAATCTGAGATAAACCAACTAATCAAGTCAAACCTTAACCTTCCCAAGTTACGCTAGTATTCAGAGATTGTCGATTGCATCATTAAAGACTACCCAAGCCCTCTCTCAAGGGTCATGAGTTAGTCTAATTATTCTAACCTCCTATTTCCATGGGATTAGCTCAATTAAACTACCAGATTGGCAACCCTTGACCTAACTAGTGATCGATACTATTTTCATGTCCGAATCCCAGCTATTCTCTCTATCCACACTATACAATCAACCTCACCTCTCAGCATAAGTCGAATGTCCCAAAACACGGATGAAAGCTCTTTCAAGCATTTTATTGAACACTTGGTGGGCATCAAAGAAAACTCTAAATTCGAGCATAAACAAGGTGGGTAAATGCCTTAATAAGATCAATTAGCCATCAAGAGGCTAAATCACAATCCAAAATCACAACTGTAATAACTAAACATCAGAAAAGCATTTAAACCAAAACATTAACATAAATATACAAAATAGAGAGAGGAAGAGAAGAGAGAACTTATGCTTGATTGAATTGAAGATCGAATCCACAGGCTTGAATAAAAAATACTCTTCTAATCTAACCTAATTACCCTAATTTATTCCCCCTATTGGGGTTTGAGAGTGGGAGGAGAAAGCATAAATCACCTCTCCTAAAAACCTCCCCTCAAAAGAGCCCCCTAATAGGAAGCCTAAAAGGGCTTTTATGGCGAAAACTGGGGAGTGGCGTGGTCGTGCAACCTGGCACAGGGTGCCCATGCCACCATTGCACGATCATGCCACCTAGCACAGGGTCCTCATGCTAAATATCTGGTTCGACAGAAACTCTCCCCACTACTTCTGTCTTGGTTCCTAGGGCTTCTTGGACCTTTATCCTTCCTTGTAATTCATTCCAAAGCTGTCCTTCCTATCAAAACCAAGAGATTTCTCCTGAAAGTAGAACAAATAATTTTATAAGCACAATTGAATCAAAGAAAGTAAATTTGACCCTTTCTCATCTATATTTGAAATAAAAACAATGAGAAATAGGGATCAAATGGGAGCTAAAATAAGGTAAAATAGGGGCTCATCACTCCCCCACACCTAGCTTTTTGCTCGTCCTTGAGCAGAATAAAGAAAAAGTAACCTAAGGACCTAACTCACTTTCGTAGGAATCATGATTGCATTTAGCGTATGCAACAAGCTATTTAAACCCCTCAGTTCCCCCAAGTGGACGAGTGAGGTCTTGTGAGGGTTTGCAGAAGATATACCCATAAAATATTGAAAAAGAGAAATAAAAAGATAAACAAAAATCGAAAAATAAAAAGAACAAAACACAATATATATACAACGGGGTAAACTATACATAATTAAATTAACCATATCAGCCATGTAGCTCAGTATCAGCCTATGCACAAGCATCATATGCTTTTCAAGACTCTTCGTCCCTACGAATGACATCTAGACATAAACCTTTCACCCCATAGTGCATCAAAACTTTGAATCCATCCTAGTGCTCAGTGTGCAAGTGTATCATCATCTGAGGATTCAAGCTTACAAACTCGACTCAATCCCACTTGCCTGACATCAACCAGATTATTGACTTATTAACATGAGAAGCAAACTTTCCTAGTAGCAGTATTGCCTCAAAGGGTAGTACTCAGGAGCGCATGCCTCAAAGGGATATTTGTCATTCCTGACTCTCAAACTCTTTTTGATTCTTTAGTTTTGTCCTTTTTCTCTTTTTTTGTTTTTTTTGTTTTTTTTGCGAAAGCGAAAATAAAAGTAGCTAAGCACAAAGGCAAGCGGGAGAGTCAAACATGGAAAACTAAGACCTTAGGATGATGATGATATACAAATCAGGACTAGATTACTGTGTTATAATGAAATGTTGGGGGTTGGAATTGGTGTATGGAAGGACACACTTGAGACAAAGATCTATCTTACATATCGTAGTGATATAGGAGCTAATAGTAAAGATACAAGAGATCAAGGCCAATCAAAATAGTACAAGAGTCCCCAAAACTAGTAAATTTTTTTTTTCAAAAGCTGGCAGTATGGCTTCACCTCCCCCACACCTAAGTCTCACAATGTCCTCATTGGGAGCCAAAGAGCCACCACACCAACAAAACACATACATATACAAAAATAAATCTGCAAAAATAGCTATACAAAAACAAAAGATAAATAAGAAAGGGGAAAAGCTATATGTACAAAATGAAAATAAAGAAAGAGAGAAGAGGGAACGGGGTTTACAAGGTTAGGTGCTAGGTGCACCTAAACTACCACCTCCTTAAGACGGTGCTATGGGAAGTTGAAGGAGCATTAGCCACACATCCTCATCTCAAGATCCAAGCTACCAAATCAGATACCGTCAAAGCTCGCATGAACTTATCAAACACCTGAGCATGCAACTCAGATGAAGGTGAATAAGAGCACTTAAACATGAATCTTGAAAGAATGGTAAGTGTTCTTCTAAATTTATCAAATGCCTTTGAAAAATCAGTAGAAAAATCAAATGTGGTAGTCGACATGATTTTTGCAGGCATGGTCTCGAGGGAAAATCTATAAGGGTCAAGGGAGCGGTCATACCCTCTAAAGGTGCCTAGAGACTCAAGACAGTCAACCATATTCCCCTTGAGCACGTCATGATGATTAACAAGTGACATATTACGGTACTCAGGGGAAGGGGAGGGTAGTGAACTTGAAGAGAAAGCATGGAATGGATCAAGGGGGTCAGGGGATATATTATCAACAAGATCGGGACTAGTCGAAATAGTAGCCACAACATCCACATATGACCTCCCTACGAGAGTCGCATCAAGATCATGCTCCTCAATAAAAACATCGTTTGACTCAGAACAAGTATCATCCTCATCAACATTAGCGCGAATACCAAAGGTCTCACCTACCTCAAACTCCGCCGACTGAGTTAAAGGGGAAGGTGTATCAAGAAAGGTCATAATAAACATAGTGTTGTCCCTAAGGGTATTAGGTGGGGATGGAGCAACAATGAGCAAAGTAGTTAGGGGAGGGTCAAGTGCTTCCTCTAGTCCGGACTCTAGAGGAGGAAAAGATGCACCATCATTACACAGATTAACATCAAGTCTAGGAGAACTAAATCTAAGGTTGGTCTCATGTGATAGGTCATACTCGCAAATTTTTTTAGCAAATTCAATTTGTTGCTCATTCATTGTCTCTATCATACTGGACAGTTTAGCAAAACTATCATCAAAAATATCACAAGGACAAGAATTACTATCATGATCAGAACAATGGCAAATTTCATACACAAGAGGGGTATAATCAGGGAGTGGGATGTAAGAATAAGAACAATTAGTTTCAAATTCATAAGTATCCCAAGCCAACCAATCAAGGAAATCACATGCTTCATAACATCTTTAGCACAAAAATCCCAATACTCTAAAAAAGCACGACTCTCACAATTCACACCTTCATAGACTATATTCCAAATTTCTCACTTCCCCGAACAATAACCACAATGAGCAAGAAAAGCATATAATCTGTTATACTATCTCCAAAACAATTCATGCTCATACTGAGGGAAGTAGGAAGAAGACATTTTTTTAAAAATTTTTTTTTGGTTTTTTTTTTTCAAAATAAAAGCCTAGTCTCGAATGCCCAAGTAAGCTCTAATATTGAAAAATGCTAACTCCCTGGCAACAACGCCAAAAACTTATGAGGAGAAAAATTTTAATATTTACAAACTCCAAGTGCAAGGTGCATCGTTGAGTACTCGGGGTGTCGTCTGCAGAGAGTTGTGTTTCCAAATACAGAGCTAACTAAAGCATCTCAAGCTAGGCAAAACAGAAGGGATAGAAAAGAACTAAACTATTAAAACAAAAAAAACAAAGACTTCGCTTATGATTAAATCTGAGATAAACTAACTAATCAAGTTAAACCTTAACCTTCTCAAGTTATGCTAGTATTCAGAGATTGTCTTTGCATCATTAAAAACTACCCAAGCCCTCTCTCAAGGGTAATGAGCTAGTCTAATCGTTCTAACCTCCTATTCTTATAAGATTAGCTCAATTAAACAACGAGATTGACAACCCTTGACCTAACTACTGATCAAGACTATTTTCATGTTCGAATCCCAGCTATTCTCTCTACCCACACTAGACAATCAACCTCACCTCTTATCATAAGTCGAATACCTCAAAACACGGATGAAAGCTCTTTCAAGCATTTCATCGAACACTTGGTGGGCATGAAAGAAAATTCTAAATTCTAGCATAAACAAGGTGGGTAAATGCCTAAATAAGATCAATTAGCCATCAAGAGGCTAAATCACAATCCAGAATCACAATTGTAATCACTAAACATCACAAAAGCATTTAAACCAAAACATTAACATAAATATACAAAATAGAGAGAGGAAGAGAAGAGAGAACTTATGCTTGATTGAATCGAAGATCGAATCCACAAGCTTGAATCAGAAATACTCTTCTAATCTAACCTAATTACCCTAATTTATTCCCCCTAATGGGGTTTGAGAGTGGGAGGAAAAGCCCTTAATCGCCTCTCTTAAAAACCTCTCCCCAAAAGCGCCCCCTAATGGGAAGCCTAAAAGCGGCTTTTATCGCGAAAACTAAGGAGTGGCACGGTCGTGCCACCTGACACGGGGTGCCCATGCCACCATGGCATGGTCGTGCCAACTAGCACAGGGCCCCTATGCAAATCTCTAGCTCGGCAGAAACTCTCTCCACTGCTTCTTTCTTAGTTCCCAGGGCTTCTTAGACCTTCATTCTTCCTTGTAATTCATTCCAAAGCTGTCCTTTCTATCAAAACCAAGAGATTTCTCTTGAAAGTAGGACAAATAACTTTATAAGCACAATTGAATCAAAGGAAGTGAATTTGTCCCTTTCTTATTTATTTTTAACATAAAACAACGAGAAACAGGGATCAGATGGGAGCTAAAATCAGGTAAAATAGGGGTTCATCACTTTTCATCCTTATCCTCATCCTCATTCTCTTCGTTATGTTCTGGAAGGTTTGTGAATGGAGGTTGCGATTCCGAACCAGAAGCTTGTTGCATTTGAAAAAAACTGCTATTTGCTGATAGAGGGAGCAACTTGGGACGAAGCCAACACTTCTTGAGTTATTCATCTGCACTCACAAACTTCATGGCAAAGAAGATGGACCTTGGGTTAATAAGAAATCACAACAAACATACATTAGTTATTCTTGTTGGTAAATCTTAATTAGTGATTCATACACTTTTATTAGGTATGATATATTTGATTTCTTGTGAATGTTGTGATATCATAGGAATCATTTGAACAAGAATTTCAAAACATCATCAACTCTCAAGGGAGATCGAATGGAAATTCCCAAGATCCATCCCAATCATTTCCAAAATCAAACGAGTTATGGGTGAAGGCATATACGAACAAAAATGGTCGCATTTATGATATTGAAGATGAGGCCGTTAACAAGAGGGAATCTTCTTACTTCAGTCCCTCTTAACGAGCCGGCATAGTAAATTTAAACATTATTCGTATTTGAGTCATTAATAGAAAAAGTTGTGCACAACGTTACTTTAGGATTAGTTAATTCATTCTCACTAATGTATACTTCATATACATAGTTTTTAGTAGGTATAGGTCAAGTGCCATCCCAACAGGAGTTGAATGATTTAAGGGGTATGATAACCAACTTGGGGGTGATCTTACTTCGCAAGCTAAAATGTATCAAATGCTTATGGAGAAATATAAGCAATTAGAGGAGTTCAACTAAATGATGAGTATGAACGTGCCAAATAAATTCAAAAAAACATGTTAACCACCACAATCAAATAAATAACTAGAAAAGTTGTAATATGTATAATTAGTTACCAGAAACCTCATATACTCATGCATAGGGATCAAGCCACGGGTGTGGAGAGATGGTCTAGGACTAGCTAGATCTCCAAGTCGATTTTTTTGGGCCTTTTCATATAATTTCTTGTATGCTTCGTTTGCCCAATGTTGATGAGGTCCTTCATTGCTTAGCACCGAGATAAGTAGGGCTGACAAAAAAAATTGGGTACCCGGTTTCAGATTTGGACCCGCTGGTTCATACCCGGACCTGGTTGAATTGGGTCCACAATTGGTTCCGACGTTCGGGAATCAGTTGCAACCGGGTCCGAAGTCGAGTCTTGAAAACTTGGAATGGAACTGAACCCGTTACTTGGTTACTCGGTCTAATCAATTTTTTTTTTCAGTGTCTGAGTTACCTGGTTATCCATTGACATGAAGTGTTGTTCTTTCGATGCAGTCATAATTTCTAACTATACCTTGATATTACTAAATCTGTTTGTTAATGTATAATATTATGAGAAGATGACTCTTTTTTTGCACTTGGTTGAATTGAAATGCTATTTATTAGCTGACCAATTGGACTTTAATGCATGGTGAATATCTAGATACTACTCTTTGAAGTTTGATTTTGAATGATTGTTTAGCTACCTTGTTGGGTGTATTAGTTCTATCAGAAAGTCACAACCAGAAGCCAAAAATTTAAATAAAATGAAATAAAACAAAATAAGGCAAAATCAAGAACCGGGTACCCAATTTTTGACCCGTTCCCAACCAGTTCCGAGACTGGGTACAAAAATCCTGGACCCAATTCCAACCGGGACCGGGACCGGGACCAGTTCATGAAAATGGATCGGGTACCTGGTCCTGCTCAGCCTTAGAGCCAAGTAGTTGCTTGTTGTACTTCCATGCTTTTCCAAGGAAGTCCCCAGAACGTGCATTGCCTCTATTTTCAAAATTTTTCTTGATTCGATTCTTATGGATCGGATCCCAAGTGAACCACTTTTACAAATAAGAAAATAAGAAATACATCGAATAATGCCATAATAATGAATCAAACATATACAAAGTGTTAATATACAATCACTTTAATTACCTTAAACTCTCCAAACCACAAATCTTGAACTTGTTTAAGCACTTTACCCTAAGAAGGCCTAAGTGTATTATATTTGCCTTAGAAGATCAGAGAAATCCTACTAACAACACCTTCATTTAGGGGTAACCTATTTCAACAGAAAACATCAAATTAACGCAACATTAAGTGAAACACTTGAAGTACAAAACACATAACATTTTTTCCACTTACCTGTTACCGTTTGGCACAATATATGTCTTTGTTCGAGTGCTTCCATGACTAAACTGTGCTTCAAAATCTCCAGTTCTAATATTTTATTGGGGCTAGTTAGAGTTAGGGTCAACGGTTTGAGGGGTGGGGTTGATAGTGTTGGCAATAGGGGCGTTAGTTGGAATGTTATATGCAAATTCTTGGGCAATGAATGTCTGGTTAGGGATGTATGGGGTATGAGGAGGGAAAGGTCCCAAAGGAACTATCCCAAATTAAGTACGGATTATTCCAAGAGCACCTGGTGTGTGAGGTGTTTGAGAGGAAGATGAATGAATGTCCATTGCACTAGGATATGCGCTGGAGCTCCTACGCCGTCTTCCTCGACCTCGAGTAGAGGACTTACCTCGACGAGGGTGGAATTCATATCTGAAATATTTGATAATAAATGCAAGTACAAATAATGATTGTACGTATCAACAATTTATTCACACAATACAATAGTTAGAACGTCAAGTTTCAAAATTAACACATATAACAAAAGTACACTCATACACATTTGAGTTACAATGATGGTAAGCATTGAAATATATAACAATTCATAAACATTTAATTGTCTGCATCATCTTCATCATCATCCTCACCTCTATCCTTGTCATCATTCTTATCATCGTCATTGGAATAATCATCATCATCATCATATAAATGTATATCTCTTTATTCTTCATCTGTTTCATTCCCATCATCCTACTCAGCCTCTTCATCACCCTCACCCTCTTCTCCCTCATCTATGTCGTCATTTACTTGAATAAATGAAAAACCCATATCGTCATTAACTTCTTCCAGTGGTGCACTTTCATCTACTAATGATGTAGGGATAACATCATTCACAAGTTCAACGAGTGTCATCATGCCAAATTGTTGGTAAGCAATGGGTAGATGTATTACGTGTCCACTCTGGCTCTTAGTTTGATTGGTATGAAAAAAAGCTAATTGACCCTATCTCTTGAGTGATCTGGATGTGGCATGAAGTACACTTGTGATGCAGTGTTTGAAAAGATGAATGGATCGTACTTTTTGTACCTTCTTGTGCGATGAACCTCAACAAGTTTGCTCAGTTTATGAAATCATGTCCCATGATTCAATGTGGGATCAAACCACTCACAATTGAATAACACACATCTTTTAAGTGGTTCATTTACATACTCAATTTCGATGATATCTTTAAGTACGCCATAATAATCATTTTCAATATCATCTTCTCCAGTCCCACACACTTCAACACCACAATTGTATGTTTTCTTCCCAACACTGCGAGCTTCTATGTGGAATTTAAATCCATTAACTATATATGCTGTCCATGTTGACATGTGTCTATTAGGCTTCGCAGCAAATTGTATCAAGTACAAATGTTTGCGATTGTCGAATAGTTGAATGCAATGCACCTAAGATGACAAAGGATGTGGTTTTAGTTAATATAATGCACCTAATTATGTCATAGTATTTACAAGTGAATAAGGTTAATTACTTACATTTTGACTAAACCAGTATGCAAAATGAGTTTCAACAATGGTATCAACATCAGCATCACTAACATTAGGATGTGCATTTTGGACTTGTTTTGTAAAAAGTATGCGACATTTTATAAACATTGTAAATAAACTACTTTTCGAAGCACAAACTCAATTGAAGCTTACAATGGCTAAGGTAGTACTTACACAATATAAGACTTAATTTCATCACAATTTAATAGCACGTAAAGATGAGCAGCAATATATTTATCATCTATGAGATACCTTAATCTTTTTTTCTCAATAGTGATTCCTTGAGGTTCAAACACAGAGATAGTTGGGAAATGGTTATTATATTCATCACCATCCTTTCAGCCGAAGTAATAGGAGGCAAAGAAGGTCCTTTCAGCTTCTAAGTAAGCTTTTATAATTAAACCTTCAGGATATACTTATAGTTTTATCTTGTTCTTTAAACGCCGAAGTATCTAACAAAATAATATTAAGCAATTACTTGTAAGTGATTGCATAGTTTAGTTATTTAAATCCATTTTCATGAAATATAGTCTATTTTATCTCTCAAATGGATACATTCATCGGTACTGTATAGGACCACCAAGCAGTGCCTCTTCTACGAAATGCATCGGTAAGTACTCCATCACATTGAAGAAGCCTAGAGGAAATATCGTCTCCAACTTATAGAGAGTAATGGCAATGTTCTGATTCATTTCCCCAAACACATCCTCATACAGTATTGTAGAGCACAAATTCTTAAAGAACTGACTTATTTCAATGAGAGTTTTAAACATATCATCCAGGAGAGTACCAAATGCAATGGTTAACCGAGTCTCTATAGACAAATGGCAATCATGAATTTTCATATTGTTAAACTTTGCACCATTGGGGTCCACAATATTCCTCGAATTAGAGCAACATCCATCAAGCATGTTAAGTCCCTTTATCCATTTACACAACTCTCTTCTTTTATCCCTAGCAAGAACGCAGTTTGCTTTTGGTTTAACCGTTTTGCTACTTGGGCCTGGCTGCAAATGTAATTCTTCCCTATCACATATATCTGCAACATCCATTCTTGATTTGACATTGTCTTTTGTTTTTCCATGAACATTCATAATAGTGTTAATGATGTTTTCAAAGAAGTTTGTTTTCTGTGTGCAGAACATCCAAATTGTGGCGGAGCAACTGGTGTTGCCAGCAAGGTAACTCCCATAATATGCTCTTCTTGATCAAGTAATGCTCATTTCTCTTAAATCCTGATATTTAGAAGTCACCATTTGCTGTTACCATTGGGTAGTGTTCCACATCAGCATAAAGATGTTCCCCACATAAGCCACGAGGAGGACCCCCCATAATGGTTTTGCCTTTTCTAAATGAAGTTCTATTTCTTCTAAATGCGTGATAGCTTGGTAAGAAACACTAATGGCAATCAAACAATTACAATTTACCTCCATTCTTGAGTCTCAAACCCTTCTGTTGTTTCATACATACTGGACATGCCAATAGAGCATTAGTACTCCACCTAGATAGCATTCCATATGCCGAAAAATCATTGATGTTCCACATAAGTGCAGCCTTCATTTGAAATTTCTTACCCACAGATATGTCATACGTTTCAATTCCAACATCCGACAGCTCCTTCAACTAATCAATACGAGGTTGCAAATATATATCTATTTTATTCTTGGAATTTTTTAGGTCACGGGTTACATAAGTCAGGAACATAGATGGTGTGGTCATAGACATTTCAGGGCGAAGATTATAAGGTGTAACCACCACTGACTAAATGGAATAAGATATTGAAGATAAAGTGTAAGAATTAAATCCATATGCACATAACCAAGACTAACATTTCGAGGCTCTACAATAAAATTAGGCTTTTGATGCATACAATCTCTGAAATCGAGGTTTCAATGGCAAGTAATGCATCCTTGCATATGACAATGGACTTTAATTACTTTGCTGCGACCTTTGCCTCTTCCATCTCAAAAGCCCGCAAAACTTGTATGCATCAAGGTTCGAGTCCTCTTTAAAGAAGAGGATGTAGCCTTTACAGCAACAATCAATATGTATCACATCGTGTGGAGATCTTCAACAACCTTCTTCATTTGACCATAGTTGTTTGGCACACGGTTGTTAAGTGGGCACATCTCCTTCCTTAATTGGACAATTTCATTGAAACAGTTTTGTGTCATGTTATAATCAGACTTGATACTCAATAGTCGAACAGTAGCAGAGAGCTCACTGTGTGTAGAACAACCATCATATAAGGGTTGTTGAGCATCATGAGAAGGGTTCTTCACAAGTGCTTGGCTCTTCATCCCTTACAATTTGATTTGCCAGTATGACATCACCGCGCAGGTACTCCATACGATCTATGTAGCATTCATTGTAATCATGATTAGTTTGACTCAAACCGCTAGCTTCGGGCATTTCACAAATAGAATATCCAAAAGCATATTATTGAGGTTCTACTACTCCATGGCTTATCCAATACTAATACCCTTTCACTAAACCCTTATACGTCAAGTGCATCTTTACCTCATCGGGTGTTAAGTACATTCTATTTTTACATTTCGCACATGGACATGTATAATCCCCCCAACTTTGGAACTCTGCTTGCCTATGTGCAAATGCATCAAATTGATTTACTCCATTTAGAAATTCTTACATACAAACATTACGATCAGACAATAATCTATTATACATCCATCAACGATGTGAAGGGTCATTCATACTCTGCTTAAGAAACAATATTCATATATGAAAGTTATTGGATTAGTATTAATTTCAATGTATATAATTATAATTATATAAATTTCTCAATTACATATTACATATGTTTTAATAGTCAAACACAACATTAATTAATCCACAAAAATACATATAAATACATCCATTGAAATAGATATATCATTAGGAACATGCATTATATAAGCTATATAATTGAATATGTAAAGATGTACGCCTACGTACTTACATGAAACTTTTTAAATATTCATATTCCACTAATTTCACATTAGCATACAGCCTACATTATAGCATCAACTTTGTGCCAACAATCTCAATGAAATACATAATCCAATATTAACAATTATTTCTCTTCAAGCATCTCAATTTACACTAATTATTCATTTACTCCACCTAATTTCACATTCGACATATAAAATGCAATAATTTTATACATTTAGTTATAAACTTCTACAAATATATTTCTATTCTTACAAATTTCGCAAAACTAATAATACATTAAAAACTTGAGCATTTCATTCCACCAACATATCACATTTTAATTAAGATTACCAAATCTAAACCCTAAATTACATTGATGCAGATGTTGAAGCAAATTGGAGTAATACTTCACACAAATTTGACATTTCAACAAAAACATGAACTAATTGTGAAATTTTAACAATGTAATGCAAAAATTGGTAGAACTTAAAACTATAAGAAGTGAGAGAAAACTACCTAATTATTTGACAGTTTGGATGGAAAATGTGACCTACAGACGGGCGGTGGCGGAGGGTAGCAGTGGTCAGCCGTGGGCAGGACATGATGGCGCTCACAGGGGGTTCGGGGGCTATCGGGCTCTCTCTCTCTTGAAAGGTTGAAGCGTTGAATGAAATGGCTTGAGAATCAAATCTAGTTTTTTTAATTGAAGCCAATGATATATTGGCAAAGGAAATTCCACCTCTAGTTTGAAATTCTTTTTTGAATTGTGTTTGGTAATAGATTTTCTGTCACCGGATGTTAAAAAAACTAAATTCAACCTGGCGATGGAATTTCTGTCGCTAGGGTCAAAAAAATGATGACAGAATTGCTAATGCTATTCCGTCACTAAATTCGTCGCTTACTCTGATACATTGTAGATGTAGATTATCCGTCACTATTTGCATCGCTATTTGATACAGATTTGAATCCGTCGCTAATTTCTGTCATTATTCCCCGCTTTTTTAGTAGTGGGTGATGCAAGAGAGGGAAAGAAAGGAAAGCTAGCTTATAGCCCTTAAACCAACAATTCTCCACAAATGGCGTACAAGTCAAAGAAACATGGATCTAGGCAAAGGAAGGGTTAGATGATTAAGTATCAATATCTTTGATTGAATTGGTACATACTGAAGTGAGAGAATGACTAAGTCTAACAAGTGGTATAGATCTTGTTTGGCAACAACATTTTAAATAACATTTAGCATTTTAAATTGGTGAAAACTCTACTTTTCCAAAATTTGAGTGTTCAACAAAGTAGTGTATCAAATTAGCTTTTAGTAGTTTAGTGAGTATTTTGCAAATGTTTGGGTTCTTTAAGGTTTGGAAATATGTTACAACGTTTCACTTTCTTCTTCCATTTAGACTCCTGAGGTTTTTTTTTTAGATTTTATATCCCTTGCACCTAATATAAAATCCCTACCTTCTTATTCATAAAAACCCTCTGTCGGCACAAAAAAATAATGAAAAATGCCACTTTTGAAAATTAATATAAATTAATTATTTTGGGTCAGGCCATTTAATTAATTTGATTTGTTTAAATAAATTGGGCTTTTAAATGACTCAAACGACTTCCAAGTCAAAGCTCAAATTGAATATTAAATCGCTAGTCAATTGGACTAACAAGACAAAGGCCCAATCAATGGCCCAGGAAGGAGAATAAGTCGCAAAGCCTAGTAAGGGAAAGGGGATGCTTTCCCTATAAATAGAGAACTACTCCCTCCTACTCAGGGGTGGAAGATTCATTCACTCCGAAGGCATTTGAAGACTCAAAGAGCTAATTTCTCTAAGGGAAGATAACAAGCACCATCAAAGCACATGCCGTCTATCATCGAAGATCAGAGAAAACTCGTTTTGATTGAGATCAAGCCACTTAGGCTCTCTCTCAATATCAAATTCATTGAAGTTCATTCAAAGGAAGTCAAATCAATCAAGTTGATCGGGATTCAAGTCAATCGATCGTCTTTCAAGTACAAATTGGAGATCGAATGAGAGGACCTTTATTTGTTTACTTGTAACAAATACACAGAGATTGTACCCATTCTTTGATATAAATACAAAAATTCAACTTGTTACTCAATTTCTTGTTTAATTTATTTTAGGCGAGAAATTTGTGTTTACAAATTTTTGGCACGCCCGGTGAGACGTCTTTGCCTCTCATCTCTTTCTCCAAACTACAAATTATACATTCCTTTGAAGATAACATAACCCCCAAGAATGCCATCCTTCAACCTTCGAAGAAGAAGACTATCGGATCTACATATGAAGGATCCGCAAAGGCTAGTATTGCATATGGCAATCGAAGCACTAGAGTGATGAGTAGAAGCATGACCAAATTGTTGCCTCCGTCACCCTAAAACAATAGGGTGTGACTCCAACTTTGCAATCACACAAAACTCAAAAATTTGATTCCAACTTGCCTGCTGATGGAGTCAATCGAACTGTTTGCCTCCCTAATTTGAAGTTGGAACCTTTTACTATCTTCAATATGAGGAAGACTCCACCCTGTAGATTGGATGAATGCCAACCTTACACCAATTCTATTTTCCAATCCTTTGGTGAGGAGGAGTATGACTATGGTAGTAGTGATTCTTCTCCAGCAACTCCAAGGGATTCACTTTTCTCAAACATTGAAGTCGAATCCGCTGACATTGTTGTCATGTCAGTCATAGTGATAGAGGCTATCAACTTGGAGGAAGAATTGGCAAACATAAAGGCAACTCTAGAAAGAATCTCCAAGAAAAGCAAAGAGAAGGATGCCTAAATCAAGCATCAAAATAAGCAGATTGTTGATTTGAAAAAGAAGTTGGGGAAGCGGTCATCTAAAGTCTCGAACAAAGGCTCAGGTGGTGAAGATTCTGACAAAGAGTCCAATCACAGCAAGGAGTCTAAAGATGAACGCAAATAAAAAAATAATTCAACCTTAAACTCAATGTCGGTTAAGCAAATTCAAAACTTGATAGCTGATGCGGTGAAGGCTCATTTGGGAGGGGATTCTCATAAAACTCACTTGTATAAGAAACCTTGTACAAAGATGATCGATGCAATACAAAGATGATCGATGCAATACAAAGATGATCGATGCACTTCGTATGCCTCATAGCTATCAACCACCTAAGTTCCAACAATTTGATGGGAAGAGTAACCCCAAATAACACATCGCTCACTTCATCGAAACCTGCAGTAACACTGGCACTAAAGGAGACCAATTGGTTAAATAGTTCGGGCGATCCCTTAAAGGAATTACATTTGACTGGTATACAGACCTAGCCTGCTACGGGCAAATGGAAAATGAATTCTTGAATCGCTTCTATAGCACACGCCGTGTGGTCAACATAAGTGAGTTGACTAACACTAGGCAATGGGATAAGGAGCCAGTTATAGATTATATCAAACGTTGGCGTGCCCTCTCTTTTAAATGGAAAGATCACTTGCTTGAATCTTCTATTGTTGAGATGTGTGCTCAGGGAATGGAGTGGAATATCTGATGCGCTTTGCAGGTAAACAGGCCCAAGACTTTCCAAGAATTAGCAACACGAGCTCATGATGTGGACCTTACAATCACCTACTATGGAAGATGACTCGATAATGGTGAATCAGTGACATCGTCAAAAAGTAAAGGCTCCATGCTTAGAGGCTCTAAAGAGAATGAATGCTCTTATTCTTAGTCTGATGCACCAAAAATTCTTCACAAACTTCTCAAGAAAGGGCTTATAGAACTCCCATTGTCAAGGTATCTTGAAGAAATTGGAAGAACTAATGATCCCAACTATTGCGAATATCACAGGATCATCAGTCATCCCATAGAGAAGTGCAAAGCATTTAGGGGACAAGTCCTTCAACTTGCAAATGAAGGAAAGATCACATTAGACGAAGAAGACACCGAAGAATCTGATTAATTATCTATTAAGATCATATTGAAAAATGCTTTGCAAGAGGAGCAACCCAAATACAACATTTAGGATGAAGACTTTTAAGTCGCAAAATAGTTTTGACTCAAAGATTCCTAAGTCGTAAAGCAGTTTTGACTCTCAAGTCACCCTTAAGACTTCCAAATCCAAGCTTCTAGGCTCTTAAGTTAGCATAGACTATCAAGTCACCCGCAGCATACTTAAGCCATCAAAATTAAAGACTTCCAAGTCACCTAAAGACTATCAAGTGAACAAAATTACAAACTTTAAAATGAATACAATGACTCACGAGTCATCAAAGATAAAGACCCTCAAGACATCAAACTTAAAAGCCATCAAAATCAAGACTCTTAAGTCTCCTAAGTTCAAGACTCACAAGTTGTTGAAGACAAAGACTCTTAAGCCATCAACATTAAAGACTCTTAAGGCTCCCAAGTTTAAGACTCACAAGTCATCGAAGATAAAGACTCTTAAGTCATCAAAATTAAAGACTCTTAAGTTTCTCAAGTTCAAGACTCTTAAGTCATCAACATTAAAGACTCTTAAGTCTTCCAAGTTTAAGATCACAAGTCATTGAAGATAAAGACTCTCAAGTCATCAAAATTAAAGACTCTTAAGTCTCCCAAGTTCAGGACTCATAAGTCATCGAAAACAAAAACTCTCAAGTCATCAAAGTTAAAGACAACTAAGTCTCCCAAGTTCAAGGCTCCCAAGTCATTGAAATTAAAGACTCCAAGTCACCAAAGATAAGGACTCCTAAGTCTTCAAAGTTTAAGATGCCAAAGTCATCGAAATTCATCCAAAGCAAGACTCCTAAGTCCTCAAAGATAAAGACTTCAAAGTCATTAAACTTTAGAACAATCAAGTTATCAAAAGCTTACAACTCCTAAGCCTTTGAAGTTTATGAAGAGCCTAAGTCTTCGAAGTTTAAGACCCCCAAATCATCAAAGTTGCTGACTCTCAAGTCATTGAGCAAATGATTATGTCATCTAAGCAGAATTTAAATTGTCACAAAAGCGTTGCACATTCTTAGAACTCATTCAAATTGGGGGCAATGGTGACATATGTCTCTTCTTTTGACTTGGTGATAATAGCGCTATTCAAGATGTCCACCTCCTCTTCGAGTTAGCATCAACGACAACGCAGGCCTCTTCCTTGAAGTTGGTAGCGATGGCGCCATAACCTCCTCCTTCATGTGGGCAACGCAGGGCTCCTCTTTCAAGTTGGTAGTGACGGCGCGATAACCTCCTCCTTTAATGTGACCTCCATCTTTGTAATAGGGAAACTCACTCAAGGCGGGCTTGCACGGGCAGACCATCCAAGGGTGAGGAAAATAGGGAAAGTCACTCAAGGTGGACCTATTTACAAAAAAAAACCTTTCGTATTGCTCGTGGCAAGTCATAGAAAATGATCCATTTAGTCCAAAACTTTAAGCATCCAACATTTGCAATGACACACCTACAAAAGCCTAAAAAAAAAAAGTTGCATAGTTGCTTGGGATGTGTGGTATAGCCTTCTTCAAGTTGGTCACATAGGAGATGCAAATCTCCTTAGAAGGATTCAAGGTTAACCCATTGATGTACCCAAAAGGGTTAGACATTAACCCATTGATGTACACAAAAGGGTTAGACATTCAAAGGTTAACAGATAATCAAGTCAAATTCGCCTTGGAGGATTTTCGCCTTTGAGAACGTTTACCTTAGAAGGATTTGAGGTTAACATGTTGATGTACCTAAAAGGATTAGACATTTAAAGGTTAACCGATAATCAAGTCAAATTCGCCTTTGAGAACGTTCACCTTAGAAGGATTCAAGGTTAACCTGTTGATGTACCCAAAAGGGTTAGACATTCAAAGGTTAATCGATAATCAAGTCAAATTCGCCTTTGGAGGATTTTTGCCTTTGAGAATGTTTGCCTTCGAAGAATTCAGGGTTAATCTGTTGATGTACCCAAAAGGGTTAGACATTCAAAGGTTAACCGATAATCAAGTCAAATATGCCTTCGAAGTTTCACCTTTGAGGAAGTTCAACTTAGGAGGATTCAAGGTTAATCTGTTGATGTACCAAAAAAGGTTAACCGATAATCAAGTCAAATTCGCCTTTAGATGATTTTTTTCCTTAGGAGGATTCAAGTTTAACCTGTTGATTTACCCAAAAGGGTTAGACATTAAAAGGTTAACCGATAATCAAGTCAAATCTACCTTTGGGAATGTTCACCTTCGAAGGATTATTAATTAGTGATATGCTCCTTTTCGAAAATATTAATCCAAAGATTGAAGTCTAACATGATTCAAAGGGTAGGCCTGCAAAAAGGTAGGCCCGCATAAAAAAAACAAAAAAAAAAGAAAGTAAAGGCAAAAGAAAAATCAGGGTGGAAAACCAAACTTGATGACGGCAGCAAAGATGGTCTCATATGATTGACAGAGACGCAAAATAACATGGTACCTCAGAGGAGACTAGTGTCTCTAGTAGTGAAGGAGACGGGAAGACAAATACAAAGACAGAAAACGAGATAGATGAGTCCTCATCGGCCATGAAGCACTACTAAACGGAAAAAGGAAACAAAAGGGAAAGAATCCCTCGATGAGCAAAGCGCCACAATGGTTTAATTGGGAACGAAATTTCGCCTACGTGTTGATCCGAGAAATTATTTGCAATGGTTGCGCTCATCTCCCGCACTTTTGGCGATGACTTCGTCTTCGATATTTTGGGAAATCAGCCAGCATAACTTATTGAGAACCAAATTCTGCTAAGGTGGTTTTGCGAGAAATTATCTACTACAAGGTATTTCATCTCCCGCAGTGTGCTGGCAGTGATGCTTGTTTCGCTTGATTGAAAAATCAGCCATGGTTGCCCTTACCGAAGTTTGCTTCATAATTGATTCATGGAGAATTCGTTGTCCCAGATAGATTGTGAAATATGTGTCATTTTTTGGTTTCAAGCGAGTTAGAAATATGAAAAGATTGCAAGAGCCCATCATCAATGAGACATGGTTCTGCCAATTCAAGTTGTTCTACACTTCAATACTCATTGATCGAAAGTGAAGCATAATTTACAGCATCTACGCAAGCCGCAAGAACTTAATTACTATAACTTTGGTTCTTCATAGTTATACATGGTGATGGGGGCATGAGAAGGAGCATATTTTAACATAGTTTGCCATTTCTCCTTTAAGGAGAAAAAAAAGGATATGGCCTTAAAAAAAGAGGGTCTTTGCATAAAAAGGGAAAACATGCAAATTTTCGTTCAATTGTCCCCACGAAATGTTTCATATGCAGAAAAAGTTGAATTGATTCGCCTATGTCAATTAAATTCATTGACATACTTAAATTAGCAACTAAAGCTCAAGGAGATTGGATTATTTGACAAAAATTCTTGCCAAGCCAAAAGATAGGCCTCGATAATGCAAGTCAAGCAGCAAACATGTTACCTCTTCTTTAAAAGTTCGAGACTCGATTGCTTCAAGCATTCCAAAAGTCATGGACACGACCAACTCTCAAAGGGGCAATTTGTAGGCACTAAAAAATAATGAAACACATCAGAAAATTAATATAAATTAATTATTTTGAGTTAGCCGATTTAATTAATTTAAATAAATTGGGCCGAATCGACTACCAAGTCATGACTCAAATGACTACCAAGTCAAATGTTAAATTGACTATTAAATCGCCAGTCAAATGGACTAACAAGATAAAGGCCCAATCAACAGCCCAACAAGGAGAATAAGTCGCAAACCCTAGTAAGAGGAAGGGGATGCTTTCCCTATAAATAGAACACTACTCCCTCCTACTCAGAGGTGGAAGATTCATTCACTCCGAAGGCATTTTGAAGACACAAAGGCCTAATTTCTCTGAAGGAAGACAACAAGCACCATCAAAGTACATGCCATCTACCATTGAAGATCAGAGAAAACTCATCATGATTGAAATCAAGCCTCTTAGACTCTCTCTTAAGATCAAATTCATTGAAGTTCATTCAAAGGAAGTCAAATCAATCAACTTGATCAGGATTCAAGTCAATTGATCATCTTTCAGGTACAAACTAGAGATTGAATCAGAGGACTTTATTTGTTTACTTGTAACAAATACATAGACACTGTGCCCATTCTTTGATATAAATACAAAAATTCAATTTGTTACTCAATTTCTTTTCTAATTTATTTTAGGTGCGAAATTTGTGTTTATAATCTCACTGTTTCAACCCCTCTCTCAGCAGTTCAACCTAACAAAGTAGAGAATTTTTCAATAGTAATTATAAAGTGAGCATGGTAATTTTTAATTTGATTTGATGTTAAAAATCGAACAAATTGTTTTTTATAAACACTATGAGAGAGATACGTCGGGGTGCATGATCTATTAATTTTACTTTTTGTTCCAAAGAGCTTTTCCCGACCTCAACTCAATTGAAGGAATTTGTTTCAGAACATTGCTAAGTAGAAAATTTACAAATTTTTCCCATTGCAAACATCAATCCATCGTACAACTTTTATTGGACCAATCTTGGAAATTGGAATTGGCTGTGGGATGACTTAGGTTGTTAAATAGGGCTAAGGAAGAAGAGAGGAAAGTTAAAGAATTTAATTTCGGCTTTTCTTAAGGGCAAATGTAGGATGTCTTCAAAATTCAAATTTCATTTAGTTTTCTAATTTACTTACTCAATTTTTAAAACCAATTGAAACAACTCAAAAATGGTTCTGACTTCTAGAAAATGTTGCTTGATCCAACTTCTGGCAACAATTTTGTACAGTGTTGCAAAAGGCGTTATGTTACAATCTTTTTAAAAATTTTGCACTGATGAAGCAATCCTGGAAAGTACTTTGAATCTCGGACTGGATTGATCTTATTAATTATAGTACTTTGAGTTCACGGGCATTAGGTGGGGGAGGGGGGTTGAGTCACCAAGTACTTGTATTGAATCTTGGATAGTTGTTGAGATATAAAAAAAATACTAAAAACTAGCATGGCCTCTGACCTAACATTTTAAGTCTTCCATTCTATTTGCTTGGTGTGAAGAAAATTTGAATTCGTTGTATCTTCATTATTGCCTAAAGAAATGTCGTTCATTGCTTAACTCTAAAAAAAACCAGCTGTATATTATATTGTATGAGCTGTCTATTTATGTTATGTGTCCTAGCATGATAAATTACTAGTATTTATTAGGTAATGATGATAAGGAGATGTAGAGAGAAAGTAGGACATTTATAAAATCAAAGAAATTTTATTTTTAAGCTTGCTATCAATCCTCTGTTATGTGTGTTATCATGTAGACAAGTATAAAAGTTCACAATTGTTTAGTATTTTATTCACATTTTTGATCAATGCCTTCTTTGATTAGCTTTGAGGGTATATTACAATATACATTGGAATTTTACTTTCTTTATGCTTATACTTTAGAATTTCAGTACATATTTGATTGGGTTGACTTTTTATTATTAGCTTTGGATAAGACAACTAAGGAGAGAGAACATTGATCCCTAATGTTTGGTCTGATCATGTAGAGATTTGAAATATGTGTTACTTGGCATTGGAAATTAATGAAACTAAAAGTTTATAGCAACAAAAGAGTTTTCTAAGTGCAGCTCTGATGAGACACTTGTCCTATGTGATGGACATGGACTTTCCATTAAATGATGTGAAATTGAAAAGGAAGTCACCTAGGGAATTAGAAGTCAATGTGTAACAAATTTTGTAAGCAAAAGTATGATGCAATGAGAAAGGATTATCATGCTTGGAAGTACTTGAGAACTACCGAAATAGGATTAGGTTGGGACCATATTTCAGGAAAAAAAAAAGGCTTCAATTGAGTGGTGGGACAAGAAAATTATGGTTAGCTTTTTTTTTTTGGTTTAAATCCCTTTTATTGTACTCCATAGTTGCAGGATAGCCCAACTGTCTTTTAAAATCAACTTATTTTAGTTCATTTGCATTGATGTTTGATACTACATAGAAGAATCAATCTATCAAACTGCTTTGAGACAAAGGTATGAGTTCATTACTCGAGGAAAAGTCGAGAGCATATATATAGATGCTATATGCAACATGGAAAAATGTTCATGTACCTACATAGAACCTCCTATTACTAATATCGAGACCAAGAGGAATGCCATGAAGTGAAGAATCACACAGAAGACAAGCTAGGCAAAGAAGGCAATTTGTATAATCTTTAAGAGAATCCCTATTTTCAATCAGTATTAGCAAATCAAGATCACATTTTCACAAATATTGTCGAGTGTGTGAGTAGTGATAATGATGACAACAACAAAGTGAATAATGAAGATGGCTAGTCCCAAGTGAATAATCAATTTATCCGCACCCAAGTGTCAAGTAGAGGGGGAACATATAGGAACCTATCTAGACATGCCCAAAAGTATGTGTTAAGGACTAGTCTTGTACAGCTGAAGCATAATAGAAGGTAATCATGGAGATCAGCAATGTTAGGTGGTCAAATTAAGCACATGATAGGATCTTATTGAATAATGAGTCAAGGAGGACCAAGCAAAATGGACACGTAACCATTATTCATTTCTATTGTTCTACGACAATACAAATTGTCAATCGTATGGTAGAGATTCAAATTTTAGAGAAAGGAAGTGATTTTTGGTGTTATGCTATTCATGCGCCTGAGGATGCTATGAAGAGAGAAGTCTTCTTAAATATGGATAGTGATGATAATAGGCTAAAGCGGCTTTAATATTTATAAAGAATGAAAGAAAACTAATTAAGTTTCTACTTTTGCATATTTAAGTTTGGGCATTTGTTTGCAAATTTTGTTTTGATTTTAAGAATAGTTATGTTCTTATTTTGCTTGGATGATTGAACTAATTGTTATCATTATCATGATTATAATTATTATTGCTATTATTGTTGTTGTTGTTATTGTTTTTATTATCATTATTTTGTTATTTTTATCATTATTATTGATAGGGAAATTAATGATCGAATGCAGTATGACAAAATGGATTATGATGAGGCTTGCGATGAAATAGAGGATGATGACATGGATTATGAGGACATATTTCAAAAATTTTGGACTATGGTTTCATGCACAATGGCGCTAATGGCTATATATTATTAAAAGTATATCTACAAGGAGCCTTGGATGACTTCTTTATTCACAGGAGAAACATGGATCAAATGCTGATAAATGTAATCCTATTCGATGCGTTAATACTTTTGGAATTGAGCCAAATACATTTGTAAGATTGTGTAAAGAGTTGTCTATGAAATATGGGTTGTAGCAAAGTAGTAGGATGCCAATTATTGAGAAGGTATAGTATTTCATAAAGTAAATACAATTTTTGCAGGTGAGTCTGAGGGCCTTGCATATGACATCATAAGACCAAGAGATCCAAAATTCAAGCATATACCACCTTAAATTGCTAATGATAAAAGATGCATGCCTTACTTTAAGGTGAAAGCATATTGCTAACTTGTTTAAGTGATTTTGTTTACAAAGATTTAATCTTATGTGTTGGGGTTTAATAATAGGATTGTCTCGAATGCATCGACGACACATATGGGGTATCATGCATTCCTCAGAATGAGCAATTATCTTATAGAGGAACAAAGGGGTATCCTACATTCAATGTTATGGAAATGTGTGATTTTCATATGTGTTTTACATTTGTGTTAGTCAAATGAGAAAGATCAGTGCATGATACTCTAATTTTTTTAACATGCAATTGAAACACCAACATTTAATTTTTCTACTACACTAGGAGTATGTTCTCATGCATTTTTAACTTTATTGTCATTTTTTTGGGACAAGAAGCTAATTTTTCTTCTAAATGTGATTAGGATATCCTTATAGGAAAAGTTATCTAGTACCATATTCAAAATAAAGATATCATCAATAAATTTCAAAATGAGTTGCTAAAAATGCTTAAGAACCCTTCAATTGTGCACACTCATCCCTTCAAAGTTATATTGAGAGATCATTCGAAATCTTGAGGCAAAGATGGAAAATACTTGACTAGAATGCCTCAATTTAGTATTGCTACGTAAACGAGGATCATAATGTCTACATTTGCACTACACAACTACATTCAAATCAATTCACTAAATGATCGAGTTTTCCAAGTAGTTGAGCAGCATCCTGATTGTATCACCTATTGATGAGCTCACGTAAACTACTTCTATGTATGAGGAAAATGTAGGGCGAAGATCTGAAAATGAAAGATGTCGGTATCGAAAAGCTAAATCTTTATGGCTTGCCAAATGACAAAGTTAGTATTGTTGTTGTTTTTTCAATTTTGACTTTATTTGTGAGTTATGCCATACTGTAGGCTTTATTTATTGATCCTTTATTGTCAAAAAAAATTTAGAACATTGAGCCCATGCATGAGCAATATTTTGATAACAAATTAATGTCGCAAAATTTTTACCCTCAAACTGTAGTAGTAGTTGTAGTTTTTGTTATTCTTGAGTTATAGTAATAGTAGTAGTAGTAGTAGTAGTAGTAGTAGTAGTAGTAGTAGTAGTA
>JACYFF010031956.1:75878833-75918631 GCA_017589665.1 Selenicereus undatus
TAGTAGTAGTAGTAGTAGTAGTAGTAGTAGTAGTAGTAGTAGTAGTAATAGTATTAGTAATAATAATAATAAAAATACACCAAAACTATTAGTAATGTCCTTGTTCATCATTTTATGTCAAACTTTTAATACAACAATTGATTTTACCAAACACATTCCTTTTGAACAACTAGTTAAAACAACTATTAGCTATCCACTATAATCCAATAGCTATATGCTTCTCAAACAGCTATCCACTACTCAAACACCAAATTTTGCCAAACAAGGCCATAATCTTGAACTTGGTACACCCTAGTCAAGGCCCTCACAACACATATCAATCCTTAATGACTACATACTTCGTGATAATGAACTTGTGCCGCAAGGCCATGCGTCCACCTCAAGTTGCATAAGCGCTCTAGAGAGGCAACCCATGTCCCATGTAGAAGGCAACCAAACTTTCACACTTACGTAGGTAATTCCATCAAGTATGTTCTAAACGTAGACTAGTGTAAGCATGCTATGGAATTATTGAGAGAATAATATTTCTCAACCTCATAGTCATAAAGTGATGAATCCATTAATTGTGTCTCAATCACACCATGCCAATAAGCTATGAATTCATTAAGAGCATAATATCTTAACCTTACAAAAGCATTCCACAAGCCATAGGGATGGAATGTAGTGCATATTAAGTGTAGTATGACTTCGTTTAACCACAAGTGGGTATGCATCATACTGTTCAATCCATAGACTTAAGTCTTATCACTCTCGATGTCTCGAGAACAACGTGTCTTGTCAATCTCTTGGTAAGTGGATCTGCTATATTTCTTGTGGATCCCACTTATTCTATAAAAATAACACCATGTTTCAGTAATCGTTTTCTCGTGCTATGTCTAATGCAAATGTGATTTTTCTATCCATTGTAGATACTGTGTGCAACTCCAATTGCTTCCTGTGAGACACAGTGTAGATGTAGGTAGCCTTCCATACAATGATACATTTTATAGTTGATTCTTTAGCGATTCTGCATCTTGTTATGCAAACTCAAGAGCAATAAATTCACCTTCCATGAAAGAGTGAGCTATAAATGTATACTCTAAAGACCTCCACGAAATAGCCCCTCCACCTAAAATGAACATGTAACCACTCACTTCGTAGTTATCAGAGACCCAATTTGCATGAAAAAAATCCTTGTAATATGGTAGAAAATTTACTAAAATGTAAACACCAATCAATAGTAACTCCTGGGTATTTTCAAACAAAAAGTGCACCCCAATTGTCTTTGCCAGGGTAATGTGTATATCAACTTAATCTATTGACAACATAAATAATGTTGGTTTGAGTTTACTTCATAAGAAACTTCATGCTACCTATAATTTTAGAATACTTCATTGGAGAAACACCAGAACCCTTGTGTTTCTTATGGTGTATGCTAGGATCATAGGGAGTTCTCACAAGTATCACACCAAAGCAATTAAACTTTCTCAACATTTCCTCGATATAATGAGACTGACATAAAGAGAAGCCATTATTAATTCTTCTAATTTTGATCACTAAGATGACATCAACCTCTCCTAGGTATATTTCAAAATGAGATGACAACAATTTCTCAATCTTATTAAACATATGCACGTTAGTACCAAAAATCAACATGTCACCAACATACATACATATCATCACAAAAAATCTGATTCCGCCAACTTTGAATACACATAAGAATCATAAGCATTCACAACAAAGCCATTGTGCACTATTATGGTGTCAAACCTTTCATATACTAGTTTGGGATTCCCTAAGCTTACATGATTTGTTCTTCTACCTAGGAACCACACATCCCTCAGGTTGTTACATACAAATCTCTTCCTCTAATTCAACATTAAGAAATGCCATTTTTCACATCCAACTGATGCACAACAAGACCATAAATAACAACTAAGGCGAGTAAAGTTTTAACAGTAACAATTTTAGCCACATGTGAATAAGTGTAAAAATAGTCAACTTCCTTCCTTTGGTCAAAATAGCTAATTAGTATTTGTTAATTGAACCATAAGGTATCAAATTCTTTGTAAAGATCCAAATAGGGCTACTACCCTTAAGCAACTCTGGGTCTAATTTGACCCTATCGAATCTAATTCACTTTTAATTGCTTCTTTCCAAAAGCTAGTGTCTATGGATTTCATAAAGTCTTCATAAGATTTGAGGTCTTCCTTTATGAAGAAAATAGACACTAATTCATCAGCCAAAGCATTAATAATAAAATCCTCAATTAAGAGGCATTGATAAAGTTAGGAGTCAAGACTAAAACCAGTATTTACCCTACGCTTGTAACTCCTTCTAGGTTCGTCAACTGAGTCTCTAACTACAAAACTAAAAGCAAGCAAATTCACATTTTTCACACACTGCATTATAGATATTCTTTTTCAAAGGCAAAACATGCTTAAAGAACTCTGCATCTCTGGGCTCATAGATAGAAAAATCATTTAATGGCATGAATCTACATGCAACATTGTTTTCAGAATAACCAACAAATACTGAATCAAAGGTCCTAGGACCAATGTTTACTCATTTGAAGTTAGGTAAATGAATGTTAGCAAAACCTCCATACCTATAGGAAACTCAGGTTAAGGGCAGTGCCTTTCCCTAATTCATATGTGGTCAGGGTTGTCCAGTCTAACTTGCAATGAGACTCTGTTGAGAATATAGCATGTAGATAAAATAGATTTTCTCCGTATGTTATCAGAAAGTCCCAAACACAAACACATAACATTCACTCGAAGGACTAAACACAAATTTCTAAGTCTCCTTATCGAAGCAAAATTAACATGGACTTGCCAATTTAAGCAAAATTGGACGTATTTCCATTTAAACCATTAGAAGTAAGGTACAGTACAAAGAACCTTCCACTTAGGTACCGCTTCCCAACAAAGTCTCAATTCTTAGAATTGTTACTTTGTCCATCTCGAAAACAAATTTAAGTCTGACTCTATTGAGAAGTGCATCGGGAAAATATTCTCATACGAAGGGAAGATACATATAGAACAATGCTTGAAGACAATAATTTTTAGAAGTAAATTTAAAGAGAGCATTACCTTTACTCTTGATTCCAGTAGTGGTAGAGTTCCCCCCCAGACACACTTGCCATCAGTAGCTTTATTAAAGTCGTTCATTAACTCCTTGTTTGGTGCAAAGGTGCCTCGAAGCTCTAGTGTCCAAAGTCTATTAAGAAGTGTTTGCCACTAGATTAGCCTCAACCACCACAACATAGATTCTCTTGTTATCTTGTGCAAAGTTGGCATAGGCTATAGTTTTCCTAGCAGGCTTCTAGTTTCGTAAGGACTTTCTTTTATGGATAGGGCATTGATAGGAGTTGTGCCATGGCTTGTCGCAGACATAGCACAAGCCCTATGGCTTCTAGCTAAGTTTTGTTGTTGTACTTGTTCCACTATCTAGGATGGATCTACTTCTAGTTCTTCTTTCCTTTGCCTTTGAACCTTTCTTTATCTGTAGGTATAACATATTCAACTAGATTAAGTTTAGAAAAATTTAGAGAACAGAGTCCAACTTATGTTTGAGACGATTGACTTCTCAATCCTATCTCATTGGCCAGCTCCTGCAACGTTACATTTTTCTTCTTGTGCTTCAATTGATTTTGTAACCAATCCAGGATGGTTGGAATTTTTCAATTGGCATGTTGGCGTATCGCTTGTCACAAATTTTGTTGCCTTTGCTTAGAACTTTAACACATAAGTTCTCCTAGACATGAACTTGCTACATGATTAGTTTGTCATCAAAAATCTATAATTGTAGCCATTCACCAAGCATTTATCTCTCTTTATAGTATCATCAACACCATACTTAGTCTCCAATTTTTCCTATATGACCTTATTGTACTTATAGCAACAATAAATCAAATAGAGGGTTAGTTATCTAGTTAAAAAATATATTCCCTAAGTATTTTATCATGTTTCTCAAATTTTCTTGGATTCTTCATCATAGTTTTGCTCTTCTCCTTGTTACTCTCAACAATAGACCAAGCAATTAGTTATGATGCATTATTTTCTTCAACCAAATTAGTGAACAACACAATAACTTCTAGTTGTTTAAAGAAAATGAGAAGTCATTGGGGCAAATATTTGTAGTTGGTTCCACTCAGAGTTTCAAGTTCTAAAAGGTTGGGGAGGGCTTTGTCGACAATAACAGCCATTGATAGATATTGAGTGGCAAAGAAAATCTTTCACCTTGGAGGAAAATATTTAGAAATCAATAGCATACTAACATTTAATAGCAATGTTGCATCATGGGTAACCGTTGACTTATAAGCGATTTTGGGTTGACATGGTACAAATCGATCTAGGGAGTTGTTCCCCAAAGTTACAAAACATGTTTGAACGTGCAGACTTGCGGTTGGAGGGTTGGAATAAGTAGAACTATGATTGCCCATAAGAGGAAGAAGAATGACAACACAATGTATTTCTCTGTTATCAATCCACTAGAGAAGGGATCCTTTTAAACAGAAAACATATTACTATTATTGGAGAAATAAGGGTTAGAAGTAATGAGCTTGAGCTTATCTACTCATAATTAGCTGTTATGGAGTGATATAAAGAGAAAAATACGTGACAAAGGTTATGTTAATAGAAAGAACAAAAAGATTTTTCCTCTAAAGTTAACTAGCCAACAGAGCCCACGGCCTAGCCTGGACTGAACTGGGGCGGTGGATGGCGCACGCGCATATGTGGTCCACACCCCAATACCCACACTATCAAAAAAAACCAAGCCCAAAGGCAACTCATTTGAGTTCAAGAAAGGTGGGAGCATATAAACCTCACAAACAACTTCAAAATTTTATATGCGGGACAAAGGTGATGCAAGAGACAGAAAGAAGAGAAATGCAGCTCATTACTACTACACCAAGAATTCTTTATATAATATTGAATGCAATCTATTCGTCATTATATAAAGATCTGATGATTTTGTTATTTACACATCAATTCTCGAATTGTATTGATGTTAAAGATTGTATGCCTAATTTGAGGAATCGGTGTGTTTTTCTCATCAAAAGAGTTTATAATATATAATTTTGTTTTTATTTTTTTATGTTAGATTTATGATTTTAATTGTTTATGATTTGGTGCTTATGAGTTATAGTTGATGAATTGCAGCCGATGTTTATTTGCTTTCTTGTTGTGTTCTTAATGCTCAATTTGGCCCATTTGGTGTTGAAGTTTGTTGTGTGTTTTAATTGACGTTCATTTTTAGTTTTGTAAAATTTATTCATGAATATGTGATTTTAATGATGAACATGAGTTTGTCTTGACATATTCAATTTGTTTAATGTTGACTATATGATTTTCTTTGATGAATATATCTTGTATATAGATTAATATATGATGATTTCACTTTCTAATTTAAAATCATTTGTTTTTTGTTAGCTTTTCACTAGCATCTCTTGCGTTACAGGGCATAAGTGGTTTCATTGCAGAATAAATAGTATTTTGTGGAATAATTACCAGCCAAAAATATCTTTTACTAGCCAAAATATTTATTGTTAATGTTAACGATTTTATATTGAATGCGCATTTGTTTATGAATACATAAATTTTAGTGATGAATATGTAATTATTAATGATGAATATATACTAGCCGTTGATGAGTTTATCTTATGTTATAAGAAATATGTTTAATTCCTAGGATTTTTTTTGATGAATTTACTAATTTTGCAAATGAATATTTTTTATTTTTTGATGTGTTTGGACAATATTACATGCCTGTTTTTTATGTGAATATATGAAATTATTCATGATGAACATTAAATTTTAGGAATGAAAATTCCAGTTACTGCTCATGGATATTTATTAGTCCCTGATGAATTTATGTTATATTAAGAGAAATATATTTAATTCCTAGGATTTTTTTGATGATTTACTAATTTACCAATGAATATTTTTTGGTTTTGATATATTTGGACAATGTCATATTGAACACACATCTTTTATAAATACATGAATCTCCATGATGAATATGCTAGTTATTCTTAATAAATATTACTAGTTGTTGATGAATTTATTTAGGGAATTGAGCAAAAAAATAAAATAAAATTGATGGAAGTCCTTTGGAGAGAGCGATGGTGAATATGTAGAAGAAAACGGATAAATACTTACATAAACATGATTTGACAAGTACGGACATATATCTTTTCAAAAATTCATTAGTTTTTGTTGTAAAATTTATCAACTTACTACCAAATTCATTTATGAATTATTTGATGCATCAATTCTTTATTCTTATAGTTTTACATGAACAAATAAATATTTATATATGTTCAGACAGTTTTTTTTTAAAAAATAGGAGATATATCTCCTCATTTAGAATAATTATCACACTTATAATGAATTCATTAGTATGCAGCGATAATTTTGAATCAAATACAAATGGAAGGTGTAATTATGTAATTAAATTTTACTTAATAGCATAGCTATGTAATAGTATATATATCCCATGAATTCATCAATATCATTGTAAAATTCATCTAAACACAATATTCGTAAGTGCATTACAAAATTCATCAAGTTCAAAAAAATTCATTGGTTTATTTGTAGAAATTCATCAGATGAAGAACTAGCTTCTGATACGCATGCATCGCACTGTGGTAGAGTACCAAGCATGGTATTCTAGGTGCAACCATATAATTTTGGCCTACAGAAAAAAGAGAAGTAAAGTCTTCTTAAGCAAAATAATTAATGAAGATTTAGTGACTTCTTTTTGTTAGCTAGTAATGCAAATGAAGTATTGGATTTGGAAGTTCCACTTATGTGCAAGGAGGCCTTGCTGAGGAGCTCCTGCATGAACCATAACATACTTACCAAAACATAAAAAAGTTCTAAAAAATGACTGGAAAGTTTCTTGCAACGACCTAGATATCGTAAAGAATTAGTTAATTACTTGACAAAAAAATTGTGAAGTTAAATAAGGGAAGTGAGCCTATTCAAGATGTCACCACTAGGGGATTTATTTAGATCTTATAGTTATCCCAATACAGGTGAACATATTAAAATAGAATTAAAAAAGATAGTGAAAAACCTAAAAAGAAAAGAGGAATAAAAAACAAACAATTAGGAGAAAATCATTGCCACATGATAAACCAATGCTTAGGTGCCATGAAGGCTCAATTACAAAATGTATGACTATTAATTAGGTTTGAAGGTAACTAATTTGAAAGAAACTTTAAAACAAGTGAATTTCAAGCTTTAGAAAGGAATACCGAAAGGAAAATTTCAACTTCCGAAATAAATTTTAAAAAAAATCAAATGATACTATTCTTGATATTAATGAAAATTCAATTTCAAACTATTCACTACCCAATACGAAAATTTAATAGTTAATCAACTTTAGAAAGTTAGGAGATCATGGAGATTAGATCATTAAACCCATTAGAGATAATGAGTAAGTACCCAAAAGAGTTACTAAAAACATATAGTCGCCAACATAAATCTAAGGCCAAATTAAGAGACAGCTGTTATGCCGTGCTTTATGAGGACATGAATTTCTGGAGAGGCATTTATTAGGAAATGAGGTCAAGGAAGGTTTCACTTCACTGCTATAATTGTAGGTGAGAGGTTTGCATCAAGCTTAAGAACAAACAAAAAATTAGGATGCAAGTTTTGGATGAACTCATTGGTGCTAAATTACATAGAGATGTAAATGAACCACATTGTATTGAAGCTTCTCACTATAGTAGCTAGTTGGTAAGGAGTATACCACATAATATTTTGTTTATCCATTAGTTGCACCTTTAAATTTATGTGGATTACCGACTTGATGATGATGTTTTGTGTTATCTTCGTAGTTACTTCATGTGCCCTACTCAAACTCAAAAGAACAAAACTAGAGATGGTGACAAACTTATATCTTCGCCCATGAGTCATAAAGGGATTCACAAGTTATAAATGGACTTCAAATTAAATTAATGGATTCTAATAAGAAATGAAATTCTTGTACATTGTCTAGGGTTTAATACTTTACTCAAAATTAAGTTTCAAAGAACAATTTGGAATTTGCTTATGCATAATCCAAAAGATGGTACATATTAAGCTCATATTTTACCATCACCAAATCATGGTTGATGCACTATCGGCCCATTGAGAGCAAGTTCATTGGTCATTGGAGGCCACTCCACACTCCTTTGGAGGGTGTAGCTTTAGGAGACAATAATATAGAGGCAACTCATGGGTCTCATGCGATGGGTGCGACTGTTGCAATGCCGGTGTTTTAAAGTCGTTTAAGGATTCAGCCTGGTGGTTTAATGGTTGGCTTTTGGATGGCAGTGGTGTGTTTTAGGCACTAATAGATGGCCTTTTGTTTCCCCTTTCTTGTCCTTATCTATGGTGAATGTATTGGATGCTTTGGTGCATAGGGTTCATGCTATGTTTCATGAGTTTGAATTGTAAGTTGAAGGAGTTGGTTTCATCCATTTCTAAAGACAACGCTGAAGACTATGCTTCATTTGCTTTCATGGTTGTCTTTGATAGAGCTAAGGAGGTTCCTTCGGTTTTGAGAGAGCTCAAGGTAATCATTTCGAAGCCTGTGCTCGAACCAACTCCCTAATCAATAATCATACTAAGTTGCTCTCTAGTCAAGATTCAAGGTACGAGCATCCTTATTCTATTTTTATTGGCAAATTTACCTTTGAACACTACTGTTGTTAAGCTCTAGAGTGAATATGCTTCCTCGGGGTTTATTGTTGATATTACATACCTAATCAGGTTGTCAAAAGATGTGGTAAAAATTATTGTTGTGTTAGATTAAAAATTAAAGAAGATGGTGAGAGGGTTATTCAGTCACTTCATGAGAAACTTTATAAGGGAACTTGGTTAGTGTCAAGAGAGATAATGTTCAACCTAAAATTATATCATTTATACCCATTTATTACCTGATATTTGCTCAAAATAAATTGTTAAATTAGAATTTTAATACGTTTTGTTTTTTTTATAGGAGTTTTAAAAATTTGAATAAAATGAAGAATATCTTCTCCAAAAGAGTTGAAGGAGAACAGTTTTGAGTCAAATGAGAAGCAAGAAAAAAATTTAAAATGAACCCAAGCCCAATTCACCAGTAGCCCACAGTTTAGCTCCAGAAACACGAACCTAGCCGAGCCTAACCCACGTCTCAGCTACCTCCGCACGTGCGTGCCACGTGACCTATCCCAAATACTGGTCTTATGTGCGAGGCATGTGATCCAGTTGAGGCTTTCCCCTTCACTTCCTTTTCTTTCTTTCATGCAGGCATGTTCTCTTCTTCATTTTGTCGCGACCTAATTCACCAACGTTTCCTCCATATTCGTGGGCCTCTCCACACATAGCCTAGAAGCCACAACCCTTTTATTTCTTATTCTTCCCCTGTCACTTAAACCCTCATGTGCCTAGCACATGTGCCGTGAGTTGCTTCCCCCACCCTCCTCCTTATTCTCTTTCCTCGATAAACCTAGAAGCCCGAGGCCCCCTCTTTGGTCTTCTTTATTCTTTAGCTCTAGTAGTGCAATACCCCTCTTCCCACTCTCTTCATTCGTCCTTCACCCCTCTTTACTCTCATAACTAGTTTCATTAATTCACCCATCACCAACCTCCAATCGCTACCTTCATCAATTTCACCATCATCAACTTAGCAGTTTCAAATAGGAATTGAGAGGTTTAATTCGTGGTTAATTGAAACAATGAAGATGCTTAGCATAGTTTTGGGATATAATTGGACGAAGGCAGCATAGTGGAGGAGGGGGGAGAGTAGAGCTTAGTTTTCAAGTCTTCAATCTTTCGTTCTTTTTTCTTTTCATTTTTAGCTATAGATCTAGAATTTTAGTTTTGAATATTGATGTAATCATACCTGAGCATGTTGAATTGAAAATTGGAATTTGGTTGTCACATAATGCAAGCCTTCGGGTTCAAATTCAAGTTTTGAGTTCTAATTGTTGTTGCTAAACTTCTTGTTCTTCGTTCCATGTTCTCATCTCTTCAGAAGGAGATTGGTTGGATGTGATTTGGCTTGAACCCAGGGCTTTAACACAATTCTATGTTTTCTCCATATACCCTATTTTGAATTGCTAAGAATTGTATATTGAGCTCAAACAATTGGTGGTATGTGGAGTAAAGTTTCCGTTAACCATTGTTTCAACAATAGTTTTTTTCCTTTTTTTAAACTTAGATTGTTGGGCTTCTTTGGATTTCTATGAACTTAAGATGATTAGAAAGGGAATTGAACTTGTTCATTTTATTGTTACCTTAGTAGTAGTAGGTTGAAAGTTTAAGATGACTGGAACAGTTAGCTACTAATACAGTAGTCTTGGCTAGTTAGTAACTTAGTTTCATATTCCATCCATGTGGATTGAAACCCTCTAGTGTTATAATGATAAAACTGTATGCTTGTGGGAAATCAGTACAAGTTTTTGACGACATTGCTGGTGATGGAGTTTGTGAAATTAGGTTGCGAATTGAGTCATAGTTTAGTCAATTGAGTCGTTTTTGTTTCTTTTTCATGCCTTTTGATTTCGATTTTTAGTGTATGTTTATTTAGTTTTAGTCATTTTCAGTTTAGATTTTTTGTGGTTTTTATTTTGTTTAGAGTTTATATTTAAATTTTATTTTGGCCAATTTTATTTTACTTTTTAGTGATTAATTTCCACTTAGACCGGAAAAAAATTAGAATTAACAAATTGGTTGCTATAATTAGTGCAGGGCAGGCAGAATTGAAGTAGAAGAAAAAACTGTGTAAGTTTTTTTTTAAATTTCAGATTTTGTTTCAATTTTCTTGTGCTAATCTAGGATTGATTTTGATGTTCTGATATTGTTATTAGATTGTTAGGGATTTTTAGAGTAGGTGAATTTTTGTATAATTTTTATGCATATTTGTAATTTTTAGTAATTTTTGAAATACTTGTATGTTTTGATTTTTCTACACTGTTCTAGGGCAGAAAAAAATTGAAAAATGTTCTTTGTGATTGTGCCTAATTTTTTGTATATAGTGTTTCGAATTTGGAGTTTGATTTTCTGTTTAATTTTATTTTTAGCTTTTGCTTGTTTGGGTATTAGTTTATTTTCTGTTTTGTTTCAGTTTATTTCGTGTTTTTGTTTTGAGCAAAAAAAAATAATTAGAAACACAATCAGAAAAAAGGACAAAAAATACTTTAGTGGGTGTGGGCTTTGAATGACTGGTTAGGTTAGAGACTCTGAGAGCAAGGGACTTGTTAGGATTGAACACGACCCTAAATTGGAACCTAAACCTAAACCCAAGCCTGAACATGAACTTAAGGAAATGGCACGAGAGAGACCTTTGATTGATATTCTCTATCCACATCGGACAACTTCGCCATCATACTTTAATTTGTTTGACCTAGGACCTAATGTGACCTTTGAGTTGAGACCTCATTACACTCAAATGCTCCATAAATTTAGTGGTTTAGAGGATGTATATTTGTTTTTGAGAAAATTTGAAAATGTATGTGTCATGATGCATTTTCCTAATATTTCTATTGATGTGGTGAGAATGAAATTAATTCCTTTTGCTTTGAATGAAATTAATTCTTTTTACTTTGAAAGATTCTACTAATTCAATGGATCCCTCATCTCCTAAGCACACTTCTTCTTTGCCTTTGGCTGCTGAGCGAGTTTATAAGCCTTTACCTCCTTTCCCCCATAGGTTGAAATAGAAAGACCAAGCTCATGTTGATAAGATAAAAGAGACTTTCTCTCTAAGTTAAAATCAACATTGGTTTGCTTGAAGCTATTTAGCATATGCCTCCTTATGCTAGATTTTTGAAAGATCTGTGTATTACTAAGAGTGCTACTAGTGCTCTAAGAAGGCTTTCTTAGTCTCTGGTGCTAGTTTTATTATTTCTCATCAGATCCCTGTGAAGTACAATGACCCCAATTGCCCTATTATTTCTATAGCCATAGGGGACCAACTTAATAATAAAACATTGTTTGACTTATGGAGTAGTGTCAATTTGTTACCCTTCATTAAGTATGAGAGGTTAGGGTTAGGTGAGCTGAAACCTACCAAAAGGGCCATCCAGCTAGATGATAGATCAACAAGGTAGCCTAGGGTTGTTGTGGAGGATATGCTGATTAGGGTGGGTGAATTTATTTACCGAGTGGATTTTGTTGTGATTGAGATTGGAAAGGTAGCCAATATTGCTAATGAGGTCCCGATTAGCTAAGGGTATCCTTTCTTGACAACTGCCAATGCTCTGATTAATTGCAAAAATGATATAATAATGATTGTCTTTTAGTAATATGGCCTTTGGAATTTGATATCTTTAATTTACAAGGACAGCCTTCTAGTTTGATGATATAGAGTTTTCTACTCTTAACTGAGTAGAGGATTCTATACTTGATGATGAGTTTGATGACATGTTTGTTACTGATAATAAGTCCTTTTTGATTTATGATGAGCCTAAATATGATGTATTTGAGTTTGATGACTTGTGGTCTACTATTGACTTTCTGATTGCTTCTGCTTGTACTTCTGAATTTGCTCTGATTCCTCTCCTGTTTCTCTTAAATTGAAACCTATTCCCGATTCTTATAAGTATTCATTTTTTGGACCTAATGAATCTTTATGTGTGGTTATTGTTTCTAGCTCATACTAGAAGTAAGAGGAAAAACTAATTGCTTTGCTTAGAGAGAAAAAGGAAGCCATAGGTTGGACCCTAGGGGATATCAAGGGTGTTAGTCCCTCAATTGCGCAGTATAGAATCCATTTGGTGGATAATGTTAAGCCCTACCCTGACTGTCAAAGGCATTTGAACCTGACATTACAGAAAGTAGGTAGGAAGGAGGTGCTTAAGTGGTTAGACCTGGTATTATCTATCCCATTTCTAACACTGAACCAGTTCAAATTGTTCCTAAGAAGACCGATATTATCATGGTTAGAAATGACAAAAACGAGTTAGTTCTCACTCAAGTCCAATCTGGGTGGCATGTTTGTATTTACTATAGAAAACTGAATGCACCACCATGAAATACCATTTTCCATTTCCTTCATTAGCTAGATGTTAGAGAGTTTGGCTGGAAATTTTTTCTTTCGCTTTTTAGATAGAAATTATGGCTATAATTAAAGATCTATGGCTCCTAAGGATCAGGAGAAGACTACTTTCATATGTCCTTTTAGTACATAAGCCTTTAAGAGAATGTGTTTTGGTCTTTGTAATTCTCTTGCTACCTTTTAGAGGTGCATGATTTGTATTTTCTCAAATTTAGTTGAATAGTGCATGGAAGTTTTCATGGATTACTTCTCTTTGTTTGGGTCTTCCTTTAATGATTATTTCTCTGATTTGAGAAAAGTGTAGCAAAGGTGTGGGGAGAATAATTTGACTTTAAACTGGGAGAAATGTCATTTTATGGTTAAACAGGGGATAGTCTTAGGCCATGTTATTTCGAGGGATGGAATTTACGTAGATAAGGCTAAGACTTATTTGATTGTTAATCTTTCCCCTCCTACTTGTGTGAAAGATGTGAGGTGTTTTCTTAGACATTTTGGCTTCTATTATCATTTCATTAAGGATGTGTCATTTCACTTCTCTGAGGAGTGTTATGTGACACTTACTAAGCTTAAGGAGGCCTTAACCTCTTCTTCTATTCTTCGTCCTCCCATCTTGAGAGATCCCTTTAAAATAATGTGTGATGCATTGGACTATGCTGTTGGGTTTGTTTTAGGGCAGCGTGTTGATAAGAAGCCCCATGTTATTTATTAGGTAGCCACACTTTGAATGATGCCCAGTTGTGCTACACTACCATTGAGAAGGAATTTTTGGTAGTGATCTTTGGTTTTGAGAAGTTTAAACCTTACTTGATTAGGTTTCATGCTATTGTTTATATTGATCACTCTACTCTTAAGAACCTTATCTCTAAAAAGGATGCTAAGCCTAGATTTGTAAGGTGGATCTTGCTTTTGCAAGAATTTGATTGCGAGATTAGAGATAAGAAAGGTTCGGAGAACCTAGTTGTTGACCATTTATCTAGAATTATGTGTGGTAGAGAGCATGAGTTCCATATTTCTGAATGCTTCCCTGATGAGCACTTGTATATGCAATCCATCCTAACCCTTGGTATGCTGACTTTATAGACTACATAGTGTCTGTTGGGATGCCTGACGGTTGGACTAAGAATGATAGAGATCGATTCTTCTACCTTATAAAATTCTCTGTTTGAGATTACTCTTACTTGTTTAAAGACTATTCTGACCAAGTCTTCAAAAGATGTATTCTTGACCATGAGGTTAGGAGTGTCCTTTCATTCTGTCATGATCAAGCATGTGGCGGGCATTTCAGTGGGACAAAGACAACAACAAAAGTAAGTTCTTCAATGTGGTCGCTATTGGCCTACCTTGTTTGGGGATGCTTTTGAGTACTGTGAGAGTTGGATTAGTAGGAGAGGCATAGTGCCACTTAATCCAATCAATGTAGTAGAGATTTTTTATGTTTGGGGTATGGATTTCATGGAACCATTTCCATCTTCTTTTGGAAATGAGTAGATTTTGTTAGCTATGGACTATGTCTCTAAGTTGGTAAATGCCATCACTACTAGGACCAATGATGCTAAAGTAGTTGTGAAGTTCCTAGGGAGAACATATTTGCTAGATTTGGTATGTCTCGAGCTATCATTAGTTATTAGGGTACTCACTTTATTAATTGATCTTTTAATGCCTTATTGAGGAGGCACTCTATAGTCCATAGACTTGCTGCCTTATATCATCCGTAGACTAGTGGCCTAATTGAAGTGTCCAATAGGTAGATTAGCCAATTCTGGACTAGACTGTGGGCATAAATAGAAGTGATTGGGTCGACAAGCTTATAGATGCTTTATAGGCTTATAGGACAACCTTCAAAACTCCCTCAAGTATATTACCTTATAGGGTTGTCTATGGCAACCTAACCATATTCCTGTTGAAATTAAGCATAGGACTTGGCGGGCCATCAAGATGTTGAATTAAGACTTGACTACAATTGCTGAGGAGAGGAGACTGGCATTGAGTAAGCTTGAGGACATAAGAGCTGAAACATATGAGAGTGCTTTATCTTACAAGGAGAGGGCTAAGTTATTTCATGATAAGTTCCTAGGAAAGAGTTTGCCTCATGAATGAAAGTGCTTTTATATGACTCTAAGGTCTACCTTTTTTCAAGGAAATTGAGGCCCTGCTAGGATGGTTGCTATGTATGTCACATGTTTTTCCCTATAGTGCAGTCGAGATATAGGACCTTGAGAGTGCTGCCAAGTTTAAGGTGAATGGCCAAAGGTTGATACAATTTTTGGAGCTGCCAAGCACAGACAATGTATAGTGCTTGACACTCCGTGAGCTGAGTCCTGATGAGTGATGTGTTACGGAGTTAGTTTGGGTGTATCTAACACTAAACCTGGTTTGATTTGAATTTCTTTCCTGGCGTTGTCTTTTTCTTATTTTTCTTTAATTTCTTTTTGTATATTTGGGTGCCTTTTCTTTTACTTCTCTTATGTGTATATGTTTGCATTTTTGAGTTTTAGAGTCTTGTCCTTTTCCTTTTCAAGTCTTATTTCTCTTTTTCTATATTTATTTTTCTTTTTAGTTGTTTTTATGTTTCCTTTTACTTCCAACAAGGACATTGTTTGATTTAGGAGTTGGGGTGGGAAAACTTTGTTTCAAAAATTTAGAAAAATGAAAAATCAACTAAAAAATTTTGAAAATTCAAAAAGATTTTTCAGTTTGTCGTAGGGAATATATGTGCTATTCTGATTGACCATATTCTTTTATACCTTAGTATTAGGTTGCATATTAATATGGTGTGCATGATATAACTTAGTCTAAGTTTTGATATTTGTGTGCAGTCCTAACCCTCTATATTTTCTATGTTGTCTTGACTTTGGTATATAGGCTATGAGATTTTGTGTCTTAAAGACTAATGTATCATTTTTAGTATCATATATTTTTCTTGCATGTGTGCCTCTTCCATGATTTTATCTCTGAAACTTGCTTTGATTCTGTTTGAAATCATATTTAACATGTGCATTCTGGTCGTATTTTTTTTTTGTATTGTGAGCCACACAACTAAATTGCTGCCTTGTTTTGGATGTTTTACCCCTTGCTAACCCTTTGAGCCTCGACCATTTTAATTTGTTGTGAACCCTTCATTTTAGGCTTCCTAAACACATGTCCTACGTAACCCAAGTTTAGTGGAGCAACACTTCAATATTGAATGATAGGCAACATTTGGATGTTTATGTAGTTGGTGTTTGAGTTTGGTTCTTTTGGTATGGTAAAGGGATGTACTATTGTGACATTTGGAAAGTGAGTTGCATTCTTGCACGCTATTCATTCATTTTTCTTTCAAAAAAAAAGAAGAAAAAAAATGAAAAAAAGGAGAAAACGTTTCCAAGAAAACTTGAAAAAAAGGAAAAACAATCTCAAAAATTAGAGAAAAAAGTGATGTGAATAAGAGTGTTTAGCATGAATGCAATGTCATTGCATATATTCATTTCCAAAGGTTGCTTATAAAGCAGGTGTCCTTAAATTGGCACAAGTTTTGAGAGAGTGTTTGTATAGTTGGTGGAAGTGTTTAATTGCTCATTAGTCACTTGACTTTTAACTCCTCATTTCCCAACTTGTTTGTCCCTCTCCTAACCCTTTTTAGCCTTAGCTGCATTACAACCCTATGAATCATCTAGATTATCGTGTTACACATTGCATTAGCGGTAGAGAATTGAAAACCTTAGCAAACTTACGGTAGGTTGTATGATTGGAAGATGAGTTGAGTGCCCCTTATTATATATCTTAAACACATAAGCGAGAGTGTTCCACATATCCCTAAAGTGAGGTTCTACTGGTCGGGCTTATATAAATTTTCTGAGCGGGGTAAAAAATTATATATTGAAGTCATCAGTAGAGACTAAGAATTTCTTGATGTATGCATTGTGTTTATAGTGATCTAATACTTAGGTTATTTGAGTGATGTGGTTGGTTAGAATGTGTACGTATTTTTCCCCGTTGTTGCATATATGAGTTTTTGAAAAACCTAAAAAGATTTTCAATTTTCAATTTTCTGTTTGTTGTTTTCTTTTTCTAGATTTTGTGGGTATATCTTCTGCAAACTATCACGATACCTTTCTCATCCACTAGTGGTAACCTAAGGGTTTAAAGGGCTTATTGCACATACTAAGAGCAACCATTATTCCTACGAAACTGAGTTAAGATTTTATTTTTCATCTTCTACGATTTTTAGTTTTATTTTACTCGAAGACGAGAAAAATTTATGTGTGGAGGTATTGTTCTACATAAAATTATGTCATTTTATACGCTTTTATTATCTAATATTTACTCAAAATAAATTACCAAATTAGAATTTTATATGCATTATCTATGGTTCAACTCTAGAAACTCGAGCCCAGCCAAGCCCAACCCACATCTCAGCTGCATCCTCCATGTGCGTGCTTCGTGATCTACCCCAAATACTAGTCTTATGCACTAGGCATAAGATCCAGCCGAGGCATTCCCCTTATGTTCATTTCTTTCCTCTCACACGAACTTGTTTTCTTCTTCATTTTTCTATGGCCTAATATTCACTAACATTTCCCCAGCTTTGCAGGGCTCTTCTTTTCTCCACGTGTGGCCCATAATTCATGGGCCGCTAGCCTTTTGTTTCTCTAAGAGTTTCAGCGTGTCTGGCTGCCTAGCACGTGTGTTGTGAGTTGCTTCCGCCCACCACCCTCTTTCTTCTCACTCCTCAACAAACCCAGATACCCAAGCCTACCCTCTTTGGTCTTCTCTGTTCTTTAGCTCTAGTAATGTCATGCCCTTGTTCCCTCTTTCTTCATTCATCCTTTACTCCTCATCTTTACTCACACAATTAGTTTCATCAATTCACTCATCACTAGCCTCCAATTGTTACCTTCATCAATTTTACAAGCATCAACTTAGCAGTTTCAAATAGCAATGGAGTGGTTTAATTTGTGATTAATTGAAACAATCAATTAAGATGCTTGGCGCGGTTTTGGGATATAGTTGGACTGAGGTAGCACATTATAGAAAGGGGGAGAGTAGAGTTTAGTGTTGAAGCGTTCAATCCTTAGTTTTGATCTACTCGTTTTCAATTTGAGAACTAAAATTTTAGTTTCAAATGTTGATGTCATCAGACCTGAGCTTGTTGAATTGAAAATTGGAATCTGATCTTCACATTGTGCAAGCCTTTGGGTTGAATTCAAGTTTTGGGTTCTAATTGTTGTTACTGAACTTCTTGTTCTTTGTTCGATGTTCTCATATGTTCAAAAGGAGATAGGTTGGAAGTGATTTGGCTTAAACCCAAGACTTCAGGTTTGCTCTTTTCGTGGGTAAATTGGGGTGGGTAAAAGGGTGAAGTGGGTTGAAGTAGGTTGAGGTAGGTTGAGTTTTTTTTATGTGATAAATTAAACTTGATTAAAATAATAGAAGTGGGTTGAAATAGGTTGAAGTGGGATGAAGTTGGTTGAGGTTGACATTTTGGAATTTACCCATGAAAAGAACATGCCCTTCAACACAATTTTGTGCTTCCTTCATATACACTGTTTCGAATTGCTAAGAATTGCATATTGAGCTCATATACTGGGTTGTCTGTGGAGTAAAGTTTCCTTTCGCCTTTGTTTCAACAATTTTTTTTTCTTTTTTAAACTTGGATTGTTGGGTTTCTTTGGATTTCTATGGACTTAAGATGATTAGAAAGGAAATTGAACTTGTTCATTTTATTGTCTACTTGGTAGTAGCAGGTTTAAAATTTAAGATGATTAGAACAGTTAGCTACTAATAAAGTTGTTTACCCCTTAGTTTCATTTTATCAAAGCTAAATGTTTTGCTTCATAAATCTGGTCTTAAGCACATACGAGTTTTGGTTAGTTAGTGACTTAGTTTCATATCCCATCCCACTGGATCGACTCCATCTAGTCTACAACAATAAAACCATACGACTTGCTGGAAATCACAATAGCCAAGTTTCAAAAAAGGACTAGCAAGAGCAGAAATATCATTCCTTAGAAGGCCCAGAAGGTGGATAATAATTGCTCAAAGTGGAGGTGAGTTCCAAAACATTTGTAAGATAATGACATCTCCTTTGTGAGGGTGAACTGTTGTCAATTGAATAAGGGTGACATTGCTTAAAATTTTGTTGAAGTAGTTGTGAATAGCTATGAGAATGATCTACCTGCTATCAAGGACAAAAACCCATAGTTGGTTGTCTACCATCAATCTAGGGAGGATGGCCTAAATGATTGCTAACAAGCTTAGCACGTGACTACCATAAAGAGCCATCCTTTTTGGTTATCAAGTTTCCTCCTCAAAATGGGTCTTATAGGAATTGCTTTGCAAGTAGAAAATAGATACATCATCCCCTATCATTATTTATTCAAAAATTATGGCAAAGAGGGGATTGCAAAGTCGCCTATTGTACTCTCACTGTTCCAATCAAACATAGAAAATAGCCATTTTACTTTTTTAGTTTATCTCCCTAAGGTTGAAAAAGAAAATGATAAACAAGTCTTATGCTTTCATAAATTCTCTCTGGGATTAGCTTCAAGCTAATTTTTTTTTCAATCTCTTGATATGACCATACAATAGAAACAAATGGAACAATTATAGCATAATTTTCTAGTCTTATTGTGATTGAGATCAATTTGTGACTTGTGTACCCTAGAGTTTATGGAAATAGTTTTTAAGGGATAATTTTTTTAAAATGTATTCCCAAGTACCTACTATTTTAGATAAACTATTTGCAGGGTCAATATTCTAAGAAAATGTTATTTTTAGGAGTTTTTTTCTTTCAAATTCAACCCACAACTTCTTGAACTTTCTATTTTTTGTTCAAATGGGGTTTAAAGTGCAAATAATCATACTTTTGGGCGTTTTAAGAAAACTAAGCTTATATCAACGTTTGGATTTCTTATAATGACTTTATTAGTACTAGTTATCATAATTTACTACTTATACCGCAAATATTATATTTTCAGTAATTAACCACCCACTATGCTTAGCAAAATCATTAAAGCTTAATTTGGGAGTTTCGACCATTACCTGAACTTAGTCGACATTGGACCCTAGCATCCTCTAGGTTCCAGTTTATAGAGATTGCTAATCTCAACCACACCTTCCTCATATCAAGCATAGCACAAATCCGTATCGTTTCCTACCTTGGACTGTAGTAGCTAATTAAGTTTTTTTATATTTTTAAGGATAGTGAGACTTTAATTAAGGACTCATTATATTTAAGACATAAGGTTCCTTTGAAAGCTACTAAGATCATTAGGGATGCTTGCTCATAGAGAAATAAAGAATCTCAACTTCTCTTTTGCACAAATATGCTCAAAATGACCATTTTCTTTCTCAGCACTCAGCTTTTCCTTTGCACAAATATGCTCAAATGACCATTTTCTTTCTCAGCACTTAGCTTCTCCTTTTATAGAGGAGATGGACTACATATGATTCCCTAATGGCTACAGTACAGACACTGATATTTCACATTATTAAAACTACACTCACATGGTTACAGTAGACTATATTGTTTTACTGACTTGACACATCACAAAATAGTATAATAATGGTGCAACAACTTTTTAGAGTCTTTAAGGCTAACAAGACTAGTCATCCATATTAAGATTCTACATACCTTCATCTCCTATAATTTCTTTCAGTCCATCATTATCCAGATAATCATTAAAATCTTCATCAAGTTGAAGATGTTCTGGATCCGATCTTTCAAATAATTCATGAAGATATCTTTTTTCTTTTTCTGATAAGAATTTTCCAACTCCAACATCAAAGAGATAATCAAAGTTATCTTTTGAAGTAGCTGCTTCTACTTTCATCCATTTGTTGAACTCATTATGATAGATGAAAGTAGTGTTCCCGCAATGCATTAGCGTTCTTCCTTGTTCAATTAATGCGTACATTTGATGATGAATGTTGTAAAAAACAATAGCTCTTTCTAAAGTATGATCACTAACTAATTCTTGTTGTTCTGGAAGCCATTCTTGTTGTTGGTCATTAGGATCCTCTAAATCAACTAATTGAACAAGATAATAAGCTGGTTTGGCTTTTTCATTTTCATACTCAATTACCACAAAATGTACTTCGACATACAGACTTTTATTGCATTGAATTTTTGTTGGATCGACATACATGCATTATTGAAACTTCGGATCTAGGATTTACATGAGGCAAAGTATCATTCCATATTCCCATGGTTTCATAATAGGGTCATCCGGAGAGATTGAGTTTGCTAGGAGATTGATACCACCAACTCCAGATTTATCAAGAAATAAAATTGTAGTGCTCCATAACTGCCAAATATCATATAAATAATTATGATAGTGGTCGATACAGGTTGCATCGCATCTGTTGAACCATTTTTCTTGAAGACGAGAACTTGTTTTTTATTGAATATCATAAGGACAACTAAGATAATTCATTTGTAACTCTAAAAGGCTAAATTTTTGTTTTATTAGATAGGAAGAAGACAGCAGACCAAAGCAAGGTCTACTTCATGTATGAAATTTCAAAATATCCATAAGGATTCTACTAGAAGGAGAAACCTGTTCTAGTAGTATTTGCATTTCATTTTGAATTTTCTCCTTTTTTGGCAGGAGTTCTACTCTGATTATCACCATTAGCTAGTTTTCAAGTTAAACTATCTGCCAGAGAGTTCTTTGATCCCTCTATATGATCAATAGAGAAGGAAAACTGGTAAAACCAAATTGCCAACGTAAGAGTCTCCCTTGCGCTTGCATGTTTGATAAATTCTTTTTTACAAAACTAAGTATTCCTTTGCAATCAATTCAAATAAGAAAAGGTTTTGGGAATAAAAAGATTAACAACTTTTCAATTCCCCTGATGACTTATCAGGATTTCTTTTTCCATCGTGGAATAATTGCATTCTATTTTATTGAAACTTTCATTGCAATATTTAGAGTTTTTCACCTTCTTTTATTTTGAGTACTGCACTCTAGTACTCGTTGCTGGCATCTATCTTAAGAATTAGGAAAATATTAAAAACATGAAGATTTTTACACATCTTTTTGAAGTTTTGAACGATCATTAAATCACTAGTGGTCTATGACTAGCTTACTTTTTTCTTAGGTCTCGCTACAATGGTTTTCTCAATTTAGCTAGATCTTTAATGAAATCTAAAGCATAGGTAAGGCATCTAAGAAATCTTTCTAATTCCTTCCTATCTTCAATGTTTTTAAGAAATTTTTTTATTTTTTTTCAGAATATACTTTTACAGGACGATTTGTCCAAATTTTATCTTTATACCTAAAAACTTGATTTCCTGTTTAGCATAAATGCACTTGTTCTTACAAAGAATAATACCATCATCAATGAGTCTTTGGATGACAGCTAATATATCACCTTTGTGTTGTTCTATGGTCTTGGAAAAGATAAGAATATCCACTCATAGTTAAACGTAATGTTTAAGGTGCATTTTTAAAATCAAATGGCATCACTATCCACTTATAATGTCCTTGAGGGGTACTAAACATAGTTAAAGGAATGCTTTCTTCATTCATTTTTATCTGCTAGTATCTGCTTTTGTAATCCATTTTTAAGAACCAAGAGGCTCTTTGAATTCTATTGAAAAGGATTGTGTGTTGTTAGGAATGTAATAACCATCAAAGACAGTATTATCATTAAGTTTTTTCTAATTGATTGGTATTCTTACTTTTCCCCTTTTTCTTCAGCATGATTTCTTACCATGAAAGCAGGACTGGTGTGAGGACTCTTCATATTTCTTATCTATGCTTTTTCCAGAAGTTCTTTGATTTGTTTATCAAATTCTTGGATATTCTTATGTGTATACACTATTTGTTTCACTTGAATAATTGTGTTGGGATTTCACAAAGCAATCTTTACAAATGTCTTATCTTTATCCCAAAATTTTAGAGGATTATCATGGCAGTGTTCTTTGCATAATTGCTCTTGTTGTTCAACAATCTGCTCTTTAATAGATAACTCAAGTAGTGAGATTGTTAGTGCTATCTTAGCTGTGTAGTCATTACCTTCTCACCATGCTAGTTGCGCATGAACTCAATCTTCTGATGAGTGTAAGCTTTATTTAACTTATCAATAGGGACTGCGTGTAACCATTTATTGTGAATATTATTTGGTTTATGGTCTGTACGTGGAGAATATAGTCTTTGAAAATTATTTCCAATAATTTTATCATGGAAGGGTTGATCAGTAGCCTATAGGACTAGTATAATGCATTAGACTGCTCCTATTTCTATTGATAACCTTTTTATGGCCTCCTTTTGGCTCATTATGTTGTTGTCATCTATTCTTGCTTGTGAAGGATTCTTAGCTTTCTTCCATATAAATTTTAGAAATAAAGATCGTTTTCCAAAACAGACAGAACAACCACTGTTTATGTAGGCACACGATTCTTATTTATTATATCTCTCTAAACATACATTTATTGAGATATAGATTCTATTAGGATTTGTGTTGGTGACATCATAGCATATCTCCATAGTCATATTGTCAACTAATTTATCTTCATAGATTGATTCACTAACAGTTACTATTTTCTACCTAATGACTTTTCTATCTAGACTCATACTTCAGTCAATATTGCTTCTTACGGGTTTAAAAGTCATTCTACTCATTTTATTTGTTACACTAATTGTATCATCTTCTTTAAGCTCTTCTTTAACAGTAGAATCTACTTCTTCCCGTTTGATCTTGCACTGATGCTTCTTAATAATTTGGGTTTAATGGTAATCTTACCATGTTGATTATTTTCTATTACGTTCTTTTTATTGATTTTTGTGGGATTGGCAAAGCTAGATATCCAAACCTATTGATTTTTATCTCATGCGTGTTGGACTTCTAAATCTTTCTGCCTCTGTCGTTATTATCTTAGTCTTTAGGCCTATGGTATTATCTAATTTGTAGATTATTTTCCAAGATATTCTCAATGGGTAACCTCCTCTTTTAATATCCATCCTAACTATTTGTATCTTAAGAGATAAGAAGTTTTTAACAAATTTATCTTTTAGACTTACATAATATCCATGTCGACAATTGAATCCTACTAATCCAATACATAAATTAGTCTTAATCCCCGTGATAATTTTATTATCAAATTTGGTATACCTGATATCACATAGCAAAGCGTACAAATCAATATCTTTGTTGTAATACTGTAGAGGAGTAATTTGAACTTGGGCACTTTCAATGTGGATATACCCATACTTTATATCTTTATTATGCTTAAAACTATTTTCTCAGTTAATGAGATTAACTTCTCCCACCTCATACTCACAGTCTTTTATTTCTAAATCTCCTTTCATCTTGTCACATACATATTTACTCTTCAATTGAAAGATGGACTTTTTATAGATCATGTTTTTCTAAATTATAGGAAGGACCCAATCTCCTTTGACATCATTATTCTTATTGTCTATAAAAAGTTCTTTTCCTTGAAGATCACCAACACTAATTGAACTACTTTATATCATATGACTAGCTTCTTCATAATCACTTTCCTCATATACTTCTTCTAGTACAATCACAACAATTGCCTTGTTGCTTTTCTGAGCGAGATTTAGTGGTTGTTCCTAACTAAGCTCAAAATAATCTAGACTACCCAAGGTTTCAATAAGCTTAATTGTTATTCTTTCTATTTTTTTCATTCGTTTCTATAATGTCATATTTCTCCGCATGCCCAACACTTACAATTATTTTTCCTGGCAAGACAATAAGCGATTTTTCTAAAAAATCTTTGTTTTTTAGGACTTGGTTTGTTATAATATTCTCTTTTATATTTCTCTCCCCTTTGATTGCTAAAGCTCTTTCTCTTATAAAATGTTCCTTTTCTTCTCCTTTCAGGTTCCTTTCCCCACTAGTGAAGAGAATCCCAACAAGCTAGAAAATGCTTCTTTATTTTCTTTTGCTTTTGGAGATCAAGACATTGATCATTGATCCATTTTCTTAAATAAAAGATTCTTGTACCAATGGTATTAATGACATCTATTTTCCAAAGCCATGAAATGTATTTTTTATTGATCGGATATGGTAATTTTGTCATAAAACATACCAAGGTAGGTTTCATCGTGCTCAATTTTGTTATTGATCGGATATGGTAATTCAGCAATGTAATTCTCTAAATATCACATATCCCCAAACTCTACGTTATTAATCTTTCTTTGCCATTCTCTAGCTTTTTCTTTGGAATCAAGTTTAGCTTTGATAAACTTAGTTTCAAATCCTTACATAAATTTTTGAACATTACATCATGTTTCCATCATTCTGAATGCTTTTTTACCATTCTCATTTAATGAATCATATAGTTAGCTACAGTGCCAAAAAATTTTATTCATCATAGTTTCAGAAATTCCAGTTGTCCATGAAGTATTTAAGTTTATGACAGTATTCATACCTCTTTTTTAATGCTCAAATATTTCTTTTCTATTATGAGCACCGTCAATGTTTAAAATGTATCGTATTTGGCTAATTGTGGTAAGACCAATTTCATCAAAGCTCGTGGTTTTCCTTGAGATAGGCATCAAGAAAAAGTTAGTTGTACGCCATGCTAGAATGTACCTAGGTCTCACAAAATGAGTATTTCTTCTAGAAGGCTCATGAAATTGTTCAGCTTTAGGAACAACATTGTTAATTAGATTGGACTCGATTTCATCTTTGTTAAAGTTTTCTCTAATCTCATTGATTTCATCGCAAAATGCCATTTTGGCTCTATTTGGCAAACAACTTTTGGAACAACTTTTTGGCCAAAAAGAGCTTTTTTGACCAAAAATAGCTTTTTGATCAAGTAAAAAAGCTAATTTGGATGTTTGGTGACTGAGCTTTTTAAAAGAGCTTTTTGGATCCAAAAAGCTAATTTGAAAAAACTAATTCCATGAGCTTTTTAAAAGAACTTTTTGAAGAATTAGCTTTTTGTCTCACAGCTTTGTCAGAACAGCTAATTTTACCAAACAGTTTTTCAACAAGTAGCTAACCCAAACAGCTAACAGCTAATACAAATAGCTAACAGTTAACAGCTGTTTGCCAAACAGGGCCTTTATCATATTTTTTTTATCTAGTTTCCTTCTAAGTTCTTCCAAAGGTACAATATTTAGATCCACTAGTTTAATTAGGTTCATCTGCTGATATATTTCTTCTACCTGGAGATTATTTGCCTTTTCATTATCATCAGATAATACATCTTGTTTGTTAACTATTGTGCCCATGATTTTGCTTAATTCTACCGGATTTTATTCTTTATCAAACATATTCTATAATTCTTCAAGATTATACTGCTTATACTCCATCCTTTTCTTCTTTCTCTGCGTTTTCAAATGATTTTTTAGTTGATTTTTCTCCTACTTCTTTTTGAATTTGTGTATCATTCAAAGGAATAGATTTTGTTTTTGGGGTTTTGAAAAGGGTATTTATGTTGAAATGGAGTACTAATACTTAAAGCAGATTTTTCTCTATCTCTAATTTTGTTTACTAAAGAAAGATGGATTACAAATAATTGCTTCGTAATCTCCTTAACTTTAGTCTTAATTTTTTCAAATTCGACTTTTAATTCTAAACCTAAATCGGTAATATAGTTTAATTGAGGTGCCACTAAAGTTATTACTTCTGCTGAGTGAACAATATGTGAATAATAAGAACAAGGCAAGTAGATGATGATTCAAGCATTAAATACAATTAACTAGCTTAATTAATTATTAATTAGCTTAATTAACTTTATTTTTTTGGTCACGTGACTCTAATACAAATTGAAAGAAGATCTTGAGTAGTACTTATGAGAGAAATTACATACGCACAAAATTAAAATTTTTGAATAAGTTTTTAACAATTGGGGTTAAAAATGCAAATATGAAAATTTAGGGCAACAGGGGAAAACAAAAACATTAAACTGTCCCCTTAAAATAGTTTCCACAAAATATTGAATCTTTTAAATATATTCTGATAACATAGTTTCCTAATTATGATTTCCACAGAAGGCATGGTATCTGGCTGTAATTTTTTGTGATTGAGATACATAATAGCTTTTGCTCCATTTGTATAAAATCCACCATACGCTAAATAAGGTGTTGGTTCTAAATATTTCTTTTTAATGCTTGCATTTTGTTTTTTCTTCTTTTATATATTCATTCTATTTGATGAATAAGCTCTTTGCCTGGTGGTCAAGACTAAGATCTTAGGTACATTAGGTCTCAGGTTAAATTCACCTACCCATTGTATTGTAATTGTATTATACTATGCATTGTGGCTCCTAAAGATAAACAAAATATTCATTCTATTTTCTCTTCTATTATTATATCCCATATCTTATTTTTATTTTAATGTTCTTCCTCTGTTTTGCACTCTAATTAATCATCATTTTCAGAGAACTAGTATACTAATGTAAGCCTATCCATTAGATAGAATGGCGAGGATGCGGATATTCAGTTTTCTAATGTAACAGCCCATGACCACCCGCCATTGAGGTATTGTCCACTTTGGGCGGGCGGGAGGCTACCACCATCCCTGCCCTCACGGTTTTGCCCTCAAAAGGCGCCTCAATGGGTTGAGGTATTCCCACCCCTTATAAGTGGTTCATTCTCCTAAACTACCGATGTGGGATACTTTCATCCACCCCCCCTCTCAGGGGCCCAGCGTCCTCACTGGCACACCGGTCCGGGTCCATGGCTCAGATACCATCTGTGACAGCCCACGACCACCTGTCATTGAGGTATTGTCCGCTTTGGGCAGGCGGGACGCTACCACCATCCCTGCCCTCACGGTTTTGTCCTCAAAAGACGCCTCAATGGGTTGAGGTATCCCCACCCCTTATAAGTGGTTCGTTCTCCTCGACTACCGATGTAGGCGTCTTTTGAGGACAAAACCGTGAGGACAGGGATGGTGGTAGCGTCCTGCCTGCCCAAAGCGAACAATACCTCAATGGCGGGTGGTCGTGGGCTGTTACAGATAGTATCATAGCCATGGACCCGGACCGGTGTGCCAGCGAGAACATTGGGCCCTTGAGAGGGGGATGGATAAAGGTATCCCACATCGGTAGTCGAGGAGAACGAACCACTTATAAGGGGTGGGGATACCTCAACCCATTGAGGCGCCTTTTGAGGACAAAGCCGTGAGGACAAGGATGGTGGTAGCGTCCCGCCTGCCCAAAGCGGACAATACCCTAATGGCGGGTGGTCGTGGGTTGTTACATCTAATCAAAATCCTATATGCATATATTGGCATATGAATTCCTATTTGTATAATGCAGTTTGGCATGTAGTTCTCTTGTTTTCTAGAATGATTTTGTAGATTTATTTTTTTGAACATCTTTTTAAGAACACCCATCCTTGTCATATTATAATAAGGTTATGGCTCCTTTCCTAAATTTCGTCTGCTAGTGATCAGCTCTAGTATGATAATTCATTTCAAGATAATAGCCCCCCATTACAATCCAACAATATGAAAAATTAGCGTCCGGGTTCACTATAGCATGGGCAAATATTTCATTGATCCACCGAAATTATATAAAGATTTTTGGAACTACCTAGGTTTAGGTAATAATTTTTTGGAGTACAACTATTTGGTTAACAGACTTTTGGAAAACAAATATTTTTATTTTTGGTCCAAATTTTTCTGAAATTACAAGTTGGCCCCAAAGTCGGGTACGATCTTTAATTTTTTCTTTTCTAGGGGATTTAAAGAAATAAGATCTATTTCGTTGTCTTTGCTTTTTCTACTGACTTTACTAGTACTGGTTATCACAATCTACTACTTATATCATAAATATTATATTTTATGTGATTATAGGCTAACCATAATTAGCAAAATAATAAAGCTTAATTAGAGAGTTTTGACTATTACTTGAACTTAGTTGACACTGGACTATAGAGCTCATCTAACTTTTAGTTCACAGAGATTTCTAATACCAACCACATCTTCCTTAGATCAGGCACAACACAGATCAGTTTTGTTTCCTGTCTCAGACCATAACCACTAATCAAGTTTTTTTTTTATTTAAAGGATCATGAGACTTTGATCAAGAAATTATAATATTTAAGACAGTAGGTTTAATTGAATAACGTTCCCAACTGGGAAAATTTCTTTTATTGAAAGCTTAAAAGTGGAAATATTACAATGGTACCATTGAGGAAGGACTTATGCTACTACGATCATTAGAGATGTTTACTCATAGAGAAATATAGATAGTCAACTTTTCCTTTGCTCAAGTATGCTCGAATGACCGTGTCCCTTCTCATTACTCGACCCCTTCTTTTATGGAGAAAATAGAATACATAGGATGCCCTAATGGCTATAGTACACACAATAATACAAATGCCTTCACATGGGTATAGTACACTATATTATTTTATTGACTTGACCTTTGAAAAGACACCACATAATGGTGCAACAAGTTTTCATAGCATTTGGTGTTGATAAGACTAGTCATCTATATTGAGATTCTGCATACCTTTATCTCCAATAATATTATCCAGTCCATCATTATTCAGATAATCATCAAAATCTTTATCAAGTTGAAGAAGATCTGAATTCCATTTTTCAGATAATTCTTGCAGATGTTTCTTCCTTTTTTTGATAAGAATTTCCGTGCTCCAAAATCAAAGAAGACATTTTCTCAAGTAGCTCCTTCTACCTTCATATGTTTGCTGAAATCATTATGATAAACAAAACTAATGTTGCGCAATGCATTAATGTTTTTCCTTGTTCAATTAATGCCCACACTTGATGATAAATGTTGCAAAAATCGATGACTCTTGCTAAAGGAGGATCACTAACTACTTCTTATTGTTCTATAAATCATATTTGCCGTTGATCATTGGGACCATCTAAATCAACTAATTGAATAAGATAATGGGCTAGTTTGGCCCTTCTATTTTCATACTCAATTATTGCCCAATGTACCTCGACATACAAACCTTTATTGTATGGAATTTTTGTTGGACCACTAGGAGATGTAAGAATCCAATGAATCCTTTTAAACATACATTGATGAAACTTAGTTAGTGTTGAGAAGAATAACTACTTTGGATCTGGAATTTTCGTAAGGCAAGCTACCATTCCATATTCCCAAACTTTCATGATGGGGCCATCTAGAGGGATTGAATTTGCTGGGAATTGTACACCACTGACTCCAGATCTATCAGGAAAGAAGATTATAGTACTATATGACTCCCAAATATTATAGTAATAATTATGATAGTTGTCAATGCATGCTGCATACCAGTCATTGAACCATTTTTCTTAAACATGGAATCTTATTTTTTCTTGAATATCATAAGGACACTTTAGATAATTCATTCGTAACTCTGAAAGATTAAATCTTTGTACTATTAGTTAGGAAAAAGACAGCAAACCAAAGTGTGATCTACTTTTTGCATGAATTCCAAAATATCCATAACGACTCTACTAGAAGGAGAAACCTATTTTAGTAGTAATGATATTTCATTTTGTATTTCCTCTTTTTCAGCAAGAGTTCTGTTTTGATGATCACCATTGGTAAGTTCATGAGTTAAACTATCTGCTAGAGAATTTTTGGGTCCCTGTATATGTTCAATAGAGAGAGAAAACCGGTTAAGCCATAATTGTCAACGCAGAAGTCATCCTTGCGCTTGCATATTTGATGAATTCTTTTTCACAAGACAAAGTATTCCTCTGTAATTAGTTCCAATAAGAAAAGGTTTTGGGGCTAAAAAAATTAACAACTTTTCAATTCCCTTTATGATTGTATGGGTTTTTTTTTTTCCATTATGCGATAGTTGCATTTTACTTTATTAAAACTTTCATTGCAATATTTGTAGAGTTTTTCTCATTCTTTGATTTTGAGTACTGCACTCTAGTGCTCATTGCTGACATCTATATCAAGAATTAAATCATCTCATTCATTAGGCAAATTAAGAACGAGAAGATTTTTACATATCATTTTGAAGTTTTGAACAATCTTTGAATCACTAGGTATACATGTCCAACTTACTTCTTTCTTGAGCTTCTGCAGCAATGGTTTTCTCAATTTTGCTAGATATCTAATAAAATCTAAAGCATAATTAAGACATCCATGAAACTTTTTTAATTGCTTCCTATATTCACTTTTTTTAAGGAAAATTTTCTATTTTTTCAAGAATACGCTTTTATAGAATGATTTGCTCAGCTTTTATTTCCAGGCCTAAAAGTTCGATTTCTTGTTAAACATAAGTGCACTTGTCCTTACCAAGAATTATGCCATGATCAATGCATCTTTGGATGACAGCTAGAACATCATCTTTGTGTTACTCTATGGTCTTGCAAAAGACAAGAACATTATCAATATAAACTAGACAGCAGTGATTAAGATCTTTAAGGGTATTATACATTCTTCTTAGGAATATTTGAGGTGCATTTTTAAGACCAAACTATATTACTATCCAATTGTAATGTCAATCAGGGGCACTGAAAGAAGTTAAGGGGATGCTTTCTTCATCCATTTTTATCTGCCAGTATCTGCTTTTGCAATCTACTTTCAAGACAGTATTACCATTAAGCCTTTTGTACTTGATTACCATTCTAATTTTTTCTCTTTTTTTAGATCTGGTAAAATTGACCAAAGGCCAGAAACTTGAACCAAAAGACCCAGACCCATACCTAAATCGACATCTAAAATAGGCTCACCTGATAGTGGATCCAAAATACGAATTGACCCAAACGGAAACATACCCGACTCGAAATTTTGTACAACGTTGCTTATTTTTGCATGACAGTTGTATTGGACCAAAAATCGGTTGATTGGAAGTCGACCAACCCAACCAAAACTGAAGTGCATCAAACCCAAACCGAATGACCCAGGATTGGTGTGAGGACTCTTGCTATTTTTTATTAATCCTTTATCTAAAAGTTCTTTTATTTGCTTATCAAATTCTTAGATATCATGTTGTGTACACGGCATTTGTTTGACTCGAATAATAATGTTGGGGTTTAACAAACTGATTTTTGTCCCAAAATTTAAGAGGATTATTAGAGTAGAGTTCTTTATGTACATAATTGCTCTTGTTTTTTAGCAATCTGCTTAATAGATAACTCAAGTAGTAAGATTGTTAGTGCTATCTCATTTTATGTAGGCATTACCTTCTCATGATGTTGCCTTCGTGTAAACTCAATCATTTGATGAGTGAAAGCCTTATTTAATTTATCAATAAGAACTGAGTGATCATTTGTTATGAATATTATTTGGGCTATGGTTTGTGTGTACGGAGAATACAACATTTGAAAATTATTTCCAATTATCATATCATGAAAGGGCTGATTAGGAGCCATACTACTCGTATAATACATTGAACTCTTCGTATTTCTATGGATAATGCTTATTATGTTGTTATTAGTTATCCTTCCTTATAAAGGGTTTTTGGCTTTTTTCCATATAAATTTTTGAAATAAAGATCTATTTCCAAAACTGATAGAACAACCACTGTCGATGTAGACACACAATTCATATCTATTACATCCCTCTAAGCATACATTTATTGGAATATAGATGCTATTAGGATTTGTATTTGTGACTTCATAGCATATTTACATAGTCATATTTTTTACTAATTCATCCTCATAGATTGGCTAACTAACAGTTCTTGTTTTGTACCAAATGGCTTTTTTATCTAGACTCATACTCCGGTTTACACTATGTCTTGCGGGTTCAAAATACATTCCACTCATTTCACTAGTCATGGTAATTATATTGTCTTCTTTAAACTCTTTTTTAGTTGATGAAGACCATTCTCTCTATTTTTATTATATTTTTCTTATTGATTTTTGTGGGATTGACAAAGCTAGAGACCCAAGACCTATCGATTTTTAAGTCTTGCAGATTGAATTTTATCCTTTGAATTTTCCGCATTAGAGCAGGACTTTAAAATTTTTCTGCTTTTATCTTCATTATCTTAGTGTTTAGATCTATAGCATTATCTAATTTATAGATTATTTTTCAAAATATTCTTAGTTGATAACTTCCTTTTTTCATATCCCTCCCAACTGTTTTTATATTAAGGGATATAAAGTTTTTGTCGAATTCGTCTTTTAGGCTCACATGATATTCATGTCGGCAATTGAATCTTATTGATTCATTATATAAATTGGTCTTAATCCCTATGATAATTTCACTATTAAATTTGGTATATCTAACATCACAAAGCAAAGTATAAAGATCAATATCTTTGCCATAATATTGTAATGGAGTAATTTGGAATTGGATACTTTCAACATGGATATACTTGTACTTTCTATCTTTCTTATGCTTAAGAATATTCTTCCAATTAATGAGATTAATTTCTCCTATATCACACTCATAGTATTTTATTTCTAGATCTCCCTCCATTTTGCATACATGTTTACTTTTTAATTGAAAGATGAATTTTTTTTATAGATTGTATCTATCTGAATTATAGGAAAGACCCATTCTACATGGACATCTTCATTCTCATTATTTACAATAAATTCTTCTCCTTGAAGATTGCTAGAACTAATTGAACTATTTTCCATCATATGACTAGTTTCTTCATAATTACTTTCTTTATACTCATCTTCTAGTTCAATCTCAACAATTCCCTTGTTGTTTTTCATGGCAGCATCTAGTGCTTCTTTGTTACTAAGTTCAAAATTATCTATATTACTTAAAGTTTCAATAAGCTTGTTATTCTGCCAATTTTTGCATACGTTAGCATAATGCCCTACTTCTCCACATGCTAACGCTTACATATACTTTTTCCTATAGGACAATAAACATTTTTTCTAAAAACTTTTCATTTTTTAGGGCTTGGTTTGTTATAATATTTTCTTGTGTATTTCTCTCCCCTTTGCTTGTTAAGGCTCCATAAAATTTTCTTTTTCTTCTCTTCTCAGATTCCTTTCTCCATTGATGAGGAGAATGCCAACAAGTAGAAACTGTTTCTTCATTTTCTTTTACTTTGGAGATCAAGACATTGATCATTGACCCATTTTCTTAAACAAGAGATTCTCAAACCAAGGGTATCAATGACGTATGCTTTTTCAAGCCATGCAATATATTTTTTGTTGATTATAGAATTGATCAAATATGATAATTTGTTCGAAGACATACCAAGATTGGTTTCATTATGCCCAATTTTGTAATAATATTGACTAAATTCAGTAATATATTCTCCAAATATATCATGTCGTATAATTCTATGCTACTAATCTTTTTTTGTCATACTCTAACTTTTTCTTCGGAATCAAGTTTAGCTCTGATAAATTCCGTTTTGATTCCCTTACATAATTTTTTGAACATAGCTACTGGTGTTTCCATCATTTTTAATACATATTTTCCTTCCTCATTTAATGAGTCGTACTAGTTAGCTACAGTGTTAGAAAAACTATATTTGATATAGTTTAGAAAATGTTCAGCAGTCCATGTGGTATTTAAGTTTAGGATACTATTCATACTCTTTTCAATCCTCAAATATTTCTTCTTTGTTATAACTCCATCAATGTTTAAGAAATATCCTGTTTGGCTAATTAGGGTAAGAACCAAAAGGAAAAATTAATTGCATGTATTGCTACAACGAACCTTGGTCTCATGAAATGGGTATTTCTTCTAGATGATTCACCAAACTGTTGAGATTTTGCGATTACATTATTAACTAGATTGGGCTCTATGTCGTCTATGTTGAGCCTTCGACAATCTCATTGATTTCGCCATTCGATATCGTTTTATCATATTTTTTTAATTCAGTTTTAGTCTAATTTCTTCTAAAAGAATAACATTAAGATCCTCTAGTTTAATTAGGTTTATCTGCTGATATATTTGTTCTTCTAATTGGAGATTATTTGTCTCTTCATTATCGTCAGATAATGCATCTTGTTTTTTAACTATTGCACCCATAATTTTTTTTAATTCTTTCGGGTTTTGTTCTTTATCAAATATATTCTATAATTCCTCAAGATTATACTATTTATACTCCATCTTTTCCTTTCTTTTCTGATGATTTTTCTGTTGATCTTTCTCTTACTTCTTTTTCAATTTTTATATCGTGCAAAGAAATTGATTTTTATTTTTAGGTTTTAGAAAGAATATTTATGCTGAAATGGAGTACTAATACTTAAATCAGATTTTTCACTATGTTTGATTTCGTTGGCCAAAGAAAGATAAAATATAGATAATTGCTTCTTTATCTCCTTAATTTTAGCATTAATTTTTGTTAATTCGCCTTTTAATTGTAAAACTATATTAGTGACATAGTTTAGTTGGGTGCTATTGAAGTGGTTTCTTTTGGTGAGTGCACAATATGTGAAAAATTAGGAGCAGGACAAGTAGATGACGATTGAAGCATTAAATGTGATTAATTAGTTTAAATAACTATTAATTAACTTAATTATCTTAATTATTTTTTGGTCACATGGCTCTGATACCAGATGAAAGAGGGTTTTCGATAATACCTATGAGAGAAATATCACATGCACAAAATTACATTTTTCACAAGTAAATTTTTGAGGATTGAGGTTAAAAATAAAAATTTTAAAAACATAGGATACTTGGTGTAACTTAGAAAGTCAAGTTTGATCACTTTTGATTTTAGAAAACATTAACCCAAACTTGGATGAACATCAAAATATTTAACCAAAATAGTCGGTTCAGAAAAATGTTAACCTATACCTCAATGATTTGTGATGTAATTTATCCGCCACAATGCTCATTGTTAATACAGTTATGAGTGTGTGTGTGTGTGTGTGTGTGTGTGTGTGAAAGAGAGAGAGAGAGAGAGAGAGAGAGAGAGCAGGATGTGTATTCACTTATCCAATTGTGCTGCATCTAACATGTTAGGGTCTTGCTGGACTTTGGAAATTTTGAGGAAAAGAAAAATAATTGGCAATGAGGTTTGGTTTTCAATGTTTAGATAGAAGAAAAATAGGAAGGAGAAAAAAGAAAAAGAAAAAGTAGACAATCTATGGGAAAATGATTTGCCTAGACAATCTAACTTTTCTTCCAAAGGACTCAAAAAGTTTCAGAGAAAATTTATAATATCAAACCCTGTTATGTTTTGTTTAACAACACGTAATATATTGGGTCTCTCTTTTTCCTTTCTTGTACTCAATCATGAGCCATGGATGCCTTCAATTGACTACACAAATCCTTCTTAGTCCTCGACAATGGCTTCAAAAATATCAAAAGATACTTCCTTTTCTTTAGAAAGGATAAGAAATTATCCAAAATTGCCATATTATATCAATGAAGTGAAAAACAAAGAATTTAGTGTGAAAAGTCACAGATGTAAATAAAAAAGATGTCCATGGACAAGTGAGTCATTGAGAATGCAACACAGAGACAGTTAGCATTACTTCTAAATCGAAGGATATATAACTGGAAGGTGTTTTAGCAGCAGCCAGCAATGGCTTGCGTTGGCAAAAGGGGTTTTCATCTCAATTTTCAATAGGAGAAGAGATGGTGATTGTTAGAGATGGTTCATGTTCTGATTCTAGAGGTATGATGTGGATATTAGTTGCACTCCAAATGTTGTTGTATTGACAATAATCAAAACAGAGGCATGAGAGAGGGTGAAACCTTGCTTCTTTTTTCCTTTTTCTTTTTTTTTTTTTAAGGTGAGCGGATGGATTGAAAATAGATGGGACCAAATCCGAGAAATCATTTGTTTTCTTGAATATTTTCTCACATTAAAAATGAATGTTTTTTTTCTTTTTCCGCCAGCCTTTTCCCTATTTACTTTGTTACCTTTAATTTGCATCCCAGTACATTTTTTTGGTCCGAACCTTGGCAGCACATCCATTTTATTAACTAAAGCAATAACACTTCATAATTAAATTAAAACAACTACGGATTAGAAAAATGGCAGCACTTAATAGCACCTTTTGAAGCAAATTAACCTAGAAGTTGTTTTACAATCCCAGTCTGTGGGTGGAACAAATGCAAGCAAAATACCACATTGACGGCAACTTCTTTGCTATTAAAGCAAAAAAGAATGATTCCTAGGCTTGGAAGTGCATCATTAAGAATCGATATCTATTTAGAAAAGGAGTAAGATGGACGGTTGGTGACGGGACACGTATTAATTTTTGGCTGGACAATTGGTGTGAAAATGAAAGCTTAGCTAATTTACTCAAGATAATGAACTTATCCCTCATTGATACCTCCGGCAAGGTATCACAGTTTTTAACGGCAAGCAAAGAATGGGATATTGCAAAACTTAGTTCACTCGTTGACTCGATCCACTTACAGTTGATTCTGGCAACTCCTATCCCTGCCAACTCCATTCCAGACTCGGTCTGTTGGGGCCTCTCTGGCAATGGATAGTTTTCTACTAAGACAACAACTTGGGCGGCCCATGGGCTAGACCTTGTGAATCCCCCTGTCTGGGAATTTAATTGGATTTGGAAACTAGATATCATGCCTAAGCAAAAAAAAATTTCTTTGGCAAATTTGCCATGCATCGCTCCCTACTTGAGGAACCTTGGTCTATAGGGGTATGAATATTGGATCTCGTTGCCCTTTTTGTCAATTGGAAATTGAAGATACAACACATTTGTTTTTGAGATGTCATATTGCACGGGAATGTTGGCAATTAGCAGCTTCGCATAACTGGGTTAATACTAATCTCCTGTTTAACCCACATTTTGGCCTGCTACAACTGCTTAATGTTGCCAGAGTTGCCGGCCCTACAGTCAAGATGGCTAGATTAGTCGCGCTATTATGGAGTATATGGAAAATAAGAAATAATATGGTGTTTCGTAATGAACCACCTAACCCTGGGACAGCATTGCTACGTGCCAAAAAAGCTTCCGCCGAATGGCGTATTAGACACAAACTCACACACTCATTTCATCCACCACAACCTCACCTTTTTGCCACCAGCCGGAAGAAGATCTACTAGACAGCTTGGAGGAAGCCACCAGGGGGTTCATCAAAATCAATTTTGATGGATCCAAATCATCACAAGGTGCAGCAGGAGGTTTCATCATCCGTAACTAGGCGGGGCAGTTCATCCAAGCTGCCGCATTCAACTTAGGCGCAGCCTCAATCTTGATAGCAGAAGCAACAGCTATGCGTAACGGAATCAAAGCCGCAGTCCACGCAGGTTTCACCCATATTCACATTGAAGGAGACAACCAAACTCTCATTCAAGCCGTTCAAGGCCTCACTCATTCGCCATGGGAAATACAAGTCCTCGTCCAGGACATACTTGCTTACATTCAGTTATGTAATACGGTTTGTATCCACCGTACTTTTAGAGAAGGTAATTGCGTCGCCGATTGGCTGGCAAAGTTTGCTCTCTCCGTTCATTCCATGGTTGTATGGAATTTGGTTCCACCTAAAGACCTTGTTCTTTTACTTTTTGCGGATAATCTGGAGAGAACCCTTGAAAGAAAGGCTGCTTAGATTGTATTGCTTACCTTTCTTAAAAAAAAAAACAAGAAGATCATTATTCTACTCTTCCCAAGGAAATTTTGGCACCTTGGCATGTCCATCGTCTCAATGAAGATATTGAAATTTCCTTCACCAATTTGTAATGTCCAAATTAGTCATATTTTGCGAGGAGATAATAATGAACATCATTACGCGGTAAAATTTTCTTCACGTCTCAGAAAGTGGGATGTATGAGTGATGTAAGTTTTTCTTATGTTCTTATTGACAATAATTCAGAAAACCTTTGTCAAAAAGCTATATAAAATAGTAGTGATACTTTACCTATCTTTATAAAAAAGGAAAGAAAAAACCCATAGGACATTTACGCTCCAGAATATCCACCCAAATTATTTGTTTATAGCAAGAGTTCATGTAATTGTTAGAGTTTGCAACAAGATTTTGCAAACAAGAGAAGAAAAACGGAGGGAATACTTAGGGCCTGTTCTTTTCCTGGATCAATTCATATTTACTCACTTCAACCTACTTCAACCCTTTTCAACCTACTTCAACCCACTTGGAAAAAAAATACCAATTTCAACCAACTTCAACCTATCTCAACCTACTTTAACCCACTTCAACCAACTTCAACCCACCCCCTTCATAATTTTAATAATTTCTAAAGTATCATGTGAGATTCAGGGTCTGTTGTTTTCGTGGGTAAATTGGGTAGGCAAAATGGTGAAGTAGATTGAAGTAGGTTGAGATGGGTTGAAGTAGGTTGAGGTGGGTTGAAGTAGGTTGAAGTTGGTATTTTTTTTTTAGGTGAGTTGAAATATGTTGAATTAGATTGAAGTGGATTGATGTAGGTTGAAATGCATTGAAGTTGGTCTATATTTTTTATGTGGTGGATTGAGGTGGGTTAAAACAATGAGAATGTAATTGATGTGTGATAATTTATGAAGTTATCGAAATTTTGTGAAATTTTTGTTCATTCTTTTTGATTTTTTATTTTTTTTGATTTTTGATTTTTGATTTTTGATTTTTGATTTTTTTAATTTTTACTCGTTAATTTTTCCTTTTTTTTCATTTTTTGTTTTTTGTTTTTATTTTTTGTTTATTATTTTTTATTTTTTATTTTTTTATTTTTTATTTTTTATTTTTTTAATTTCTTATTTCTTATTTCTTATTTTTTTATTTTTTATTTTTTATTTTTTTACTTTTTAATTATAAATTATAAAATTTTTTAATTTTCAATTTTTTAATTTTTTAATTTTTATTTTAATTTTTAATTTTAATTTTTTATTTTTTACTTTTAATTTTTTTAATTTTTAGTTTTGAATTTTAAATTTTTGAATTTTTGAATTTTTGAATTTAATTTTTAATTTTAATTTTTAATTTTTAATTTTTTTAATTTCCTATTTCTTATTTATTATTTCTTATTTCTTATTTCTTATTTTTTTTATTTTTAACTTTTA
>JACYFF010031956.1:75921741-75950940 GCA_017589665.1 Selenicereus undatus
ACAACAACAACAACAACAACAACAACAACAACAACAACAACAACAACAACAAACTCCCATGTGGGTCCCGCTTTCGCGGGGTCTGGGGAGATCCAACTGTAGGCAACCTTACCTCTACCGGTATTCCTACCCATAGAGAGGACATATATAAATGGATAGCTATTTAGATATGCAGTTCAAGCAAATATGTTCGGTAAATTTAGCCATTTAGTTAGCTAATTAATATAAATTGACATAAAAGGATAGATAGTTTTTAAATGTAAAATTTCCAAAGGGGATGTTTTGATCCAAAAAAAATGTGAAATGCTATTTTTGAATGCCAACAACTAATACTGTAGGCTTTTCAGAAACTATAAATGCTACTCGAAATGTTAGTCTAAACACTAGGTTATTGAATACTAAAAATTGGCCAATTAGTACATCAACTTAATCAAAACGCTAAATGCTATTTGAAACGTTGTTGTCGAATACAATCTTAATCACTTAACAGGCATTGCTGTCAGTGTTACTGTAGTCGTCTGCTACGCATTATATTAATATGATCATTTTATAACTACTTGATATTATTTCCGTGCAACAAGTTTCATCTCAACAAAATGTTTTTGAAGATTTATATGAGTCCTATGAAATCGGTCTCTTTGCTTGCACATGTGCTTGCAAGGGTTAAGACTGACGCTACCTATATTTTGACCTTCACAGACCTCATAAAAGTAGGACTTACATGGGGAGTGATTTGTGTCCTTGTTGTTTGTTAACAGTTAATTAAGAGAGAGCTATTCTTTGAACAAGTCAAGCTCTTCATTAGTCAAAAGGTTTTGTTAACTATACGATGACAATGAGAATATTAATATATTTTCTTATGGAAGGTGAACTGGCGTGGTCCAAATATTTGACTTTCAAATCATTATAGCAAATCTTTTAAAGTCCTCCAGTATTAACAACAAAACTGTGTAGTTGTTGAATATTACTTCTGATAGGATTCTCATGGTTTCAAGGCCGAACATCAATAATATTTATATTAGTTATTTAAAAATCAAATGTTGCCTCAGGTTTTCAAATCTCTGACTACTAATGTGGCGATCATCATTTGTTATTGCAAGTATTATTTAGCAACTCATTGAGAAAATTGTCAATTTTTTGGAAGGGGAAAAAGTGGGAACAATCAAGCTGCAATATTTGAATGGTAATGAGATCGGTTATGTGGTTTTAACAAAGGTAAAAGTGATAATTGGAATGAGTTAAACACCTCTTCTCTGTGCCGCAGTACATCATCTAGAATTTGCATAAGATAAGGAGGAAAACACATTTGAAGAGAACGAAGTTGTGATAGTTGAATTTTGACAGCCAATCCGTCCATGTTGAATTAATGACTTCCCTAAAGACATGCTTGATTTGGAAACGAATACGGTGTTGCGCCGCCCACGTATGAATATCTTGTATAATAATTGATACTCGCTAGTGGATACAAAGTTCCCCTTCAACGTTTGAATCACAATTTTATTATCACATTCGATAATAGTTTTATTAAAGCACGCTTTTATTGCTGATTGAATTTCATCTTGCAGTGCTCTGATCTCCATAGCCAATACAGAAGCTTGTCCGCAGCTCTTGCCTAGTGTAATTTGCCCGTGTGACATTGTTTGCAAACATCCGCTAGAGATAAACTTGTAGACCCAATCTCATCATATGAAGAAAGAAATGCCATATCTTACAGGACATTTAATATGCTTTGCTACCACTCTTATCAGTTTTACCCTCACATAAAAAGTCTAACATGTATACATCACAAACATATCCGCTCATTTTAATTAACTTATTTAGTTATCAGCATTAAATAAAAGTGGCCAGTATGGCTGAGGATACAATAAGCCAGAGTACTTGGTAAGAATAACTCTCGAAGAGACATGATAAATTATTTCAAATTGGCTGTATATGCACATCTTCCAATAAGCCGCCTAATTGTTGAATAATGTTATAACGTGGCCAAGCAGCTTTCCCCAAAGGTGTCCTTCCAGGAAGAACCCCCCAAAGCACAGAAACTTGGCGTGCAAGCACTTCCTCTTGCGTAAAATACAAAGACATCTGACAGAATCGCCCATGATCTGCATATATATATATATGTCAATGGGATTGACTGCAGCCTCATCTAGATGTAAAAGGCTCCGCCAATCATGTGCCTAGATTGTCGTCCTCACCTCGTTCTTCTTCCTAGCTCAGGAATGGGCCACCTGACGCCCTTCCTTCGATTAGCTGCTTCGCTAGCAGCGCATAATGTTCAAGTCACCTTGATTACGGCAGACCCAACAGTCTCCCTAGCTGAGTCAGACACCCTCGAGCAGTTTTGCTTTGCGTTTCCTCAAGTTACACACCGAAAGATAAGCATTCCTCCCATTGGCGATGCTATATCATTTGATGACCCCTTTACTCTCCACTATGAAGCCATACGTCGCTCCTCACACACTCTCTCCCCTCTACTCTCTTCTCTCTCCCCACCCCTCTCTGCTGTTGTCACTGACATGAGCTTGACCTCCGTTGTCATTCCCATCACTAAAGAACTCAACCTTTCTAACTACATATTCTTCACATCCTCGGCAAAAATGCTTGCAATTTATGCAATATATCACAAAATAGCAGCAGATATTGCGGGGGAGGGTGATGTTTTTTTGGCTCCGTCTCTAGAATCTATACCCAAGTCATGGCTTCCCCCGCCATTGTTGTCACAAGGCCATAATCTCCTCAAAACCCATTTCATGGAGAATGGGGAGAGTTTTTTACAAGCAAATGGAATTCTTACCAACACATTTGAGGACTTGGAGAAAGATTCATTAGCTGCCCTTAATACCGGCCTTGTGGTGAATCAATTACCACCTGTGATTGCCATCGGGCTATTGTCACCCTGTGCATTTGAGGGAGGGGAAGTGGCAACTTGGCTCAATGACCAACCTGCTCGCTCTGTCCTGTATGTGAGTTTTGGAAGTAGGGCTGCCATCAGTAGGAAGCAGATGAGGGAGCTGGGAAACGGGTTAGTAAGCAGCGGCTGCAAGTTTCTATGGGTGGTAAAGGGTAGAAATGTCGATCGTGAAGATCGAGAAGAGTTGGAAGAAATGGTGGGGAGGGAGATCCTAGAGAAGGTGAATGAGAAAGGTCTTATGCTTAAGACATGGATGAATCAAGATCAGATACTGAGTCATACAGCAATTGGTGGCTTTCTAAGTCATTGTGGTTGGAATTCAGTAACAGAGGCCATATGGCACGGAGTTCCCATCTTGGCATGGCCACAGAATGCGGACCAGAAAATAAATGCAGATTTAGCGGAGAGAAATGCAGTTGCAATATGGGAGAAGAACTGGGGATGGGGAGGCAAAGAATCAGTTGGAGAAGAGGAGATTGCACCGAAGATTAGGGAACTGATGGAGAACGAAATGCTGAGGACTAAAGCTGACGAGATCAGAGACAAAGCAAGGACAGCCTTGAGGCATGGAGGGAGTTCAAAGAACAATTTGATTGGCCTCATAGAATCGTTAAGGCAAAAGCACAGATTCCGCTAAGAATTTAGCAATATACTAAACGCGTATTAAAGCATGTAGGAAAGCATGCATTTTTACAGGAAAAATTAGCTGAATGGAATCACAAAATCATCAATACTTCTTCGCAAAAAAACTATCTAAACCCTTGTTTCTGCGGAGATCATGTCCCTCAATAAACAATTAGTCTCATACATTCACGTGTTGGAACTCATGCTGATGATAAGAACATATTATGCAAACGGCATAGAACCTAAAGACATAAAAGCAAATCTCCTGCATTTATATATTGCCCAAGCCACTTGTCTGAGCAATTCTTTTATTTTCAGAACAGTGTACGAAGGAAGGACGATGAGACCCAAAAAAAAAAACAACAAAAAAAGAGGAAGGAAAAAAAAAGAGAGAGAGAGAGACCAAGGAGTAAAACTTAGGAAGTCAAAGCACGCTTAGATATGACATCAAATGATATTTCATTCCGTTGAAGGCGTTCCTGAAGATCAGTTGGTCCAAACACTATTCCAGGTGGAAAGACACCTCCCTTTGGCAAGTTTCCACGCTGACTCAGGATAATAAGAGCACATTGCACTAAAATAATGGGGGTGGTTGTATAACCAATCTCCGGTCCCATTACCCTTGTTATTATTTCATAGTCTGGTTTCTTGTTTGCCAAAGACGTCGTACTGCTGTCGCTAAAACCTTGACCGACAAACCACATTTTGAAGGTAGCACTTTCCACTTCTTCTTCAGTTGGGCCCTTCTTCCTAAACCATCCAAGACTGAAAACTTCCGGAAATTTCAGAAGCAGCCACCTTCCAAAAGAACAACTACCTAGGAGTCCAATAAACACACCCACAGTGATGATCCGTAAAGTGCCTAATAGTGATTTGGTGCCTATCTTCACCCCGAAATGTGCTGGCTTCACAGTGGACCAAAATGCTTCCCTTTTCGATATCTGATCGGGGCTTTCATTCATTCCCGGAAGACCGCACGGATTTTCTGCTAGGGTTGTAAGCGTTCTTCGAACAACAGCAGAATCTGCTGAAGGCAGCCCCACAGCCCAGAGGCCTAGCTCTTTCTGGTGCTCTATGGTGGGTCCTTTGGGAGGAGGGGGACCTGGAATCTGCACAGCACGAGTACAATAGCATGAATTACTTTTTGGGAGCAATCCATTCATCCACCACGGAGATACATCACAAAGCCCGCCCCCTACCCCCAAAAACACAAGAGACAAAGGCAGACAGACAAAAGCAGAAAAAGAAACAGCTCAAAAATCAAACCTGCATATTCCACCCGCCTAGTTTCCTATGGTAATGGACATAGGATCTGGGTGATGAGGAAAAGCAACGTCGACGACCCACAAGCGGAGAACTGAATTATGAATTCGTATACCCCCCATGTTTACATCTCAATAGAAATATTAATGTATGAACCAATAACTACCTAGCTAATCAATAGCTTCCACAATGACATACTTTTGAAAGAATACATGGACCTGGCAAAACTTACTCGAGACCCGAACCAAACGACCTGGACCCATACTCATACCAGACCGGACATCCAAAATATGTTCACCCAAAAATGGACCCGAAACCAGAATCGACCCAAACAAAACCATAGCCAGCCCGAAATTTTTTACAAAATAAGACCAAAAATCGATTGACCCACAGTCGACTGTCGACCCAAGCCGAAGTTCACCCGACCCAAGCCGAACCGACTCGAAATGTCACTTAACCCGAACCATGACTCGACCCAAACTTAACCCAACCTATATCCGAACCGAATTACCCATTTGCCAGGTCTAAGAATACACCACATTTCAGTCACCTACATGTAATCTCCCTCAATCACTTATTGGAACCAGTGATCAAGGGAGTAATTTCACTTTTACCCCATCTAACCTCAGTACAAATTTCTGCCTTGACTTCAAGGTGTTTATTGGTTGGCTATGATTTATTTTTTTCATATTAACAAAATGTATTATCTGGCTATGTACCAATTTTGCGAATTTGGCAACTTGTTCTAAGATATACAACTTTGCTGTCTACGTAAAAGCAGCTCAAAACAAGCTTTTCGCCTCGCTAGGAACTTGAACTAGGTGAAATTGCTGAAAATACATCCCAATTTTGAGCATTTGGCAACATGTTCTAGGATATATGATTTTGCCATCTATGTTAAAGCAGCTCAAAACATGCTTTTGTCCTAGCTAGGAGCTTGTTTTGGGTGAAATTGCTGAAAATACATTCAAAGTCCCAAATTAAATTCTTTGCTTCATCCTACTGCCTTTTTTTTTGAAGGGGGGGGGGGTAAGCTGATCGTCTCACTTCTAAGTGGCATGAAATTCTGAGGAAGATTTGCGATAGAGTAATATGTACAAAGTAGGAGGTTAAATTTTTCGTCTTGATAGCTGCCTATTAGCAGTAGTAGCCTGTTGATCACTTATCAGATTTATAGTCCAATTAAACCAAACGATGCACGTATCATATCAGGGGTCAAGTGGTTGATGATCCCTTCAAGCGTTAGCCTCGAGGGTGGGATAGTCAGAATAGCTAGCAACGATACCAAGCATGATGATTCTGGAGGTATTAGTGAATCTCACATTCAGTAAACTTCCTCTTGAATTCTAGACATCTTAGTCTGATCAGCCTACTATACCTATTCTTCACCATTTTAATTGGTGGTCATTACACAGCACATACCTAATGCTCCTTTGACAAACAATATATGATGAAATCACGGATACTGAAATGCCCTCATCAAAATTATCAAACAACTAGCAATTCTGGAGGTATTAGAGAATCTCACATTCAGTAAACTTCCCCTTGAATTCTAGACATCTTAGTCTGATCAGCCTACTATACCTATTCTTCACCATTTTAATTGGTGGTCATTATACAGCACATACCTAAAGCTCCTTTGACAAACAATACATGATGAAATCACGGATACTGAAATGCCCTCATCAAAATTATCAAACAACTAGCAATTCAGACACATTTTACTTCATGCAGAGCAACCAATTACAAATGACTGCATCACCACCGCCAACTGGGCATCACAACATTGATAAAGTCCAATCAAGAACACAAAGATCAAAAGCAACATGATCAACTCATACCTGGGGGCGAGGCCTCTTAGGCCGAGACCTCCGCAACTCACGAAGCACCTGAGCATTAGCAACCCCAAGAACAGCCGACTCATAGGTAGCAAAATTCCCCACAATCCTCTTCTCACTCTCCAAGCACAAGTAAGCCTCGACCCAATTCACCACCATGGGCGGGACCCACTGCCTGGAATTAAACATGAGCCCAAGCTCAGCGGGCACCGAGTCGAACCCACAAGCCGAGACCACCAGACTCCCCCGACTCACCGCTTGCTCATGGTACTGCACCTCCACTGTCTCCATGAACTCCGGCTCACCGCAAATGTCCAAATAGTCGCACCCCACTTCGACGCAGGCTCGGACAACGGGCTCGCCATGGAGCCGGAATGGTCCGACGCAGTTGAGGAGGAGCCGGGTCTGGCGGCAGAGGTGGCGGAGGGAGTCCGGGTCTGAGGTGTCGGCGGTGAGGATGGGGATGGGCGGTGGTGGGTTTGGGTGGGATGCCCAGGAGAGAGACTCGGAGAGTTTGTGGTGGTCACGGCCGGCGATGGCGAAGGAGAGAGAGAGGGATGGGTTTTGGGGGTTGATGAATTTGAGGGTTTCCCGGATGACGTATTTTCCGGTGAAGCCTGATGCGCCGAAGATGATAAGATCGAAGGGGGGAGGTTGCGAAGAAGGTTGATCGTCCGCCATTGATGGAGGATGATGAGAAATTTAAGCTCGGGGGTTGTTAGGGAATTCACTATTGAGGGAGAACTGTAGAAGCGGTTCCGGCAGCAACAAGGCAGTGGGGCGTGATGGTGGGAATCATGAATTCATGACTGTTATCCATAATTTCGGTACTAAAAAAATTAAAAGAATTCCCAAATCTCAAATAGCGGATTCCTAGATGGAATGGTGAGTGTCAAATCGAATCTGTTTTGTATAGAAAGATCACAGCCCATTCCCATTATTGTCCGAGCGTTTTTTTGGGTATTGATGAGTGCCAAGTGTCACTCGACTCTTATTAAGTTCATAACAAAAAATACCATTGTGTTTTGATGTTTAATCCAAAAATATTACGGACTTTTTTTGGGTGGCAAATTGTTACTGTGTTAACAAAACTGGTAAGAAAATGTCATGTGATAACTTAATAACTGGTGATTGGTGGAAAAAATTTAATTTGAAATTTTTTTTAACAGAGAATCACCGTTTTGAAATGAAAAAAGATTTTCGTTGCCTTTTTTTTAACCACCCTCATTCATGTCCTCTTCTTCCTCAGTCGTTTCTGTTCTTGAACCCTAACTGTCGAATTTGTATGTTTTTTACGATTATCTTGCACAATTGATTGTGGAGAAAGGATTGTGGTAAAGATTTGACTTGAAGCCCTCTAAAATTTGATGCAAACATGTCGACTTCAAGCAAAATTGGCCATTGCTGTCCAGAACCAGAGAAGATATGCAATTGCAGTAGAAGATGCAAAGTTGCTACTAGTATGACCCTGAAAAACCCTATGCGCAGGCTTATGCATTGCAGAAATTATGGTGGTGGCAACAGTTGTGATTATTTGGAATGGGTAGATGAATCCTTGGATGAGAGTGAGGTTTATGGTGGTAGACTTAATGGTGAGTAATGACACAATGGCAGCAGAAATAAAGAGATTGGAGAATGATTTGGAGGCTCAGAAGCATAAGGTGAAGAAATTGACGGAGAAAAATCGAAGGATGAAGCTGAAGTTGTATGCATGGCAGAGAAGCAGAAATTGTATCTGTCTTTTGTAATTGTGTTCATTTTTCTTGTTACAATGTACATTGGGTATGTGTGAGAGCAATTTAGCTCCTATGTACTGAGGTTAATTAGGTAGATTGGGTTGTTGTTTGTTTAGGTGTAGCATTGGAATGTACTAGTCTTTGGATTGCCTATGTTATTGTTGTTTAGGTATGACATCAAGATGAACTAGGACATTGCTATTTTTCTAAAGAAGGGGAAGGGGAAAAATGACCTATCTTGTGTATGTATGTATGAAATTAGAAATGTAATCAAACACAAGTTTGTTGCAACAAGGAATGACAGTGCTTTTTCATTCAATTCATCCAAAAGATTAAGCTTAACATTTGTAGTTTTTGCAATTTGTTTAGTTAACATTGCAGCATACAGCATCAACAAGTTTGCCCTACTTAAAAACCCATGGCACTTGCAAAAGCAAGAAGAGCATCCACAAAAGGCTAACATTGCAGCATACATACATCCTAATCTTAAGCTTCTTTGCGCAATTGCTCAGTGACTACAATCTGTCTTTGCTCAGTTGCTCAATTGTTGCTGCAGTTCCTCTTAGTCTTAAGCTTCTTTCTTGATGGATACACTATCTGTCTTTACTCAATTATTGCTGCAGTTCCTCCTCCATTTGGTACTATCTGCCCAGCTTATGTACTTAGCACTGTCAATGGAGTTAAGACAGTAGCCATATCCTATGCTGGTAGTATAGGTTTTGATCTCATCTGCTAAGGGTACATGTCAAATACAAGATACTGTCATTAGTAGAATGTTGGTATTATTATGAAATCAACCAAATATATGTCAAATACATGTGATTTTATTAAATGAATCAACCTGAGGTGTTGGGATCATGATCATTCTATCAAGTTGAGAGGGTGCATGGGATGAATCTGAGGCTTTGTGCTTCAGCATGCACAATGATATAACCATGAATTAGTGGGGTCTCGGGCTTTCAAAGAAATAGCAACCACTAAGAACGACCCCTCCCCCCAGAAAAAGAATCAGTACCTGTTTGTTACAAGTTGTTTTGGTGTGTCCAACAACTCCACACTTGGAGTAAGTCTTCTTATGCCCTTTCCTTGAGACTTTTCCAGAAGCATTAAAATGCTTCTTGCTATGTTCACCTTCCTTAGGCCTTCTCTTAAAAGCCAAATTTTTCATTGAGACATCAAAATGTGGTGGGAGGAAAGTAGGCAAATCTTCCTTAAACCATAGGTTACAACCATTAATGGGGTTAATAGCATATGCAAAAGCCTTTCCGTACTTATCTATTGAATAGAACTCATGGACAAAATCCTCCACTTTCTGTCTTTCCTCTCTCATGACAGCAATGGCATGCAAGCAAGGGATACCACTGAACTCCTATGCTTTACAAGTACATGTCTTCTCTACTATGTTAACAACATAGCCCTCAAACCCATGGTGTACACTATACTTGCCATTACCAGCTGCATGTGCTTACTAGAACCTACTAGAGTCCTTTAGTTTCTCTACTTTCCTCATTACCCTAGGACATATCTTCCTATCATATGACTCACATAGATCATGTTCTTTCCCCACTCTGGACATGATAGAAGTAAAGATGCCCTCTAACATGGATACAATTGGCTTCTAACTTGGCTACAAGTTACACAAGCACAAAATTTAGTTTAAGTTATGTGTCATTCAGATAAAGATTAAAGATAATTTATAGAGAGCAACATACCTCGATGATAGAGGCATTAAATACCTCAGCCATATTGTTGTCTACCGAGTCACATTTATGAAAGCTACTAAAAAAACATCGACACCACTGCTGAGGGTTCTTCTTAACAAGAAAATCCCAAGCACTTAGATCAAGTTATTTCATCAGCTTCATGTTCTTTTCAAAATCAACTAGGGTGGCAGACTTCGCGATGGCTCAGAATACCTTTCTGAATTGCATGCCCCTGTATTTCTTGCGCAAGTTCGCATAAACATGCATTGCATAAAAACCTATGCTTAGCTCAAGGTAGGTAGGTCTTCACAGCATCAACTAATCCTTTCTGTTGGTCAGAAATTATACACCACCCTATGCCATCTTTTATTTCAAGATCTTTTGCAAGTAATAAGATAAACCAAGCCCAACTAATTGAATACTCTTTTTCCGTCACTGCCCATGCAACAAGGTACATTTGATTATTGCCATCTCAACCAACAGCTACTAAAATTTTCTCTTTCCAAGGGCCCTTGATGTAGTAACCATGAATAGAAATTGCTAGCCTACAACCTTCTAAACAACCTCTCTTCAGCTATCATAGGAAGATGTATATGCTTGTAAACTCATCTTCATCATTGTCATTCTTCTTGGTGGAGGCTACTGCTATGCTGTTTTGATTCTTTGTTCTAAGCTCCAAATAATAATCATACAACATGTGAAATTGTTCCTTGTAATCTCCCACAATATTAGCAATTGCCTTTCTCCTTGCTTCTTGACACATTTTGATGTTCAGGTTGTAATTTCTTTCTTAATCAACCATTACTTTGAACACTCTTGGCTTCATGTGTGGTTAGATCCTAAAGGTCTCAATGTATGTCTCCGCAAGCCAATCAACATTGTAATTCCTTGTACCTTTCTCAAAGTTAAATCTTAAGCAATTATGGGCGCCCTGTATTATTTTTATTTGAAAGGAATATGCACCACTGCAAGCAGAAGCCCACATGCTCCATGTACACCTCTCTCCTATGCAGTGAACTTGGTATCTCTGCTTGTCACTCTTGGTGACCTTTAAACTATACCCATTTTGAATTTTATAAGTTTGCACAACTTTCTTCAACTGCTTCTTGTCAATGAATAATAATCCAGTTACCAATTTTACATCCTTAGGTCTCAATTTTTCATTAAACTTAAGGAATTCTCACCTAGCTATCTTTTTGTTCCCTTCATTTTTATCATCTTCAGACTCATTTGGACTCATAATCTCATCAGAATTCTCATCATCATCTCCTAATCCATCAAGAATTGCCCCCCCATTACCACTACTTCCTACTTCTTCAGAACATCCCAGAGCCTTTTCCAATTCAATTTCCTTTTGCCTTCTTGCTTTTTCATTTATCACTGTTTCTCTTAACAAACTAATATCATCATCATCAATTCTGATTGCACATCATCATTGTTAAGTCAAAAATCATGCATTATTTTATAATTATTTCGAGTCTGTTATATATATTATTTCGTTTAATTTGTTTTGTTTTATATATTTTCAGGAATAACATTAATTAAATAAAGAGTAGAAGATATGATGTCGAAGTACGAGTTTTGCACGCTAGGCTATCAAGACGGGTCAAGAATAAATAATTAATGAAAAATATTATTCCATAATTATTTATTTGGGCTAGGGTTTCAAGAACTAAAGAAGAGCTAGAAGTCTTGAGGGAGAAGAAATCTAAGGAAGAGATGAAGGAAACCCTAAACATCACAAACCCTTCTTCCCCCTCAACCCAGTAAACCCTACGGCAGCTTCTTCCCATCATCATAAAAAGCCTCCAACCTCTTCATACCTCGCCACCATCTCACCTTCTTAATCTCCTTTGAAAACACCCCTCACGCTTGCATCATCAGCTTCCATCACCACCATAAACCCAACGCCATCCCCATCTTTCTCCATCGCCACCATCTTCTTCATCAGCCTCTATCTCCCTCTTCTCTAACCTCACGCCCAGCCCCCTTTCTTCTGTCCCTCACACGCATCATCATCATCCTCGACATCACCATCGTCATCTATCATCTTCATCAGCAGCATAACCCTCCTCTTCCTCACGCCAACACCTCCTTCTCACGACCATCACCATCTTCAGAAAACATCTTCACCTTCACAGTCCACGGCCTCCTCATCTCCATCTCCCTAATCCTCCTCCATCACACTCCACCCATCATCGTTCATCATCATCGTCCCATCGTCACGTCATCTTCAGCGTCACACTGTTCGTCCATCGCAAACGAGAAAAGTAGGATTGTGTTTGTTCTTTTTTTTGTTTTGTTTGAATATTATTATAATAATATTTATTATAATAATATTTATTATTATTATTTTGTGTGGTAGGTTTACTATTGAACATGGCATATTTGAGTTATAACTGTAATTTTAATTTATAAATGTGTGACTAATTTTTTTTATGCTTAGTATAATCTTCTTGAAGCCATGCTAAATTAATAATTTTGAAACAAGTTTTGTGCTTTAATGCCTAGTTGATTTCTATTTATGATTCTTTAGCGATTAGTATTTATCGTTTATGAAATTTGTGTTAAATCGATTAGAATGCATGCTAGTTGATTAAATACAATTTCGATTGATAGTTTAGAAGATTGTAATACGTAAAAGTTATAATCTTTTAGGCCTAGGTATCACCCTAATTAATCATGGATGGCTCAAACCCATTTCTTTTAATTAGGTAATCGCTTTAGATCTTTGTTAAATTGATTTGCTGGTAAATTGGTTACAAAGTGTTAAATGATGTTTTTCTAATTCTTCATGCTCTAATTCAGTTAAATTTTTGCGCTGGTGTAAAGATTATCAAACTAGTAGGGTTTATATTAGGATTGGACCTAAGTAAACTAAAATCTAAGGAAAAACGGGGAAGAACCGCTGATGGATCTCTTCTACAATTTAACTCATGAATGAAATTAACTTATGTGTTAATGATAAATATTAATTTGCATGGTGGATTGAGATTATACTAAGTATCTTCCATAAATTTGATAACTTCTTGATTAATATTTGTTGCTTTAAATTAATTTGATTAGTTTGTTGATTTTTGTTCTATTTTTATTAGCTTCAATATTAATTCAATCAAACCCCCCCAAAAGTATATTTTTTTTAGGAGTGTCTAGATAATTTTAGATAGCTTAGGTTTTGATTTTTGGATTGGTTATAATTTTAGATTGAGTTTTAGTATTTAATTACTGGTTTGTTTGAACTTAGACTAAAAATAGTTATTTTTGTTATTTTTCGGTTTTAATTAATTCCTATGGTTATTAAGGGTCCTAGTCTGCGCATATTCAATTTTGTGATTTTTGGAAATTATTTGATAATTTTTCAGATTTATTTTGCAAAATTGATATGTGCAGGTTTTTAGGCAATTAATTCTGAAATTTTCGGTTTTAAATTTTCATTTACGAGTATTAGGTATTTTTAGGTCCAGAAATTTGTGTCCTAGAATTAGGGTAATTTTCTTTATTATTTTCGTATTTTTATTTACGCAGAATATTTTATTTACAATTTCAGATTTAATATTCCGTTTGATTATTCTGCAGTAATTGACTGATTTAAATTTCCTAAAATAAATCAGACATTATTCTGAAGTTATAAATTTGTCAAATCTAAGATTGTCAATTTAGGTTACTGATTGTGATTTTTAACTTTAATTTTTTTTGTTTAATAGTTTCTGTTTTTAATTTTTAGTTGAATATTGGATTATTAATCTGTTTCTATTTTTCTGAATTATTTAGGGAATATTTTTACTGTTTTACTTTCAGAATATGATCTAGAATATTTAGGAGCATCATTGGGTATTTTGCTAGATTTTTATTCGTTAGATTTTGATTGTTTTAGAGTTATTAAAATTAGACTTAACAAGTTGATTAGTAAAATTATTTAGGATCAAACTAGCCATTTATAGCAATCTTTCCTCGTGGATCGATCCCTACTTCCCTACGCTATAAAAAGTATTTAATAACCAAAATAGTGGTTAAATTTGTAGCCCTCAACAAGCTTTACAATCATCATCAAACAATTGTTCAAAATTATGGTCAAATAGAGATATATCAAGCTCCTCGAGACCACCCTCTTCCAGGACATCATCATCCACTTCAGGCCCCACAGCAACCACATTTGACATATTTTGCCAATTGTCCTCGTCTTCATGTTCTACATATATGCTAACAGAGAGCTCATTCATCAACAACCCAATTAGGTGACGCACATGTTCATCATTTTTTATGGGAACAAGGGCTTGCTCAAAAACCACATTTGGTTTCCTGAGGTGTAGTTCCCTAACTCTATGCTCCCCATAACCATGTCAACCACTTTAGCCTTTAGATCATCAACACTAATCTTGTCTGGGTCTAAATGGAATGAAGTCATCTTCACTATAAATCAAGTCAGGAGTTCCAACAAACAAATCCCCATGATCAAAATCAAAATTTGATACTAGCTATGCAATTGCATTCAAAAACCCATATCAATATGCAGTTCAAGACATACATAATTCAAGCAAAAGCAAAATCAAGTTAGGAATTCTAACAAACAGTTATAGTTTGTTAAATTAATGGCAGAAAGCCTAACAGAACAAAGTGTTTGTTTTTCCAAATACAGCATACATACATACAACAACAACAACAACAACAACAACGCCCAGTGTGGGTCCGACTTTCGTGGGGTCTGAGGATATCCAGCTGTAAGCAACCTTACATCTACCGGCATTCCTACTCATAGAGAGGCTGGTTATGAGAGACCCACAAAAAAATGGTTTTGTCAAAAAATTTTATAGAAGAAAGATTTTGCGGAAACACTAAATGGGAAAGCATTTTATAGAAGAGAGATTCTATAGTAAGGGAGAAATATAAAAGATCAGTAGCCGAAGCTATGAAATAGAAGGACAAAATATTGGAGAAAGGTAAAAGACCTGAATAACCAGTGGTAAGCAAACGAGAACTCTTCTCAGAAGACAGGACAACCTCCATACAAACACAACAAACTAAAACCCACAGATAACTCTACCCGCTCCATGCCACAGCAACCCACAGATAACTACGGGGTCGACTCTCAGCGATCTCAGATCTTAATCCTATCTCGCCACAACTTCCTATTCTGAGTCAGGTCCTTCGTCAAACCAACAACCCTCAAGTCCTCTCTAATTGCCTCGTCCAAGCTCTTCTTTGGTCGTCCCCTCCCTCTTTTGCCTTCTGGGATGTTAATCCTCTCACATCTCCTCACTGGAGCATCAACACTCATCCTTATCACATGACCAAACTATCGGAGTCTTGTTTCTCTCATCTTATCTCCGATGGGAGCTACTTTAACTAAGTCCCTGATAACTCCATTTCTAATTCTATCTATCCTCGAATAACCACACATCCATGTTATCATCCTCATCTCTACTACTGTTAGCCTTTGAACTTGCGTCTTTTTTAGAGGTCAACACTCTGATCCATAAAGAACGGACGGTCTAACTACCATGCGATAGACTTTGCCTTTCAAGCCAATGGGCACCCTCTTATCACACAGCACGCCTGAGGTATACTTCTATTTTTGTCAGTCTACTTTTATTCGCTGGTTAATAACTCCGTCAATATCTCCATTCTGCTGAATGATCGAGCCTAAATACTTAAACTTATCGACCTTAGGTATCGCCCCCCATCCAGGGTGACTTCTCCCCCTGCATCTACCCTTCCGCTGAAACAACAATGAAGGTACTCCGTCTTCAATCTACTTACTCTAAAACCTCTAGATTCCAGATTAAGCCTCCATCACTCTAACTTGTCATTAACTCCTTGTCTGGTCTCATCAATAAAAACAATGTCATCTGCAAAAAGCATACTCCAAGGTAACTCATCTTGAATTCCTCTTGTAAGTTCATCCATAATGTTAACTCAAAATTCATGCATTATTTTTATAATTATTTTGAATATATTATATATATTATTTCGTTTAATTTGTTTTGTTTTATATATTTTTCAGGGATAGTATTAATTTAATAAAGAGGAGAAGAGAGGGCGTAGAAGCTCGGGTTTTACACACTTGGCTACAAGATGGTCCAAAAATAATAATTATGGGAATTATTATTTTCATAATTATTATATTGGGCTAGGGTTTCAAGAATTGGTAAAAAGCTACAATTCTTGGAGAAGAAGAAATCTAAGGAAAAGAGGAGAACAAAACCTAAGCAAAAACCCTAAACTCTCATCCTATTAATAAACCCATCACCTTCTCCATCTCCAGGAATCTCCAAAAAAAAAAAAACCCACGCCTAACCCTCCTTCTTCACCCATCATCATCATCTTCATCCTCATCACCATACCTGCTCATCGCCATCATCTCACCATCACGGCTACATCACCATCATCTTGCATCATCATCACACGCCCCACCAACATCCCTCTTCCTCACCATAATCTCCACACATCAAGCATCTCCTCACACTCCTTTGCTTAATCAACCTTCATCACCATCTTGATCATCATCAACAGCCCACGCAAGCTGGAGCTTCCACAAAAACCCACGCCTTGTCCTCACCTCCACACTTATCCCCAACCTCACGCAGCTCTCTTCTTCAATCTTCTTCCCTCACCATAATCATCAACGCCTCACCTAAAGGAACCTCACGGCCACACCTCCACGCCTAGCTTCATAATCTTGTCACGCCCAGCACAAAGCCACGGCACAACCCTAGCCTCCTTAATTTTTGTTGTGTTTCCTTTAGTTTATTTTGTTTTCTTTATTTTTTGTTAGTTAATTATTAAACATGAATTATTTGGGTAAATTTTGTGATTTTATTTTTAATATGAGTGACTAATTTTATTGTGCTTAGTATAATCTTCTTGAAGCCATGCTAAATTAATTATTTTGAAACAAGTTTTATGCTTTAGTGCCTAGTTGATTTATATTCATGATTCTTTAGCGATTAGCGTTTATTGTTTATGAAATTTGTGTTAAATCGATTAGAATGCATGCTAATTGATTAAATACAATTTTGATTGATAGTTTAGAAGATTGTAATACGTAAAAGTTATAATCTTTTAGGCCTAAGTATCACCCTAATTAATCATGGATGACTCAAAACCATCTCTTTTAATTAGGTAATCGCTTTAGATCTTTGTTAAATTGATTTGCTGGTAAATTGGTTACAAAGTGTTAAATGATGTTTTTCTAATTCTTCATGCTCTAGTTTGGTTAAATTTTTGCGCTGGTGTAAAGATTATCAAACTAGTAGGGTTTATATTAGGGCTGGACCTAAGTAAACTAAAATCTAAGGAAAAACGGGGAAGAACCGCTGGTGGATCTCTTCTACAGTTTAGCTCATGAATAAAAATTAACTTATGTGTTAATGATAAATATTAATTTGCATGGTGGATTGAGATTATACTAATTATCTTTCATAAATTTGATAATTTTTGATTATTATTTGTTGCGTAGAGTTAATTTGATTTGTTTGTTAATTCTTGTTTTATTTTTACTAGCTTAAATATAATTTCAATCAACCCCCCCCAAAGTATAGTCTTTTATGAGTGTCTAGGTATTTTTAGATAGCTTAGAGTTTGATTTTTGGAGTGGTTACAATTTTAGATTGAGTCTTAGTAATTAATTACCGGTTTGTTTGAACTTAGACTAAAAATAGTTATATTTGTTATTTTTCGGTTTTAATTAATTACTAGGGTTTATAAAGTGTCCTAGTCTGCTCATATTCAATTTCGTGATTTTTGGAAATTATTTGATAATTTTTCAAATTTATTTTGCGAAATTTATATGTGCAGGTTTTTAGGCAATTAATTCTGAAAATTTCGATTTTTAATTTTAATTTAGGATTATTAAGTATTTTTTTGGTTCGTAAAGTTGTGTCCTAGAATTAGGGTGATTTTATTAATTATTTTCGTATTTTTAGTCATCCAGATTATTTTATTTTTAATTTCAGATTCAATTTTCTGCTTGTTTATTCTGCAGTAAGTTTCTAATTTAATCTTCCTAAAATTAATCTGACAGTATTATGAAGTTATAAACCTGTCCAGCTTAATTATAATATTTTAGGTTACTGTTTGATAATTTTAATATTTATTTTTCTAATTATTAGTTGCTGTTTTGAGTTTTTATTAAAATTTCAGTTACTGTTCTGATTTTATTTTTCTGGATTATTCAGGAAATATTTTTACTGTTTTATTTCCAGAATATGATTCATAATATTTAGGAGAGTTATTAGGTCTTGTTCTAGATTTTTATTCATTATATTTTAATTGTTTTAGAATTATTAAAATTAGACTTAACAAGTTGACTAGTAAAATCACTTAGGACCAAACTAGCCATTTTTAGCAATCTTTCCTCGTGGATCGATCCCTACTTTCCTATGCTATAAAAAGTATTTAATAACCGAAGTAGTGGTTAAATTTGTAGCCCTCGACAGGCTTTACACATAACTAGCGTGAAAAGAAAAGAGCTTAAGGCGGAACTTTGATGCAGGCCCATACCAATGGAGAAGTCATTAGTGACCCCTCCTGGCGTCCAAACACTTGTCCTACCTCCCTCGTACATATCCTTAATAACTCGAATATACAAGGGTAGCACTCCTTTCTCCTCCAAGCATCTCCATAACATTTCACATGGAACTCTATCATATGCTTTTTCCAGATCAATGAACACCATGTGGAGATCCACCTTTCTATCTTTATACAAACCCATGAGTTTTCTAAGGAGGTAAATCGCCTCTATAGTCGACCTGCCTGATATAAAACCAAATTGGTTCTCTGAAATCGATACATCCTTCCGCAACCTTCTCTCAATCACCCTTTCCCATAACTTCATAGTGTGACTAAGGAACTTTATACCCCTAAAATTATTACAATCCTGAATATCACCTTTGTTCTTGTACAAATGGATTACTGTACTAGACCTCCATTCTTCGGGCATCTAAACGGTCCTAAAAATAACATTGAAAAGCTCCGTTAGCCACTCTAATCCCTTCTCACCCAAACACTTCTACATTTCCACCGGTATTTGATTTGGACCCTCTATCTTCCCATTAGGCATCTTCCTTAGGGCCTCTTTAATCTCGTCTTTGCTGATATGACCACACTCTCACAGGTCAATCCTCCTCACACCACGCTCTCGTTCCCTGCTTCGGGAATCTTCCGTCTCTTCACTATTGAGGAGATTGGAAAAGTATCTTTGTCATCTCTCCTTAATTTCTACATCCTCAAATAACACCTTAACATTTTCATCCTTGATGCACCTCACAACACCTAAATCCCTTGTTCTTCTTTCCCTAGCCCTCACCAGCTTAAAGACTCCCTTCTCCCCTTCCTTAGTCACCAGTCTATGATATAACCTATCATAAGCCAGACTCTTAGCTACTGCGACAACTTTCTTGGCTACCTTCTTAGCTGCCTTATATCTAGCTCTTCTAATATCTCTCTCTCCATCCACTCCACTGTTCATGAAATCAGCATATGCCTCTTTTTTGTCCCTGACTTTCTCCTTTATCTCCTCATTCCACCATCAGGCACCCTTCATTTTGTTACCACCCCTTCTAGAAGTACCTAGGATTTCTTCAGCCGACCTTCGAATACAATCTGCCATAGCCTTCCACATTGTATCTGCATCCTCTACCCGCCTCTAGGCTCCTTCTTCAGTAATCCTTTCTAATGAAAACATGGCGTTCTCCTTTGAGAGGGTCCACCACTTAACTCTAAGGTCCCCGACTCTCCTCTTCTTCCACTTTGAACATTTGAATTCCACATCCAATACTAACAACCTATGCTGAGTTCCTAGATACTTACTAGGAATCACCTTACAGTTCTTGCAGAACCTCTGACTATCCGCCCTCGTTAGGAAGTAATCAATCTGAGTCTTGAAGGAGCCACTCTTAAAGGTCACCAAGTGGTCTTCCTTCTTCATAAAAAGGGAGTTTACCACCAACAATTCATACGCCACTGCAAAGTCTAGCATGGAAACTCCTCCGTTGTTTCTCTCCCCAAAACCAAAACCCCCGTGGGCCGTATCATACCCATCTGAGTCAACACCAATATGGGGATTAAAGTCTCCTCCTATGAAAAGTTTTTCACTCCTAGGTATCTTCTGTATGACCAAATCCAAATCCTCCCAAAAAAGCTTCTTAATATCATCCGACAAACCTATTTGGGGAGCATAAACACTTATCACATTTAAGAATCGTGAACCCTCTAAAACCTTAATGGCCATAATTCGGTCACTGTTACGCCTCACTTCAACAACAAAGTCTACCAACTCCTTCTCAACCAAAATCCCAACTCCATTCCTCGCCTTGATAGGCCCCGAATACCATAATTTGTACCCATCAACTTCTCTAACTTTAGCCCCCACCCACTTCGTTTCTTGAACATACGCTATATTAATCCTACGCCTATGCAACGACTTAACTAATTCTATAGACTTACCTGTAAGCGACCCAATATCCCAAGACGCTAGGCACACATTCTGAAACCTTCCACCCCTCCTACCCGCAATTCCCCCTGAAGGACTGGCTGAAACTACTATATTGCTCGCCACTAGCTAACAACAACCGGAAAATACTTTATCAATTACATTGCGTCAAATAACCCTAAATTTGATTTTTACCCTCCTCAGTTATAAACCCTAGGAAACGCAAATTGCCTACCTATTGCTGACATCCTTCAATCCTATGTTCATGCGATTCAATTGCTTCAACGTTTCTTATCGAAATCCTAAGCAAAATCACCTCTCAATGCTATGCTCTTAGCTATTGGAGTTTGGGTAGAATAGAGGAAGAAAACAAAGGGTTTTGGGCATGGCAAGTACTGCAGTTCAAAATGGAGGGAAGGAATAGAAAATGATAAAAAGGGACAACACAATTCTCTTTCCCTTTTTAAAATTTATATTAACCCAATTATATACATTAAAATAAAAGATAAATTTATTTGTACTAGCAAAAATTGGTAGCATACCATTTTCTCACCAGTTTTCTGAACACAATGGCAATCTGCTACCAAAAAAAAAAGTCAGTGGCATTTTTGGGTTAAATTGCAAAACACAATGGCATTTTTAGTCATGAACTCGACTCTTATCACACTGACCAAAACATTTTATCACATTTGCTTAGAGGAAATTTTATTTTTTCATGCTAAATATAATCTATTCAAATCTACTAACCTTATAAAAGCACGAATGCCGACTCCCACTTTATTGTAGCACTCTATAGTGCTATGTGAAAGAGATATACTGTAGATTAAAAAGTGTGTGGAGACAGTTTTGTCATTCATGGTGTTCTATAGTTAGTAAAAGCATGATGTTGACAAAAATACTGTGGATTGAAACTTCAAAGAAATGGAGGGTGTTAAGGTCATTTTAACATTAGTTTTTTCTGCTTTTGAGATTAGGTGGTTGATTTACACTTTTCTTTCCTCCATTTCTTGAGCCCTAGCCTAGACAGGAAATACCTCATCCTCTCTCTCTCTCTCTCTCTCTCTCTCTCTCTCTCTCTCTCTTCTAATATCTTATCTTGTCACCTTTTAAGCCTTCCTCTTTGTCTCTCTTCAAACTGCAGTGCCATTGAAGGTTTTGCTTAGACCAATACACCTGCAACAACCCAAAAGTCAAATCACTGTCGTTGGAGAAGGCTGTGAAGGCATAATTTCAACCTTCTAGTGATGACAACAAACTCCGCTCTCTTTCCAAGCGTCATAAGCACTTTCTCAACACTTTCTCAGTTCTTCAACGTCTGTGCTCTTTATACTCATCTATGATCCCCCTATCTTTTCAATCTCTTAATTTATTGATGATTTGGTTGGGGTTTCCTTTTTGTGTTCAATATGTGAGCTTTCAAGGGGTGAATTTCCATATGTAAATTCATCTTAATGACTTGTGTTCTAAATTTTCTGATATTGGAACAGAGGATTTGCTCTTGGGTTTTTATGTTGGGTGGTTTTGTAGGAGAAACTTTTTGAGTTCTGAGCTATTGATCCACCCTCTATAATTTCTCAAGTGTGCTTCTGATTTGCAGTTGATGAGACTCTCAATAGGGCTTTTCAGGTTAGTTCACTGACTTCATTTGTTGTGTGTTCCTTACTTCCCTTGTGTGTGCGTGTATGTATTTTGGAGGGGGTGATTTAGTTCTTTAGACATGCTTTTCTCTTTGTTAGATTGGGTGTTCGAGTGATGTCTTTGAACTTATAGGGCTTTGAATTTTTGTCGATTTAAGGTTAATGGCTACATTTTGGCTTGATATGTGACTAATGTGGTAAAGCTTCCATTAGTTTTAATATTTATTGGTCTTGTACTACTAACCAAGTATAGTATTAGTTGCTTTAGCAAAAGAGTCATTATCCTTGAATTTGCTGCACCCCATACTAAATGTAATGTGTATATGAATTATCTATGACGTATACTTCTTTGTATGAGATTTCAGATGTTTGAGTTCTTCTTTGGGAAGAAATTTAGCTACTCCATTTACTTTTCTTTTGGAGTTTTCACTGACATCACCAAGAGGTTCATGGGTTAGAGAACATGAACTATGTATGATTATGGTGTTTAAGGGAGCTAATGTTGAAGATTGTAAAATTTGCTAATGCCAACTGAATGTTTTATTTGCCTTTGTTTAATATTTTATATGGCCTTGACGGACTTGATTCCCCTTTCCCTATAATGATAATATATATGTTTAAGTGCTTAAGTGCTTTTCAGTCTACTAAATATGAGAATTGATTTTGCATTTGTCCCTCTAGATAGTGGAACAGGCGCCCTTCCTTTTTCTCTTATGTAAAAAATGATCATTTAGAATATTATGCAATATTGTCAGAATCAGATATGATTCCAGCAAAACTAGCGAAGTATCTTGTATAATTCAACTGTAAGCTTGAATGTGGTTAAGAAATATCAAAATTTCAAGCAATTGTTGTTGAAGTGGTTTGCTATATGGCAAAACTAAGTCTGGTGCTTTTGGAAATTTGTATTTTATTTTAAATAAGTGTTTACCTTTCATTAGTATATACATTACATGTGGTTATGTACAATTTTTCTTATTTATTTAAGTAAATTAGGATCATATGTCTATGTCCTTATTCTTTTGAGTCTTGATGAGTATGATGAAGCTTGGTTGTCTTGGTTGCTTGTTATAGGAATGACTAGAACAAGGGTTCAGTTGAGGGGCTTAATGACCAAAATTTTTGTGTTATCTAGAATCCACAAAAAAGAGTAAGGGCAAGCATATTTAATTGATTTTAGCTAAGGCTCGACTTTGGCCATATTTGACCCCACTTTCCCCCAAAAATGAACCAAACAACCTCCAAATTTTGAATATTCTTGCTCTTTTAATATAAAAGTTTTAAAGCATATTCTACACGTGGGATTCAATGGTTTTTCATATCTACGTCGTGCTATTGATGAATATTGAAGGGCATGGTGTTTGTTACCCCTCTTACAAATTACATACTTTTGCATCATACACATATTTTTCGTTTCAGGTTCCCCAAAAAGGTGTGTAGTTCTTCTACAAAGTTGGATTGCCCCTGCTCCGATCTTGTGTTGATGTATCTTGCCAAGTTGGATACATTTAGATAAGTTATGATGAAATATTCTATGGTGGGACTCAACAAGTTCTTTTGGTAAGAATTTTGAATTAGTTTGAAGATGGACAAAGGTTCACAATCTCATGACAGTAGAGTTTTTACTGGATCATGTTTCCTGTATGTCTCCGCATTCTTTATACCAAGGTTAAAAGATTCTACATAGAAACACTAGTGGTTTAGGGATGAAAGGAAACATTCAAATGGTGTTTGATATACTTACCTCGAGTTTTTGTGTGTTGTAATATTTCATTTCGCTTATTTTATTTTAAACGTTTTAAAAACCTTTGCAAGATCCATATTTTCCTTTTTTTGTTGGTTTAAGTTGTTGGACATTATTGCTTTGCAATGTTATTCTTTGTCTATCATCTAGCGATTTTAATTGGAATGTGCTATGTTGAAATGAATAAAATTTTCTATGTTTTTTAGTGAGTCTTTTTTACAATTATTTGGATATATTTCTGTTCGTATCTAGCTTTTTTTTTATACTGTTGCTAAATATGGGTAGTTTAATCCAACATTGTCTATGTTTCTGATTTTTCATCTTGGTTCCCTACTTGTGATTACGTATATTAGGTTTTACAATGTAAAATTCCATGGTGGAAAGTTATTTTTACCAGTTGTATGGATAAGTTTTGTGGCTTAGCTTGTGTAGTGTAAAGTTTGTTATTCATATCTCCTCGTCTTGCTTTTATCCTTCAGGTCTTGCTTTTTCATGTTGTATATTTTTGCATCCACTTTGAAGCATCCTAGCTATGCATGGGTTTGGTTTACTCAAAATAAATTGCATGTTACAAGTTAATAGACATGGGGAATGTGATAGGGAGGGATCGCCACCATTTAGGATAGTTGCTGTAAGATCTAATACAGCCATAAGAAGTTTCTAATCTAACAAAAGTTGACTCTTCCTCTCCTGACGATGGCTAGGTGCTTTAAACTCAATCATATTACCATAACAATGTGGAACTACATAATAGAATTATTTAGGGCACGCATCTTTTAGCCTTTGTAGTTATAAAATTGTTTTTAGTTGCCCTCCTTTAAGTCTGAGTTATAGACAATTTTTTGCACTTGGTAAATATATGTGGAAGGTGATTGTTTCAAGTTGTATTTCATCAAATAGCTTTTCCAAGGATAACAAAGAGGGTTGAGAAAGAAAGAAGATGTAGGCTACTTCACAAATGCTAGGTTTTGTTCTGTGAATCAAGTGAATTTCGTGTTAATTCGAATTTGGAAAGGCTATTTTAAATGAGAGATTGTACCTAATATTTCACATAAGATTTAGGGATAAGAAATTTAATAATGAGACATTCATGTGTACATTGTTCTATCTTAACATACAATAATCCTAATAAACCATTTGAAGTAAACCCTAGCTTATCTCCAATTTAGTATGCATCTTAGTGCATTATATAATGTACACCTTCAAGCCTACCGCACGACTCCTTTCGCCTAGTAAAGAGAAGCATGAGCTATGTATTTTGTTTTTTCTTCCAACAAAGACACTACTAGAAATCAGCCCAAGTTTCAACCCTTATGTACCGACCCTTATCGTCTGAGTCGCTGCTAATTTTTCTAAAATTGAGAAATCTCGACCCTTTTTATGGTCCAGAACTACTGGGTCCATTAAAAGAGTCGAGATAATTAACGTTGGAACCCGCGCCCAAATTTCTAAAGTCCGCCACGTCGTATATGATAAAAATATTAAATCTTAATCTCAAAAATTAATTAACTTGCATTCGATCGTCGCTGCAGTACTCAACCCAGAACCCCTGCATGTGCACAAAACCCATCTCTCACACATCTCGCATTCGCACCCAACCCAGAACCCTAATTTTCGAGCAAATTAGCCCAGAATCCGAACTCCCAATCACTCCTGGAACTCGATTTCTCTTTTTCAGCCAGTAAATCGCTCAGCTTCAACTCGTGCCTGTGCATTTTTTGAGGTATGTGGGTTTTTTTTAAAAAACATTTTGGGTTTCTGGAATGGGTTTTGGTTTTTTACGGTGGGTAATTCCCTGAACTTTAACTAATGCATTTGAATTTGTTGAGGTTTTGGTTGGTTGTTAGAATTTTTGGGTTTCTAGGAGGGTTCAAAGCATATTTTGTTGATTTATTCATTTGTTCACTGGGGTTTGTTGCAATTTTCGTTGTAGAATGTTTCGTAGCCTGCATATTTGGCGAAATTGAAGCCTACTAGGAGCAAGAGACTGATGCATGCAAGGTGATAAATAGATATCAAATCTAGTAGAGACTGAAGCAAGGTGTGTGTTGTCTATCAATCTTTCTTGAAGTTTAGGAAACTACTGAATAGTTTACAATATTTGAAGCCCAAGTTAATTATCTTGAATGGGAATTGTGATTCTTTTATCATTCAGTTATGTGAAGGAGCTAATGCTCAGAATATTGTCAAAAAGCTAAATTCTTGATAGAGCTAAATTTTTGGTCCCATTTTGAATGTAGTATCGTGTTCTTTATTGACTGAAGTGCCTTGTTCTTGATCTTCTACCATATTTGCATCCTTCTGCCCGGTTTTGCTACCCGCTTGCGCCTCAACAGTCCGATTCCATTTATCAGAAAGTGCGAATTTCTTCGAATACTTATTGCTTGCTGCTGTACTTTCTGTAGTTTTCACTCATGCTTATTTTGGTTAGTAATATTTCTATAGTCTTTGGTGATTTTTCATCTTGATGCGACTTCTATCGCTTGGATCAATGATGGTTAAATCCACAACATTTGAGTCCTAAATATTGAGTGTAGTTTTCTAGTTGAGATGATGTTGGTTATGTAGAGTTGCTTTTGTATAGTTGTTGTTGTCTATGTTTGTAATGCTTCATTTTGTGTTGGATGAACAACATTTTGAGGCGTACGAGGTTGCACTTCTAGCAAGGTGCCTGTTTGTTCCACTTGTTTCCATCCGAGTTGGGAAGGTCGTTAAGCGAGGTACGTTCCTATGCCCGACTTCTGCAAGGTGACTGAGTGTCTTTCTACGTGAAACCATGTGATGCCTTTATCTAGATTCTTTTCGGTTCCAATTGTGACTATATTTCTTAGTTATTTTAAGTATTCAGACTTCAAGGGTTGCTCGATTTTGTGACATTTAACTAGAACATAGTTGACTAAATCATTTAGCCCATTTCGTGCGTTCTCCTAGTTGTGCACTGTATCCTCTGAGTATGAGATTTCAACATCTATTTATGAGTTATCATAAGAGGATTAAGCAAGGAAGTATTGAAAATGTTGGGAGAGGACTGTATGCTAAAGGGATGTTATTCTTAAACTTATATGTATGCTTGAGTTTAATAGTTTTTGTGACTCCTGAACACTAGTGGTTAATCTATGCTTTTGGTTCTCTGTGTTTCAATAAGAATTTGTGATAGCAATGCATGTCTCCCCCCACCCCCAAAAACCAGTTCTTATTTGTTTGCTCTCGTTTCCCCCCGTTTAGTACTGGTTTTCTTTAGGTATTCATTGAAACAACCTAATCCGAAAGTACTGGTTTGATCCTTGTTCATTTCTAGTTCCTGTATGTAGTGGGTTTCAACATATGTTAGTACTTTGTCCACTTGTCAGGGAAACCTGATATGAGATTGAGCATGCTTTTCAATATGTTGGAACGAAATGCAGTATATCTTGAGCTTTGGATATTGTTTGCAGTGTAAACCTACTTAAAATGTTGGAAAAATTGATGTGCACACATGAAAACACCAAATTAATTACTATGCTTGAGCTCAGGAGTCTGACTAACAGTATGGTCCATTTTTCTCCCTTTCGTTTAACACTAAAAGTAGCCTTATCGATCTTTTTTACCCCTTCGAATATCCCTTGAAGTGCAAAACTGAACTTAGCGATAAATTTCAAATTCTATCTCATTGCACTTTCAGTACTTTCGGATTAGGTTGTTTCAATGAATACCCAAGGAAGACCATGGGCATACTAGTCCTGATATAATACGCTACTATACGCAAGCAATGGCATTTGACACATGACCAAACTGGGCTAGAATTTAATAATTGAAACTAGTCATGTCTAACGGTGCATATATAGGCGTGAATGGAGTGGGTTTTGTGAATTACGGTTGTTCTTTGCATACCGAGGAACATATGCATAGGACTATAGTGTATTCGACCTGTTGCCACTGATTCTCTGTTGCCCAGAGCCCAAGAAAGTACAAACTACTTGTTATTTGTCCTATATCAAAGACCTGTTACTTTGTAGCAAGGGACTGATGTTATGCTTTGAACCTCTCATCCCCCTCCAGGGCGTGTTTCCTTTATATACTTTCACACTTTTCATTGGTATGGTCATTTCCGTCTGATGCTTTCACAGTTTCACTTGGATACATTCATATTCATGTTGGGGCATTTTAGTAGCGAGTACCTATTGCACATTTTAGATATTGCACTCTACCATTTTAGGAAATTTTGTTCATGTATACTCTTAAAACATGTGATCAAAATGTCTATAGTCCAATACCTATGTTGTATTTGATGTGGATACTGATGGTGAATGAAGAATTCGAGTAGTAGTGTTTTGCATTTCGTCCCATACTTATGCAGGGACATGAACTGGACAGTCCCTGAACTGGACACTGGGTTTTGTTGTTTTTCGGTGCCTCTTTTCATCTTTTAACCTTTTGCTATTATTTTCTTGGGTTGCATAAGTTGAAGGCATGGTATTTAGCATTGTAATTCTATGGGCAATACTTTCTTTTGAAATGAATACGGTGACAAGAGTTTTAATGGGGTTATGCAAGTAGTGATAGCACTAGCAATGAAGTTGTTTCTGTTTCAGTCAGGTATGAAAAAAAAAAAGCTATCTGGGCTGTATAAGCGATCTCCCCATCAATGAGGGCTACAGGCTAGCTTTACAAATAACTGATTATGAGGAAGTACTAGATCTACATGAGACTGACAACTACTTGCTACAGAGAAATGAACTGATGCTCTTGTCTTACTTGTCTAGTTACTAATTCCCTCTTTCCATCATTAAATGTTGAAGACTTTGAATGACATGTCCCAAAGTTGACTATTTGTGCATCTTTCTTCCAGGTTCTAGAACAATCAAGTGGAAACGACCTTAGTAATGAATCAAGGCACACTGGACCTTCAACCTCAGCCTCATAAGTTAATTAGCTAGCTGATGTGGGCATTTTCAAGACTTTCAATGACTAGACACACTGGCAAACTAATTTGGGAATCTTGAATCATTCCAAATTTTGTCCTTTAGAAATTTGGTTTTTTGGTTTTGTTGCATGCATAGTTATCACTTCGATTTGTGATGGAGCTTTTGTCGTGGGACTCTAATTAATTTCCTATAGCTAGCTTTTGTCAAATTTGGTGACTTTTGAATTGGATCAGCCTATCAAGCCACTTAACTTTGAATTCAAGGAATTATATACATACTTTTTAATTATCCCAGTTGAAGTACGAATATGTTGTTAATCTTTAATTTGTTACGTACATTGCTATCTTATTCATTTCTATTTAATTTATGTTATATATATATATATATATATATATATATATATATATATA
>JACYFF010031956.1:75951340-75997404 GCA_017589665.1 Selenicereus undatus
TATATATATATATATATATATATATATGTATATATGTATATATATATATATATATATATATATATATATATATATGTTCCCTGGTAATTTTAATTTATATATAGGCGAAAAATAATTTTCATCTCTACCCTTTTATTAGCTGCCATAAAATTCCGCTAAATGGTTTGCAAACTCCCTCTAAAACAAACACAATCCATAAAGAGCGTCAAAATATTAGCAAGGGCGTCCAGGAAAGGGTCACAATTTTTGTATATTTCAACCAAAAAAAGGGTCGAAAAATCTCAGCCCTGAATACCTCGAACCTTTTTGAAAGCGTCGACTGAAAATATAGTGACCCATTTATGCATTTAAATAAAGGCAAAATAGGGTCGCAAAATGCTCCCTTTTCTAGTAGTGAGAAATGGATAATTCATTAAACATTAATGATCCATCTGACGCCTACAATGGAAATTTGACCGATAAAAATACAATCATCATCGTCAAAATGCAATTCTAACTCCATAAAATCTCATTTAATACAATTGAACGTCCACATTCCCTTGTCAACCAATTTTTTCTAATAGTATAATCTTGGGAAGAGATCTACAAATCTATGATGTTCTTTTTCAAAATGTAGACTTGCTGATCTTATGCAAACTTTGTGGATTATATCCATTTTGATGTTGATAAACATCTAATTTTTCTATTTGAATCCCTCGACTTCACGACTTTTCCTTATACATTTTGTGGATCTAATGATAAATTCGATTGTATTTGCTCCTCTTTGCTGATAATTATCTTATTCGGATTGATTTCCATTTTGTAGGTAGTTTAGTCCTAATTTGAGAGAATTTGCGATCAATGACTTAGAGATGAGCAATAAGGGATGTCTAGGCCAAGAAAGAGGTTTGAGGAGTCAGCAGAGAAGTCCAAGAACCAATAATGGAGCTAAAAGCAATTGCACAGGCAGCCGTGCATATACGCATAGTCTTCCAAAATTACTGAATTGCGGGTAAAAAGGTGAAGGCTGCATGGTAGGGCATGCACTTTCTGCAAGGTCATGCATGTAAATTAGCATAAGAACAAGAAAGATTTGCACCCGGTCATGTAAATCTACATGTTGTGCATCTCCTTGATAAAAATGTTGCATGCCTAGCAGTGCATCGTTGCATGGTCATGCATTGCTGTATCTTGATTAACTTAAGTTTTATTTAAGTGTTATGCTTGTGAACTTGAAAGGACATGAATTTTTTAGGCTTTTGACAGAGAATTTTCTGAGAATATTTTCATGAGAGTTTGTAGCTAGAATAAAAGATTGTGTTTCTACTTTTAAGATTTATTCTTTTACAATCAATCAATTTCTAAGTTTGTTTGTTAATCTCTCTCGCTTCTCTAATTTCTTCTTTATTCTTGCTATTTATATAATGTTCAAGTTTTTGGAATCTATGTCTGTGATTGAGATTGTAACCATATCTAATGGCTAAATTCCTAAACATGGGTTAGGACTGATGCTGATTATGACTAGATAATCATGAATTAGCCCCAAATCTTGTTTATATCATGCTTGCATCTTGTTGAATTCCATCATGACAACCAAATACTTGATGAATTTCTTGAGAGAGTATTCATATTTGTTTACTGGGGTTTAGAGGAACATTGAAAGATGGCACCTTTACCTAGTGTGACTTAGAAGACAATTAGGATTTTAAAATGAAAATAATTAGGATTCTAACTGGGATTTAAAGTTGTTTATCTTATAATCTTTTAACTCAAGTCTTATGGACATTGGCAACGTTGATCCTAGGATTAGTCTTTGATCCTTGAAAGGGGAGAAGGTGATCTTAATTGTCCATTCATGATGGTATTCTGAATAGGCTTAATATGGGTTAGCAATTGATTTTCTAGTATTTCAACAATCTGATTTCTAAATCATATCATAGATTGTTATGGCTTTCTTTGTAGTAAATACAACCTCTAAAATTTGTTTAACCTTGATTGAGTGTTTTAGTCCGTTTTGGTAGTTGACAATAACTTCCTTGCGGATTCAACGCGTAATTGTTGGTTGCTAACTATAGCTACACCGTACACTTGTGGTTAAGAATGTAACAAGTTTTGGGCGCCATTGCCAGGGATTTGATCATTTCAATATCAAAATCGAACATAATACTCTAGATTAGGCTATTATTTTTCTTTCTGTCGTTTTTAATTCTTCTTTATTCTTGTTTGGACCTATTTATGTTGGTATAGTTTCTTGCTTTGCATATACACACGTAGTTAAGGGAATCAAAATCTTTTTCCTTTTTACCTTGTGATAGAAGGGACTACATGCAGGAAAAGTGGTAAGACAAGGAGAAAGAAGAAAGAAGAGGCAATGGTCGAAGGGGAGCAAGACATGGTATTGCAGGATTACGCAATGTCGTAGACATTTAAAGTCACTTTATCCATTATGAGGCTAGCAATTGAAGCGATCAGGTTTGAACTCCAGTCAACTCTGGTCACATTGTGGAGAGGGGTCAGTTTGTTGCACACCCCATGGAAAATTCCACTGCACCTTCGTAACTTCCTTGTGAGATGGCACACCATCAAGCTCAATGGGGTGTATGAGGACGTTATTCGGTTGAGGCTTTCCCCATTGTTTTTGAAGCATAGAGCTAGCAATTGGCTGCAAAACAAGGAGCCAAATTCTTTCACTACATTGGATGCTCTCTCAAAAGCTTTCATTAGTAAATTCTTTTTTCCTCGTAAAACTGCAAAGTTGAGCGTGGACATTACTTCCTTCACCAAAGAGATGGAGAGTCTTTATAGGAAGCCTAGGAGTGATTTAAAGTCCTTCAGCAGCAATGCCCACATCATGGTGTTCTTGACTGGCTCTTAGGCCAAACACTCCATAATGGACTAGATTAATTAGTGAAGATTTCAATAGATGTCACGGCGGGAGGAGTTCTCATGGGAAAATCTATAAAAGTAGCTAAGACTTTGTTAGATGAGATGACCTCCAATAACTATCATTGTTCCAATGAGTTATCTAATTCAGAGAACAGTAATGGAAAATATGATGTCAATGAAGTGAGCTTCCTGGCTAGCAAAGTTGATACAATTACAAAACAATTTGAACAGCTTGATGCCCCTATTCTTGGGGGTTCTTCGTGCATATCATACGAGGTGAAGTTGTTTGCAAGATCTGTGGTATGCAAGGACACATGGCTACTAATTGTCAAGGTAACTATCAAGGATTTGAACAAGTCAATTCCCTCTAAAACTTCAACCCACGGCCTAAAAAAAATCCCCTAATCTAATACTTATCACCTCAAATAGAGAAATCATCTCAATTTCTCCGATAGGAACACCAACCCCTTGCCCCTAATTAATACACAACCCTTGAGAATCCAGTATAGAGACTCCTATCAGCCATCTTCTCAACCCCACAATACATGTCTAACTTGGAGAGTCTCATGGAGCACTTCAACAAAACTCAAACTCAGACTAATGAAACTCTTGGTGAGTAGATGAGCTTGTTGACTTACGAGTTCGAGAGTATGTCTACCCACTAGAAGTTGGTGAGTCATCTCTCTCAACCTCAAGGACATTTTCCAGGTCAGCTAAAGACAAATCCAAAAGGGAAAATGAATCCTATTACATTGAGGAGTCGAAGAGTACTAGAGGCTCTTGACACTGTTGAGAGAAAGAAAAAGTGTGAGGAGGAGAAAGTTGAGGAAGAAAAGGAAGTTTCTATTGAAGCCGTTATAAAAGAGAAGGAGATTAAGGAGTCATAGGTTAAAGTCCAATTACAGAGTGTCCCTACACAAGTTAAGCCTTACAAGCCTCCTACTCCTTGCCCTCATCACTTTGTGCAGGCTAGGGATGGGAAGAACCATGGGAGATTCGTGGAGATGTTTTGAAAACTACATATCAACATCCTTTTCTCGGAGGTTGTCATTGATATGCCATCTTATGGCAAATTCTTGACTAATGTGCTCTCTCTAATAAAGGGAACTTGTAGGAGCAAGCTAAGGTCACACATACTAAAGAGTGCAACGCTATCATTCAAAAGAAGTTACTCCCAAAATTGTCTAATTCTAGCAGTTTCTATATACCTTTGAAAGGATCCATTCCTTGGAGGTGTGAAACCCTACGAATGGTCGAACTTATGTACTAGGTACTTTTAAGTTTTTCTAAACATTATAGATTTATTTATTTTTTTGCTTTTATTTATGTTGTAGGATAGGTAGAATTGGGCTATAGGCTCGTGAGAGAATGGGCTAGGGCGTGGCTAGAGAACTAAACCAGGTTCCTTGGGTAGGACTAGGTCTATCTCTCTTAGACTGGGTCTTGACAAACTCCTCGACCTGGCCTAGAATCCTGGTGCAAGCCTGATGCAGGACCATAAGTGGGTTCTTGGGTCAAATCAAGTCCCTGATTCTGGTCCGAATAGATTCTACTGCTTAGACCCCAATCTGTTTTCCATTAGCCAGTAGTGCATGAATAGATGCCAAATTAAAATAGTAAAGAATTACTCATTAGCTAAATGGAATTGCTAGTGAGTTTTAGAAAAACTTATAAGCCATGACATCTTTCGAAGCAGATCACACCAATAAAGACACCAAAGGGACAAATTGGAGCTGCTTAAAAAGGGTTTCGGAAAGGCCTTGAGCAATCCCTAGTATTGGGACCCATCTTGACTCTTTAGATAGGAATCAAGGTTCTAGATTTAGAGACAAAGGTACAATGATGTAATGGAGTGCACCCCATTACCACCGGTCATTACCGGCGGCCTCTACTAATCAATAGAGGACATTAAAACTTAGTCATACTAACATACATTTATGTAACCAATTAGAATAATTCATATAATCATGTAAAAAGGTACAAAATTAAGTCTAATGCAAACAAAAGCAAAGTAAATAAATTAAAGCAGATGAGAAACTATCTGAAGACTACATATTTGATAATTTAGCATCAAAAATCATAAAAGAGAAATAAAGTAAAAGAGTAGGAAAAGATAGAATTTTTGCCCTTAGGATAATGCACCTGATTTACTTTTGAACCTAGCAGAGTAACGTATTTGTAATGGTTAACCCGATTCTTTATCTCCAATGTGTGGAGTATTTCTCTCCTCAATTTTGATGCTATTCTCTATCTAATATTTTATGTGTCTTGATACTTCTAACTGATTTGATCCCTCTAATTGATGCCTAACCCACGCCAATTCGATCCATGCCTTTAACCCTTAAAGGTAGCCTCCTATGCGGATTGTCCAAATTAGTTTACAGAAAGGAGACATAATCTTAATCTCATTAAGGTTAATCTAAAAAGGTACAGCATTTCAGAATTAGTCTCGATAAACTGATCAGTATAGAATTCTAGTTAATTAATCATGTTCAAGTAGAAATGGACTTAGAGACAGGCATCCAGGCTAGGTTTCTAGCCAGAGGACCCGACCTAATTTTTGCAAGTAAGAACCCAGTTGGGTTCCTGGCTGCGTTGCAGACAACCCATTTTGTTTTTGGCCATAACTTTGACGTTAAACCTTTGTTTTAGGTGATTCTTTTTTTTCAAAGCTTATTGAGTCTAGTTTCTATTAAAAATAATTTCATAATGTTTAGATAAGTGTGGAATAAGATATAAGTAACATTGTAAACACATGTCATTTTCAGCACAACCCAAATATTCGACTTATATCTTTTCTGTTGCTTATCAGACTTTCAAGCGTAATATATCATTAGAAAGCTTATTTAATAGAGAATGTTGGTACCTAGACTTAATAATCTTATACTCCCTATAGTGGATCTCAATTAGACGATGAACATTGATAATTTGGGCTTATTGGATCTTTCTGGGCTCTATTGTCCTTTTGGAATCGAATACAAGAGTTACTCTACTAGGCCCCTACGTACACAAGATGGGGTATAATTTTCGTAATTAGGGAATTACCAATAAGATGTCATTTTTAGGCATATATAGTTCGCCCCCACTTTGATGGAGCCTGGCTAAGGCGAAGGTCAAAATAATGGTCTTCACTTGTAGTTGCCAGTTTGATTGTGATGGTGTGGAATTTAAGTTTGATCATTGAGGGTCCTGAGACTTGGTGCTTGCCAACTTTCACCATGACAGTGGCCAATGATTTAGAATCCAAGCCTAGTTGCTAAGGCTCCTGAGAGTTGGGGCCCACCAACTTTCACCGTGATGGTGGCTGATGTTAAAAATCCAAGCTTGGCCACTAAGGGTTATGAGACTTGGCAACCGCCAACTTTTACCGTGATAGTAGCTGATTTTTCTGTCCTTGACTTCGCGGAGTACTGAACTTCCTTGTTGCAGGAGTAATGGATCTTTTTGCGGGTCGAACATAATTACCTTGCTATATCGCTAGAGCTGCATACCTTTTGTAAGTCAGGCCTAATTATCTTCTTGTGTCACTGGAGCAGTAGACCTTCTTGTAGGTCAGGCCTAATTATCTTCCTGTATCACTGCAGCACCATAACGTTTTTTGGTTAGGCCTAATTATCTTGCTGTATCACTACAGTAGCAGACTTTTCACGGGTCAGGCCTCATTTTCTTCTTGTATCACTGGAGCAGTAGACCTTTTTGCTGGTCATGCCTCATTATCTTCCTATATGGCTAGGACAACGGACCTTTTTAATTATCTTCATATATCATTGGAGCAGCTGATCCTTTTGCTAGCCAGGGATAATTATCTTCTTGTGTTGGAGCAGCGAACCTTTTTTCGGGTCAGCCCTAATTATCTTTCTGTATCGTTGGAGTAGAGGACCTTTTGTGGGTCATACATAATTACTTTGCTGTGTCACTAGAGTAGCGAACCTTTAGTGGGTAAGGCCTAATTATCTTCCCTAGTCGCTGGAGCAGTAGACCTTTTCACTAGTCAGGCATAGTTGTCTTCCTATGTCACTAGAGTAATAGACCTTTTTGCAGGTCAGACCTAATTGTCTTCCTGTATTGCTGGAGCAGTGGAACTTTTTACAGGACAAGCCTACTTATCTTCCTTTATCGCTGGAGCAGCGAACCTTTTTTCAGGTAATGCCTAATTATCTTCCTGTATTGTTGAGCAGTGAACCTTTTTGTGGGTTAAGCTGATTTCATCGATGAAATGTTGGAACTGTCTGTTTTAGCTTTTGATTTAATGGATACCTTCGTAAGCATTCTATTCTTTTTTGTATGTATGCTTTGGATGCTCCGAGATGTAGATCATCCAGCCTTCCCAATTTTCTTTGGCTTCTTGCTCCTTTGTAATTTTCAAGAGAAACACTACCATGTGATAATGGGAAGCCAACCGAGTTCATTGACCACCTTTCTTTGGCTTTGTTTTCTTCTTTTGTTTGTATGCTTTGTCTTTTTTATGCTTGTGAACTCCCATGCAATCATAGATCCTACCTTAGTCCCTATGGTTGTCTTCTTTGACTGTTTTTTCTTCTTTTGCTTGAGTGTGTGCTTCTTATGGAGAAAATATAATCACATAAGGCATGGGGAAGCCCAAAAATTGATATTTGAGGACTTTATGGAATAAGATATTGAGAAATCAAACATTCAAGTTTGAATCCCCTTTTTTTAGCCACTAGACCATTGAAGTCATATCTTTCTGATGGGAGTACACGGAATGTGAAGATGTCCTGGATGCTGAGACATCCTTTTTTGTTAAGATAAAGTGGATAAGGTGTCCTCTATGACTAGATACTTTCAATCTTGAGTACTTAACAGGTTTTGTATGTTGCATGATGATGCTTGTGGAAAGCCTACTTTGATGTGGGAGCCCCTACTTTGAGTGAGCCTAATTACAGTGATGGTCAAAGTATAAATGTCTTCCATGACACTTGTCGATGTCATCTTAAGAACCTTTAATGTAGATTCATGGCCAACTAGGGTTATGTTCCCTTCTTGTAAGGTTGCTATGTAGTTTGATCACACTCTTCTCAATCCAGGGTTCCCAATGATCAAGGAAGAGTCTGCTCTAATAAATATGCTAAAAGACCTATGCATTGATGTAGGAGCACATGCTAGCCCGAGTAAGGCTATGCAGATGTAACGATTATACAAACTTGATTATGCTGATTATATGGACATGATTATGCTGACTATACAGATATGATGATGTCCTAACCTCGTATGCATGCAGGCCTTGCACTAAGTTTGGGTCCATTAGATAAGGCTTGGTTAAGGCACAAAAGGCTCATGGGCATGGTGATGTTATGTGGCTTAGGATGTGGGGTAAAAAGTTAGCTGACCACTGGATAAGTACCATGTCATGGGTTATAAGTTACCTAGGGTAGGGAATCTTTCTTTGAATGGAGGAAGTATCCTTTAGTTTTACATTAAAGTGCTCCTATTCTGCAGCAACACCCAGTCTCTATTTGCTATCACAAAAACCTTACATATATGAGAATACTAATAGTTGAAGATGCTTTTACTGGTTTTAGTTGAAGTAGCCCCCAGTCCAGTAGAGTAAGTATGATCATTTCTATGTTGGTAAGATACCTTTGCTAGTGTTGCCAAGAGTAGCCACTAGTTTAGTGCAAAGAATATGGTTATCTCCTTGTCGGAAAATATTTACCATGAAGAGAGCCCTAATTATTTAGGGAAATGTAGAACATGCCCCTGTTTTGCATACTGGGTGAATGCTTGTTTAGAAAGGCAAAGAATATAGAACAAGTATTCACTCTTAAATTCATAGTTATGACCAAGAGTCCTAAATTTTGGGAATGAAGGTGAGATTAGAGGCTATGATAATTGAGAAGTAGTGGTAAAGTGGATGATTGGTTTTCCAAGTCTGATTCGATGGGAGTAGTCAGTGAAATGCTTCTTTGTCCTCTAAAAACCAAAATTTTATTTTCACTCTCCTTTTGTCTTGTCCGTCTTTTCAGGTTTTAGGGCTAATTGCTCTTTATTCTCTGTCTTCCTCCTCTCTCTCTCTCTCTCTCACCCTCTCTCGCTCTCTCTCTCTCTCTCTGAGACTAAAGGACTCAATTGAGATGTTTCTTTATGGAAAAGAATCTTCTTGGCTGGGCCTCAAAGGGTTTACCTATGCATCCAATGTGGAATCAGGCCAGTCATAGTTCAAGAGCAAGAACATGCAGCCTAAAGGAGGGATGCCTCTAAGAGGACTTTTTAAGGTGTGCTTCTGGGTTAGAGTGCCGAAGGAAGGGAATTGGTGTGAAGGCTCAAACAACCCTTATGAAATTCCCGAGTGCATATAGGCAATGAAGTTTAGCTTGAATCAATAATTTTTCCTCTCTTTATTCTCCTTATTTTCATACTCTTATTGTTTTTTTTTCTCTCTTCTCATTTCTGGGGGATCATTTGTTCCGCACTTTCCTTCTCTTTCTCTCTCTCTCTCTCTCTCTCTCCCTTTTTTTTGATTGTTGATTTTGAAATTGATTGCACACATGACACACTCCCACTCCCACTCTGTTTAGGTCAAATGTGGTTATGAGAGAAACATGCTTATTTAAAGGCTCAAAAGGGTTCCAACTGGGAATTTATCAGGCTTGACAAAGGTATTAATTCAGGTTATGAAAAGAGGCCTCATATCCTAGGCATGTCCCTAAAGTTGCATGACTTAGTAAAAAAAAAATCTAATATTTTCCCTTTTCCAGATGATGGATTGAATTCCTTAGTCTGTTTTTTGTTTCTCTCCCTCTCCTTTTGCCTAGCTTGCCTTACCAGGTTTTTTCAAGCTAACCACTCTTTTTCTCTTTTCTCCCTTTTTTTTACCCTAGAATTGTCATAGGATAGAAGCATTCTATAAAAAAGAATATGAGAATGTGGAAAAGGGTAACGGAGGAGATGATTTTTATTAATAGGCCTAGATTACATCAAACTTAGATTTATGATGGAAAGAGAATGACTTTGAGACTCAACATATGACTATAAGCTAAGTATAACACGAGATTCAAACACATCAGAACTCAAGGCCTCTTGTGTGGAGGTTATTTTGTCATGGATTCAACTATAGAGAGGTCCCACTTTTCAATCAGCTGGTCTGAAATAGCTAAAATGCCTATCATGTGATTGCAAGCAGGTTGTTGTCATTATTGGGTGTTCTGAGTGGCTTCAGGTGCAAGAAGCTCCCCTGACTTGAACATACTTTCTAATTTATTCTTGAAGCCCTGACAATCCTCTATATTATGTCCTCTTGCTCGGTGATATTTCTAGCACTTGTTCAGGTCCTAGTTTTTTGCCTTTCATGTGCTTTCTATTTCTAAATTGATCTGTGGGAGGTCGATCATACCTTTAGAAAGCAAGCGCTCTAGTGCTTGAGTAGACATGGTACCAATAGGGGTGTATTGGGTGTAGCGGTGTAGAGCATGTGCCTCTTTTTTGTGTGGAGCCATTGTCCCTCGTATCCCTATTCTGACAGTTACCCTCACAAATTTTAGGGGCTTTGTGGGTGTGTCTATGATAAGGGTTGGGAGTGTAGTCACCATCAATGCCATCTTCTTCTCAATCTCATCCAACGTGGTTTACATTTTTCCCATCGTCTTCACGAGTTGAGCTAGTTCGTTACCTCTTACCATTAGGATTGCAGAAGTATCAGACTTTGACTTGGATTTCGACTTTGATCCAACTTGTGGAGTTCCCTTGGAATCTTTTTGAGACAAAAGCCTCACAGGTTATGGACTCTACTAGTCAACCTTCTTAGTGTTCCTTATCCTTAGTAATAAGGTGACAATCTAGAGAGATGGAATGTTGTGAGTGGTCAGTCATGATAGATATGGGTGAAAGAAAATGGTTAGTGACTTGCAATTGGAGGAGAAAGAGACAATGGCTTGGTGGGCTGAAATAGGGTTAAGATGTTAGGTTTTAGGCTAAAATCGAGCTTTATCCCATATTAGGTCCTGAATTGGGCTTAGAGAGTTTACTTATAAGCCTAAGTCGGATGCAAGTCTTTCTTAGGTAAATCACAAGCCTATACTAACCTAAGTATGATTGCGGTTTACTTTGCCTAAAATAGGCTAGTTTTGGCACATGAGTGGATCTATGTATACTCATATGGGGATCCTAGATCTAGGGAATATGATGTATGGACCATGAATATAAGCATGGGTAAGATATCTACGTCTTACTTGGACTTATACATTACGAATATAATACACGATTGGGTGTAGCCTAGAGTCAACTAGTGTTCTAAAGGTCTAATACACCATATTATGTACCTTGGTCCTAGATGGACTCATGAACTATGTGTGATGAGGCCTAATGACGAATGACTTTTTGACCTCAAGTATTCTACAACTGATGTGCTAAAGGCCTAAATGAATTATATCGATTTATAGATTTGACCCTAATAGTAAGCGCTCAGAATGAATATAGACTTTAAGGGACAAAGGCCTATCCGGACTTCTTGACTAGATCCCAGCCAAGCTAACTAGGCCCAAATTTACCATATTTTATTATAACTATCTATGAGGGTTTTATGCATACAAACTTATAGACATTACTAATTGTACCCTAAGGGATCCCGACTGAGTTTTGGGCCTGATACAAACTCTATTTTGTCCCCAGGCACAAACTACCAATTCCTTTCTTAGTTTTTGTTTGTTATTTTTTTTTTTACAATCCTAGTTAGGATTCTCTCTTTATCCTTTTTTTCTACCAGAACTGGCATTTTTATACTCGAGTTAGAACCTTTCGGATTCTGAATTAAGACTCTTGCTAGAACCTAATTGGCTCGTAAACCATTTTGGTTTCTAGTCCAATTCCTAGGCTTTCTTTGGCCAAAACTGGTACTCTAAACTAGAGTCAGAACCTTTTCAAATTCTAGATCACGATTCATGTTAAGACTCAATTGACCTAGAAACCGTTTTGGCTCCGAATCCAATTCCTTGGATTCTTTTTTCCCAAAATTGGTACTCTAAACTATAGTCAGAACCTTTTTAAATTTTGGAACAAGAGTCCTATTAGGACACAATTGGCCTAGAAACCATTTTGGCTCCTAATCCAATTCTTAAACATAGTTTTCTCCTAGGTTAGGCTCTTCTAAGACTCACAATATCAATGCATCGTCCTTTAGGCTAAAAAAGTTAAATTATACAAGGTCACTTTGCATTCCAAATCATACATGTGAGCTCTAAACTAAACAAGACTCTTATGTCACATGTGTTTCAGGTCAGGTTTAGAACAATCCATTCATAAGCCAACACTTTGTACACCACCCATGGGGTGCATGGTATGACTAGAACAGTTTGGATGCTTCCCCAAGTCACAGGGATTGAGAAAGTACGTGATGAGTAGGTAAGGCATCTGTCTGCTCAATTAGAAGTCTAAATAGACCCACCGAGTGACCAACAACTTTCTGGAGGGCAGAATCAAGGTTTCACTTAGTGGCGCTATTGATCCCCGATAAGCAGTGTCTTATAATGTAAGCATGCCTAATGTAAGTACAATTAAGATAATTTTGGTATTGAATTTCAAATCTTGTCTTCTTAGAAAATATGTCCCTATTGGAATCGAGGATCCACCTCCCTGGGGGTGTGATCTCCCATGAATGGTCGGGCTCGTGTGTTAGGTACTTTATGTTTTTCTAGAAGTTACAAATTTATTTTTTTATTTTACTTTTTTTTATTACAGGCCAGGAAGAACTGTGTTGTAGCTTCATGGGAGAATGGGCTTGGGCCTGGACAAGTTCCCTAAACGGGACTAGGTCCATCTCTCTTAGGTTGGTTCCTAGCAATCTCCTTGACCTGACCCAGAATCCGGGTGCAGGCTTGATCCAAGATCTTGGGCGGGTACCTAAGTTAGATCAGGTTCCTGATTCTAGTCGAACATCTGCCTAGATCATAATATATTTTTCCTTAGCCAACAATTCATAAACAGATGCCAAATTAAAATAGTATGGAATTAGTCTTTGCCTAAATAGAATCGCTAGTGAGTTTTAAAAAGCTTACAAACCATGGAACCTTTCGAAGCAGATCATATGGACGGGGACACCAAATGGACAAATTGAAGCAGATTCAAAAGGATTTTAAAAAGGCCACAAACAATCCCTAGTGTGGGAACCCATCCTGACCCCTCAATCTAGAACTAATGCTCTAGATTTGGGGATGAAGGCACGGAGATGTGATGGAGTGCGCCCGATCACCACCCCCATCACTGACAACCTCTACTAATCAATATGAGAAATTAAAACATAATCATACTAACATATATCCATGCAAACAGTAAGAATTAGTCATATAATAATGTAAAAGGGTACAAACTTTAGTCCAATACAAACAAAAGTACAGTAAATAAATTAAAGCGGATGGGGAGCTACCTAAAGACTACATCTTTGATAATCTAGCATCAAAAATCATAAAAGAGGGATAGCATACAAGACTAGGGAAAGATATAGTTTTGCCCTCAGGATAACCCACTTGTTTTACCGGGGCACCCATTAGAGTGACGTCTTTTTAATATTTAACCTAATTCTCTATCTTCAAAGTGTGGAGTATTTCATTCCTCAATTTTTATGCTCTCATACCGCTAATATTTGATGTGTTTTAATGCCTTTAACTGCTTTGATGGGTCTGACTAATGCATAATCCATGCCAGTTCAATCCATGCCTCTAACTCCTATAGGTAGCCCCTATTTATAGTGGTTGAGATGATAGTCCAAATCAGTTTAGAAAAAGGAGACCTAATCTTAGTTTCATTAAGGTTAAACTAGACAGGTACACTAATTCGGCAAGGATTTTTCCTAATTAGCCTCGGTAAACTAATCATCCTAGAATTCTAGTTAATTAATCATGTTTTGGCATAAATGGACTTAGAGATAGGAATCTCGGCCGAGTTCCCAACTAGAGGACCTAGCCCGGTTCTTACAAGTAAGAACCTAGGTAGGTTCCTGGGATAGGCCACAAATAGCCTATTTTATTTTGGACATAATGTTCATGTCCGACTTCCATTTTAGATGATTTTTTTTCTTGAAAGATTATTAAGTCTAGTTTCTAACAAAACTAATTTCGTAATTTTTAGATAAGTGTGCAACATGGTATAAGTAAATTAGTGAACAAGTGTCATTTTCAGCACAACCAAAATATTCAACTTGTATCTTTTCCAATGCTTATTAGACTTTGGTGCATAATGTGTCATTAGGAAGCTTATGTAATAAAGAATGTTGATACCTAGAATTAATAATCTTATACTCCCTAGAGTGGATCTGAACATGACATCAAACATTGTCAATTTAGGCTTATTTGAGCTTTTTGGGCTCTATTAACCTTTTAGACTAGAATGCAAGTATTAGTCTACTAGGAACCCAAGTACACAAGTTGGGGTATGATTTTCTTCATTGGGTGATTACAAATAAGATATCATTTTTAGGCGTCTACAATTCGTCCCCCTTAATTAAGCCTAGATAACGCGAAGGTCAAAGTAATGGTCTTTAATTGTAGTTGTCTGTTTGGCTGTGATGATGTGGAATCCAAGCCTGACTGTTCAGGGTCCTGAGAGTTAACACCTACGAACTTTTGTTATGACAGTGGCCAATGATATAGAATCCAAGCCTGGTTGCTGAGGGTCCTGAGACTTGGCACCCGTTAACTTTTTCCATGACGGTAACTATTGTCAGAAATCTATTCCTGGCCGCTGAGGAACTTGAGACTTGGTGTCTACCAACTTTCGCCATGACAGGGCCGATGATGTAGAAATCCAAGCTTATTCGCTGAGGGTTATGAGACATGATGCCTGCCAACGGTCGTCGTGACGATGGCTGATGTTTTTTGTCGTTGACTTAGTGGATCAGTGAACTTCCTTGTCCCTAGAGCAACAGATATTTTTGTAAGTCAGGCTGATTTCATTGATGAAATGTTAGAGTTGTCAATTTCAGCTTCTGACTTCGATGAATACCTTCAGAGGCATTCCATTCTTGTATGCATGCATGCTTTGGATGCTCATGGACATAAATTATCCATCCTTCCCACTTTGCTTTGCTTTTTCCTCTTTTATAATTTTCAAGAGAAACACTACCATGTGGTAGTGAGATCTCGGACGGGTTAATTGCCTACCTTTCTTTGCTTTTGCTGTCTGTTTTTGTTTACATGCTTTGTGTTCTTAATGCTTGTGAATTCCCATGCACATAGGGATCCCGCCTGAGTCCCCATGTTTGTCTTTTTTGACTTTTTTTCCTTCAATTGCTTGAGTGTTTGGCTTCTTTTGGAGAGAATATAATCATGTGATGCATCAGGGAGCCTGAAGATTGATCTTTGAGACTTTATAGCATGAGATATTGAGATGTCAAACCTTCAAGATTGACCCCCCTTTTTTCGGCCGCTAGGGCATTTCAACCATGTATTTCTGATAAGAGGTTGTGGAATGTGAAGATGTGTAACACCCCCAGCCCCTAGGGTCAGGAGCGTTACGTTTTCTTACTTCTTACGTAATTTCTGGGGCGAAACGGACAGAGCTTCGCCTGTAAACTGATCATTTCCAAGGCTAAAAGCCTTACAACAAATCCCTGCGTTAAATAGAAACATATAAAACTTCTAAAACAAGCTCAACGGCTATACACCAAAGTCCAAAGCTATACGGGTCGCTCGTCCGGAGTGTACCAACCATAAAGTTCATTAATAAAGAAGGAAATCAAACATACAACTCAACAGATCACACATCCGGAGTACTGGGGTTCACATCCCACAATAGGGCTAACTTTAACCAAGAAGACATCTAACTATTCAGATGGTTGGCTCTTACGGCCATACAGAGCGACTTATAAGCAATATGTATTATATGAGCTAGAAAACTTAGTTTATAACATTTACAAACTAGGAATTCGTTATATTACATCGTTAAACACATTAATGTTCTTCTATATGGCACACATGACTATTTTTCAAGCATGGGTAAACTCCAGCTCGCGCAAGTAGCTTGACTTCCACTTGTCATAACAAAAGCTTGGGGGAAAAAGAGGAAATAATAGTGGGATGAGCAACCACACGCTCAGTTCCCCTACTCCTTAAAACCCAAAACAATTGCAAGCAATAGTACTAACAATAACCACGGATCAAGCATTCATACTTTACTATCATATTAGGCAATCAGAGTCCGCAAGGAATGATTACCCTCCTTAAAACTTCATTCCAACCACTCAAGTCAATTCTAGGCCCTTAATGACCAAACTTCCCTACTAGCAGGCATTCAGGGACATAAACAAGTAGGCAATAAGGATTGAGTATAAACGCTTTCAAACTCACTTTTGAAAATATAGTGACTCCTAATAAATACCAAGAATGGTTTATAATTCACACCAACTCCTTTAAAGCTTATAATTCTTTCCAATAATTCATGAAACATCTAAACTGGTAAGAATGACTTGGCAAGAATGACTTGGCAAGAAACATGCTTTCGTAGAATATGCACATTGAAAAGCTTGCACGAACAATGCAACATTTGAAACTTCATTTGACTATACTTGGAAAGAATTATAAAAGATGAGCAGGGGTGCATATTTGAATGCTTTCTTTCTTTTCTTAAAAACACTTTAGTTAGCCTCTAGAGGCTCATATTCTTTAAAAGAAACTTCTTTCAAATTGGTCCTCTAATGACCCTCATAAGCTTTTCAAATCTCATTCAATATGGCCTCATAATAGCCCCTATAAATCTTTCTTTTCTGAAATACTTAAAATGGCAAAATGCCAACTTCTTTTCTTACTTACTAGAAACTTACTCACAGCATAACATCTTATTGTGCTAGCTAGGGGAGGTTTACACCGTCCCTAAGTGAGATCGTCACTCACAACTCACGTTATCCCCGGGGTGTACGTGCTTAACGTTTGGCCAAAACACATCATAGCAAATAAACTCAAACTTCGATGTTGTCCTCTATGGGGAAACAACTCACACCAAGATAATCATATCTTGAGTCCAGTCCCCCTCAAGGTTTTCTTACGCGTCACACATCATAACTTATCTGGGGAACAGCTCACACGAAGATAATCATATCTTGAGCCCAGTTCCCAGGAACAACTCACACCAAGATAATTCATATCTTGAGTCCAGTTCCTAACTTATCATATGGGAAAACAGCTCACGTCATCTTTGCGTCCACTTTCCAGGAACAGCTCACACCAAGATAATTCATATCTTGAGTCCAACTCCTACCCTCTGGCCAATTGCCTAGCACTTTCTTTGCCTTTAAAATTGTATTTCCTATCTCTTTTTCAAACGCTTACTTTGCTGAAAACTTACCTTTTAACAAAACGACCCTAATCTCTCTAAATGTTAATAGTTCATTTCGTTTTTAATTTAAAAACTTCTTATAAATGCAAAACGTTTACTAACTCGTAAAACGATTTCATTTTTAACTTAAAAGTTTCTTATAAACATAATAAGTTTGCTAAATCGTAAGACGACTTTGTTTTCAACTTAAAAGCTTCTTATAAATGTAAAACGACTGCTAACTCATAAAACAACTTCACTTTTTAGCTTAAAAGCTTCTTTTAAACGTACTATGTTTGCTAAATCGTAGATCGAAACTCGTTTGAGACATAACGTGCTTAGTTAATGTTTAATTCAAACTAAGTTCGAAATCAAAACCCATTTGAGGCTTAAGTACTTAGTTAGCAATAAATGCAAGCTAGATTCGTTTGAAAATTCCTTTCTAACTGAAAGAGAGGTGCTTAAGCAAATTAAGACCTTCGATCGCTTTCAAGCGCATTATTGTTCAAAACTTAACTCAAAATACTTAGTTAGCCAATAACTCAAATTAGATTCGTAATAAAAACTTCAGTTGTCATTCTATAGCTCGTTTCAATTCCTTTTAAGACTCAAGAAGGGTGTATAAATAAACTAAAGGCTTAAAACATTCCCAAACTTGCTATTATTCAAAAACTTAAAGTACTTGGCTCGTTTATAAGACAATTTAAGGTTTCTTTCTATATTTTCAACACAAATGCTTCTTAAAGTCATTATGGACTTACTATCTCTTTGATCGAAACTCAATGGAGACTTAAGTAAGCAAATAGCATGCGAATAAGCTAAGCTTCATAATTAGCACCTTAAGGTACTCTTTTTTGGGTCGTTTAAATTCTTTTAAACACGAGGAGAGGTCATACCCAAACCAATGCCTTAAAAACTTTTTTGAACTCACTTTTACTTCGCTTTTGAATTTCCTAAACCCATCGATTATTCAGTCACGTCACTAACTGAGCAGTTCGACGGTTTAGCACCTTTTTACACTTTATACGTCCTAACACGCGAATAGGCAACTGATAAACTTAAAAACATTCTCAACGTGTAAAACAAGCTTTCTAAATGACCTTTTCTTTTTGAAGATGTCTAAAGTTTCAAGAATTAATTACATAATGTCACATAGCACATCCGGGGAAAAGGGTTCACACATAACACATTCATGCACTTCATATCACAACTCGGTAGAATCTGCTCAATTAGCCACACATGGCCTCGCAATCCACACGATTGCAGCAATTCATTTCCCAAACTCCCTCCTTACACGGCACCGACCACAAGAACCTCAAACCACTCAATAGTTCCACCTCAAGCCATCCAACTACTAACTCGGTTTAATATTGTCATCAACAAACCAACAATACATAAAACAATCGTATATAAATATGACATTCATGCTTAATAGTCAACTTAGAATTTAGCGTATACTAAACTAATACAAATAGAGACTTCAAGCGACATTTACTTTCCAGTTCGCAATCCATTGATCATAGGCATAATATTTCGTTGCAACTAAGACAAATAAACTATCGAAGTACCCAAACTGATTTAGCCATGACCCTTTAAACATTATTCAGTTCATTCCATAATCATTTCAATCACTCGACTAGCATCCTTAGGCTTCAAGCACAATTTAACCAATAAACTGATAAATTAATCGCTCTATGACAACTTTCTCTTTATTAAGAATTTCTTCAAACTGCCAAGTTACTAAAATTCAGCATCGAATCCCAAAGTCAATGCCATGTTCGTAATTCCTCAATCTCAATTTTAATTTACTCAAACTGATTTCTAAACTCAATTTCAGCATGCCCTAACTAATTTTGTTAAATTTGCTGAAAATAGTAGTAATGTAGGAGAGAAGGAACCCTCACCTCAATTCCAAGCTTGAGGTTTGCACGAGGGCTGCTGGGCTCGACTTTGAGTGCTGGAAAAACCCGATTCCTTGACCCTTACTTCTTGACCGTTTCACTAGACCCCAAACTGTGCCCTAATTTGTCCAAATCGAACCCCAATTTCAACCCAAAACCTCACTCACTAAATTGAATTTGAGATGGATACTTGAGGCTACGAATTCATCCCCAATTTATAATGGTTTCGATGCAATCAACGACTAGAGTGCATAGCTAAACCTTAACAAATGTCTAGGCTCTCGAATTTGTGCTCAAACCTACTGAAAACGCGGTGGGTTCTTCCTGGTTTCACCCAAAAATTCACACCAGATGGAGGCTAGTTCGTGGGGATATCAAATGGGTGATGTTTACGGTTGTGGGTGGCAAATGTTCCCAGCGAAATTGGGGCATGGAGGTCATGAGCGTGGTGGAGATGAGAGGAAGAAGAAGAGTAGAGGGGAGAGAGAGAGGTGTCGGGGTTCGGGGGGTCGAAATAGGGAAGAGAGGAGAAAGGAGAAAAGGGGTTAGCAAAATTGCAAAAATGCCCCTCTTATATATATTTTTTTTTCAAATTGTTCGATACTTGACACCGCTAGTCTAATCCGTAACCCGAATTCTAAACTGAATTGCTAAAACGACCCTTCGTCGATTATTCGTTCCCAAAAATATCGAGGTTCGATTTAATAACTAGCGAAACGAACTCTAAGGTTGACAACCTAATCGTATTCGGGTTCCTAATCGATTGAGTACTCGCTAATAACTTATAGTAACGCTTACTAAAAATCATCGAAATGTTTTCGAAACTAATAATAATAATAATATAAATGGCGAAAACGACATTCTTTTTAATAAAACTATCGTTCACATAAGCACATCAACAATAATTTAACTCGTATAGTTTATAAAAATACGAATTTTATAACGTAAGGCGGCAATATAATCAGCTTAACGCAATATAATGAACACGAGCGTAACAAGATGTCCTAGATGTTGAGGTATCCTTTTTTGTTATGATAAAGGCGATGAGGTGTCTTTTGTGACTCGATCCTCTCAACTTTGAGTATCTGACAGGGTTTGTATGTGAGGCGATGATGCTTACACGAAGCCCTCTTTAAGGTTGGAGCCCCTATTTTTGGCTAAGCTTGATTAAAGTGATGGTCAAAGTATAAACGTCTGCTGTCATAGTTGTTGATGTCACTTTGAGAACCTTTCATATAGATTCATGGCTAGCTAGGGTTGTGTTCCTATGCTATAGGATCACTGTGTAGGCTGATCGCACTCTTTTTCTATACAGGGTTCCCAGTGATTAGGGCAGAGGGCACTCTAATAAATAATTTAAAGCACCTATGCATTGATATAGGAGCACTTGCTAACTTGAGTGAGACTATACAGACCTAACAATTATGTAGACTCGATTGTACTGACTATACAGACATGATTATGATGACTGTGCAGACATGTTGATGTCCTAACCTCGTATGCATGCAGGTTTCATACTAAGTTTGGGGTACATTGGATAAGGCTTGATTAAGGCACAAAACACTCATTGGCATGGTGACGTTCTGTGGCTTAGGATGTGGGGTAAAAATTTAGGTGACCACTGGATAAGGATCCATGTCATGGGTCATAAGTTGACCAGGATAGGGAATCTTTCTTTGAATGGAAGAAGTATCATTTAGTTTTGCATTAAAGTGCTCCTATTTTGCAGAAACACCCAATCTCTATTTGCTATAACAAAAGCCCTAAATGTGTGAGAATAATGATAGTTGAAGATACTTCTACTAGTTTTACTTGAAGTAGCACCCAGTCCAGTAGAATAAATGTGATCCTTTCCATGTTGGGAAGATACTTTTGCTGGTGCTGCCTAAAGTAGCTACTAATTTAATGTGAATAATATGGTTATGTATTTGTCAAAGCATATTTACCATGAAAGAAGGCATAACTATTTAGGGAAATGTAGAACAACCCTCGTTTTGGGTAATGGTGTGCCCATTTAGAAAGGCAAAGACTATGGAATGAGTATTCGCTCTTGAATTTATAGTCATGAATAAGAGTCTTGAATTTTTAGAATGAAGGTGAGATTAGAGGTTATGATGATTGAGAAGTAGTGGTAAAGTGGGTGAACAGTTTGTGTAAGTCTGCTTCAATGGCAGTAGTCCGTGAAATTCTTCTTTGTCCTCTAAAAACCATTGTTTTATTTCCACTCTCCTTTTGCCTGGTCTGCCTTTTCAGGTTTTGGGGCCTTTACTCTCTCTCTCTCTCTCTCTCTCTCTCTCTCTCTCTCTCTCTTTCTCTCTCTTTTGATCCTAAAGGACTCAATTGAGATGTTTCTTTATGAAAAAGAATCTTTGTGGTTGAGCCTCAAAGGGGTTACCTATGTATCCAATATGAAATCAGGCCAGTCATAATTCAAGAGTAAGCACATGAAAAAGAGGGATGCCTTCAAAAGGACTTTTTAATGTAGGCTTCTAGGTTAGGGTGCCAAAGGAAGGAAATCGACGTGAAGGCTCAAACAACCTTTATGAACTTCCCCAAGTCTATATGGACAATGAGGTTTAACCTAAATCAACAATTTTCCTTTCTTTATTGTCCTTATTTTCAAACTCTTTCTTTTCTTTTCTTTTTTCCTTTCTTATCTTTTTTGCTGGACTATTTGGTCTGAACTTTCCTTCTCTTCCTCCCTCTTTTTTGATTGCTTATTTTAAAATTGATACTATCCATGGGACACTCCGACTTCCTGGTTTGGTCAGATGTGGTTATAAAAGAAACAGGCTTATTTAAAGGCACAAAAGGATTCCAATTGGTAATGTATCAGGCGTGACAAAGGTATTAATTCAAGTTGTGAAAGAAGGCCTCCTATCACAGGCATATCCTTTAAGTTATATAACTGATTGGAAAGAAATTTCTGATTTTGTCCCTTTTCCAGATAATGGGTTGAAATCCTTAGTCCCCTTTTTATTTCCCACCCTCTCCTTTTGCCTAATTCGCCTTGTCAGGTTTCAAGCTAGCCCTTCTTTTTCGTTTTTCCCTTTTTTTCACCCTAGATTCATCATAGGACATAAGCATTCAATAAAAAGAATATAAGAATATGCAAAAAACTAACGGATGAGATGATTTCATTAATAAATCAACATTACATCAGACTTGGATTTATGATGGAAAGCGAATGACTCTAAGACTTAATATATGACTATAAGATACGGGTGACATGGGATTAAGATGCGTTAGAACTCTAGGCCTCTTGACTGGAGGATGGTTGTCTTGGATTCAACTATAGACAGGTCACACTTTTCACTTTGGTGGTCTGAAATAGTTGAAATGTCTATCATGTGAATCTAAGCAAGTTGATGTCATTGTTGGGCTTTCTGAGTAGCTCTAGGCAGAGGAGCTCCCCTAAGTTGAACATGTTTTCTAACTTGTTCTTGAAGCCTCGATAATCATTAATGCCATGTTCCCTTGCTCAGGGATATTTGTAGAACTTGTGTAGGTCCCAACTTTTGGGCTTCAAAATGCTTTCCATCTCTGGACTAATTGGTGGGAGGTCGGTCACACCTTTAGAAACCAAGCGTTCTTATGCTAGAGTATACGTAGTACCGATAAGAGTGTATTTGCTGTAACGGTCTAGTGCATGCACCTCTTTACTTATGGAGTCATTGTCCTTCTTAGTCCTATTTTGATAGTTGCCTTTACAAGTTTTATGGGCTTTGGTACGTGCGTCCCTGGTAAAGGTTTGGAGTGTAGTGGTCATCAATGCCATCTTCTTCTCACTCTCATCCAGCGTGGTTTGTATTTTTCCCATCATATTCACGAGTTAAGCCAGTTCGTTACCTCCTGCCTTTGGGATTGGTGAAGTATCAGACTTTGACTTGGATTTCCTCTTTTACCAAACTGGTAGAGTTCCTTTGAATTGTTTTTAAGACAGAAGTCTCATAGTTTATGTACTTCGTTAGTATACCTCCTTAGTCTGCCTTATCCTAAGCAATAAGGTGACGATTTAGAGAGGTAGAATGTTATAAGTGGTGAACCATGTTAGATACAGGCGAAATGAAATGGTTAATGACTTGTAATTGGATGAGAAGGAGACAATGGCTTGGTGAGATGAAATAGGGTTAAGATGTGAGGTTTTAGGCTGAAATCAGGCTTTATCCTGGATTAGGTCCTAAGTTGGGCTTAGAGAGCTGACTTTAATTAAGCCTAAGTTGGACTCAAGTCTTTCATAGGTAAATCACAGGCCTATACTAACCTACGCATGATTGCAATTTGTTTTTCCTAAAATGGGCAAGTTTTGGCACAAGAGTGGATATAGGTGGACTCACGTGGGGATTCTAAATCTACAGAATATGATGCGTGGACCATGAACTTACACATTGTTATGATATCTATGTCTTACTTGGACTTATGCATTATGAATATGATGCGCGTTTGGATGCTACCTAGAGTGGACTAGTGTTCTAAACATCTAATGGTCCATATTATACACCTTGGGCCTAGATGGACTCATAGACTATGTGTGATGATGCCTAATGATTTTTGACTCTTTGACCTCACCTACGACTAATATGCTACGACCCTAAATGAACTATACTAATTTATAGATCTAACCTTAACACTGAGAGCCCAGAATGAATGCAGACTTTAAGGGACAAAGACCTATCCTGACTTCCTAATTGGATCCCAATTAGGTTCTAACCAAGCCCAAATTTACCCTCTTTTATTATGGGTATCTACTGGACTTTTATACATACTTACTAACAGACTCTACCCGCTGGACCTTGACACAAACTTTATTTTGTCCCTAGGTATAAAGTACCAATTCCTCTCTCTCTCTCCTTTTTTTTTTACAATCCTGACCGAGAGTCTCTGTCTCGCTCTCTTTCTGTCTTTTGGTGGCCAAAACTGGTAGTTCTATACTGGAGCTAGAACCTTTTGAATTCTTTATCAAGAGTACTATTGGGAGTCAATTGGCCCATAAACTGTTTTGGCTCCTAGTCCAATTCTTAGACTTAGTTTTCTCCTAATCTGAGCTCGTCTAAGACTCGCAGTATGAATGCATAGTCTTTTGGCCTTAAGAAGTTAGATCATACAAGGTCACTTTGCATTCTAAATCATACATGTGAGCTCCAACCTAAACAAGACTCCTATGCTACATATGTTTTAGGTCAAGTTTAAAACAATCTTCTCATGAGCCAACACTTCGTACGCCACCTATAGGGTGCATGGTATGAGTATAGCGTTTGGATGCTTCCCCGAGTTGCAGGGATCGGGAAAGTAAGTCGTGTGTGCGCAAAGCAATGACGTGCTCAATTAAAACTCTAAATGAACCCAGCAAGTGACCATTCACTTTTTGATAGGTAGAATCAGGATTTCACCTAGGGACGTTGATCCCTGATAGGCAACGTCTTATAATGCCAGTATGGCTAATGCAAGTACAATTAGGATAATTTCTCGTATTGAATTTCAAATCTCGCCCTCTAAAAAAAAAAAGAACATCACCAGTGGAGTTGCCACTATAATGATTCATTTGCCCAGGGGTGTAATCCCCTACGAACAGTGGGGTTCGTGTGTTGGGTACTTTCATTTTTTTTCTAGAAGTTATAGATTTATTCATGTTTTTACTTTTGTTTTTATTACAAGCTAGGCAAAACTGGGCTAGGTTCTAGGGAGAATGGAAGAGAACCTAGCTGAGTTCCCTAGGCAGAACCAAGTCCATCCCTCCTGGACTGGGTCCTGACAATCGCCTCGGTATAGCCTAGAATCTAGGTGCAGGCTTGATCCAAGATCACAAGAAGGTTCCTAACTGAGGTCCCTGATTCTGGTCTAGGCAGATTCTACTACCTAGATCCCAATTTGTTTTCCTTTAGCCAACATTGCATGAACAGACATCAAATTAAAATAGTTAAGAATTAGTTTTAGCTAAATGGAGTCGCTAGTGAGTTTTAGAAAAACTTACAAATCATGACATTTTTCAAAGCAGATTATACCGATAGGAACAATGAAGGGACAAATTTAATCTGCTTCAAAAGAGGGATCCATCCTGACTCCTTGCTCTACTATCGAGGCTCTAGATTCGGGGGTGAAAGTACAATGATGTGATGGAGTGCACCCCATCACCACCTATCATCACTGAAGGCATACTAACATGCCTTCATCCAACCAATTACAATCATTCATATAATCATGTAAAGCGGTACAAACTTTAGTTCAATGCAGGCAAAAGTAAAGTAAATAATACAGTGGACAGATAACAACCTAGAGACTAGACCTTTGGTAATTTAGCATCAAAAATCACCAAAGAGGAATAAGGTAGAAGAGTAGGAAAAGATAGAGTTTTTGCTGTAAGGATGACCCACCTAATATACCTGGGAACCTATCAGAGTGACATCTCTTTAATGGTTAACCCGATTCTCTATCTCCAATGTGTGGAGCATTTCTCTTCGCAATTAAGGTTAATCTAAACAGGTACACTAATTTAGCAAAGATTCTAACTAATTAGTCTTGGTAAACTAATTAGCCTAAAATTCTAGTTAATTGATCTTGTTCAAGCAGAAGCAGACTCTGAGACAGGGATCTTGGCTGGCTTCCTAGCCAGAAGACCTAGCTGGGTTCTTGCAAGCAAGAACCCGGCTGCGTTTATGGGTTGGGCCATATACAACCCATTTTGTTTTGGCCATAACTTTCATGTTCGGCCTTTGTTTTAGGTGATTTCTTTTTTTCTTGAAATATTATTGAGTCTAGTTTCTAACAAAACTAATTTCCTAATTCTTAGATAAGTGTGGAAAAGATATAAGCAACATAGTGAACATATGCCATTTTCAGTACAAGCCCAAATTGTCGACTTGTATTTTTTTCTATTGCTTGTCAGACTTTGGTGCATAATATGTCATTAGGAAGCTTATTCAATGGATAATGTTATACCTGGACTTAATAATCTTATACTCCCTAGAGTGGATCTCAATTGGACACCGAACATTATCGATTTGGGCCTATTTGAGCTTTTTGGACTCTATTAATCTTTTGGACTCAAATTTAAGGATTACTTTGCTAGGCTGCCAAGTGCATGAGTTGGAGTATAATTTTCGTCATTGGGCAATTACAAATAGGATGTCATTTTTAGGCATCTACAACCTTATGCACTTGGTAATAGTGTTATAAGTTGAGACCAATGTGATCTTGTGGCAAGCGTTAGCCTTATGCCCTACTTCATATGTAGGAGGCTCCACGTGGGAGATGTAAAGCCCACACCATCTTCATCCGACTTGTAGATTGCTTAATGAAGTATGCTATAGGAGTTTTTGAAGATGTACCCTTACAGGTTATAAAATTTCCATCCCATGTGATTTTATGGTGATGAAAATAGAGGAAGATGCCCATATGCCTATTATTCTTAGGGAGACCATTATTAGCCACAGCTGGAGCTATGATTGATGTGAAGAATGATAAGCTTTCCCTCCAAGTTAAAGAGGAATAGCTAAGGTTTAATTTTTTTATGAGTCATGGCTTCCCCCATCTTTGAGGATGCCTACTACAAAGTATATATTCTAGAAAAGCTAGGCATGGAGGAGAGGAGATTCCCACTCATCCCATAGATTATTTGGAGGCTTGTTTGATAGGCTTTAGTGGACATAAGATTGAGGTACATCAGAATGAAGCAAGAGAAGCGTATACTAGGATCCTGGATTCAACCATAACATATCTTTGTACATAACAACACAAGGAGGTTCTCAATGTGGAGGTTCAATCCTCCAAAGAGGATAAGAAGTGTGCCCCTGAGGTAGAGTTGAAATCTTTACCTTCCCACCTCAGATATGAGTTTCTTGAACCTAATTATGTATTCGCTATTATTGTTAGTGCTAAATTTGATGGTACCCAGCTTGAAAAATTGCTTGATGTGCTCAGAAAGCATAGAAGGTCTAAGCTTATAGCATTGATGACATCAAGAGAATTAGTCCTTCACTTTGCATTCACAGATTCTTCTTGATGAAGGTCATAACCCCTCTGGGCAACCTCAAAGGCATTTAGTTCCTAACATGCAAGAGGTATTTGAAAGGAGCTTCTCAAGCTACTTGACACTGGAATCATCTATCCCAACTTAGATAGTGAATATGTGAGTTTAGCTCAGGTAGTTCTCAAAAAAGTGGATCTAACTATTATTAAGGATGACCATGATGAACTCATATCTATTAGGAGTGTCACTGGGTGGTGCATGTGCATTGATAGTAGAAAACTAAATAAAGCCACATAGAAGGATCTTTTCCCCCTCCCCTTCATTGATTAGATGTCGGAAACATTAGCTAGGTACTCCTTCGTCTTGATGGTTGTTCAAGTTTCTTCCAAATTCTTATCCATACGGGTAATTAGGAGAAGACGACTTTCATATGCCCATACGGTAACTTTGCTTGTCGAAGATTCCCTTCGGGTTATATAACACCCTCGCCACCTCGTATGACTACTATTTTTCTGATTATATTGAGAGTATCATGGAAGTGTTCATAGATGACTTTTCAGTTTATGGAGGTACCTTTGATTTTTGTTTAGAAAACTTGGCTAAAGTGCTTTGTAGATGTGAGGAAGTCAATTTAGTTCTGAGTTAGAAAAAGTGTTACTTTATGGTGCAGAAGGGGCTGGTTTTAGGCCATATGGTTTTTCATAAGGTGATCGAGGTAGTTTAAGCTAAGAATAAGGTTATTGAGCGATTGCCACCTTCTACTTCTATCACGGGGGTGAGGCATGGTCATGTGGAATTCTATCGTCATTTCATCAAGGATTTCTTAAAAAATAACTAAGCCTCTAACTCACCTTTTAGTCAAAGACATCTTGTATGTGTTTACTGATGAGTGTGTGCAGGAATTTTGCAGGATTAAGCAGGCTCTCATTTCTACCCCAGCATCCAACCACTAGATTAGAGTCTTACCTTTGATATCATGTGTAATGCAAGTGACCAAACAATTAGAATGGTGTTGGGGCAGTAGAAGGACAAGAAGTCCTATATTGTAAACTATGCCAGTACGACACTTGACTAGACTCAACAGAATTATACTACTACAAAAAAAAAGTTGCTTGTAATGGTGTATGGAATTAAGAAATTTCATCCTTACTTATTGTGCTCCAAAGTCACTATGTACACTAACTTTTTTGCATTCAAGCATCTCCTAGACTAGAAAGATGCTAGCCTCACCTCATCAAGTGGATTCTTTTCTTGCAAGAGTTCAACAATGAGATCAAGGACAAGACCAGAGTTGAAAATGTGGTCGTCAATCAACTCTCCGGGCTCATAATTGAGAGCTAAGATCTTCCCATTGATGATGTTTTTTCTAATGAGCATCTCATTGTAGTTACCCGTAGTGTGGCCCCTTTGTTCACTAATATTACCAATTACTTAGCTTGTGAGGTCATACCTTCCAAATACTCTTATCACCATAAGAAAAAGTTCTTCTATGACCTTAAGTCTTATTTTTGGGAATAACTTTTTCTTGCTAAGGGTTGCGAGAATGGGATTCTTTTGGTGCACACTATTCAAAGGCATTAATAAATATATTAAAGCTTGTGGTAGGTGTCAAAGGATGGGAAACTTCTCAAGGAAGAATGAAATGCCTCTTAATTACATTCTTGAGGTAGAGGCTTTCAATGTTTGGGGCATTGACTTTATGGGGCTATTTCCCTCCTCTCATGGTAACAAATACATCGTCGTGGTCATTAATTACATTTCCGAGTGGGTGGAGGCAATTTGTTACCTCCACTAATGAGGCTAAAGTCGTGGCACAGTTTTTCAAGAGCTTAATATTCTCTAGGTATGGAGTGCCCCCAGGGTTAATTAGTGATGATGGCACCTATTTCATTAAAAGGAAAAAAAAAGGTTTGAGGTGTTGCTTAAGAATTATGAGGTACTCTATAAGGTTGGTTTCGGCTGTCACCCCTCAACTAGCAGGAAAGTTGAGATTTCCAATAGTGAGATGCCTATTCTAGAGAAAATGGTTGCGAGATTAAGGAAGGATTCTGTAGATAAGTTGGATGATGTTTTATGGTCGCATACCCTTCAAAACACCAATTGGTACCACACCTTTTTGGTTAGCCTTTGGGAAGGCAAGTCACCTCTCTGTCGAATTAGAGCACAAGGCTTTCTGGGGCGTCAAACATTTGAATTTCCATCTAAAGGCTGCGGGAGAGAAAAAGCTTCTCCAACTCAATGCCCTAATTGCCTAGATTTACAAGGAGAGAATGAAGAAATGGCATGACAAGTTCATCCATAAAAAGGGGTTGGTGCTTTTATTTAATTCAAGGTTAACAAATTTTCCTAGAAAATCCACTCAAGTGGTTAAGTCCACTGAAAGCATTAGAGGTGTTTTTTTCTATGAAGATGTTGATGTGTACAGTGAGCCCACCAGTGCTTACGAGCCAAATGGATAGCGCCTAAAGCATTACGTTGTTAGAGAACCGATAAGGGAGTGGTCACTATTGCCTTTCCCAATGCAACCTACGACCTACTCAAAGGTAAGGGTCAACCTTGGGACCTTAAATAAGCACTTCTTGGGAGGCAGGTCAAGTTTTTTGCTTTTGAAAAAAAGGTAGAAAACTGGAAAAATTGAAGAAATCGATTTGCGCGGGTGGTTGTAAAAATTCTATACGACCCTACATTTAAGGCAGAAAGCTGGTAGATAGATCCATGGTTAGTCGTGCATTTTTCACATGAATATGCAACTCAAATCTAATATGCCCGGCTTCTCATGCAGTTTTACACGACCATGCACCTAGTTTTAAATCCCAAGCCCTTTTTGCCTTCACTAACATCTCTTTCATCCCACACCTCTCTACGTTGCACTCTAGGGCACCAGCATGCTAACATGTCACCAACCATTCATGAACCCCACTTCCATTGTGATTTTTATCCTACTACCATTACCTTTGCTGCATAATGCGTGAAACCCTGGCCACCCATACTTCACTTCACCTCTACCTAAAATCTATCCCACTCCGACCAAATTCTGGCCACCATCAGCCCTCTTTTGCAACCCTTCACTTCTGCCACCATGATTCACACCCTATTGTTTCCTTAATTTCACACCTCCACTCTACACCTCCTAATCTCAACCCCCCAAAAAATCTTACCACCATTTTCTGTTGTTTTTTTATGCTTTTCCAGTAATAATCCTACCCCACCACTTCCCTTTGGTGCTCCCTGCGGCCCAACTTGATTCCTCAAAGGGTTTATTGCAATTTGAGTATTCTCATGGTGGGTTCAAAGTTGTTGGGTTGAATTGAGTTAAAGCTTGTATCACCATTGTGTTGGCTCCCAAGAACAAGGCCACTTCATCGTCCTCTACTCACAAGAAGTCATCAAAGTCCACTATGCCAGCCACAACCGTCATTAGTCAGCCATCGCCTCTAGAACAAGATAAGCGTGCTCAATCCCAACTTCCTTGTCCTATCAATCAATATGGTATTCAATGAATAACGTCAATGTTATGATGCTTTGGCTTTATGCAAAATCTCTGAGTCTAAATATGTTTATGTAGGGTTGTTGAAAACTTTGCATTTGTAGGATGATATGCATGCAGTATTTGATGTGTTAGGTAGACATGCTTTTGTGATTTTGCAATACACTGTGCATGAAAGGTTGTTTTGGGAATTCTTTAGTTCATTTGTGGTTAATGAGAAGGGGAGTTATATTAATGGATCATGTTGCATACATTTTAGATTGTGTCACATGACCCATGAGAGGAATTTGGCATGTTTTAGTGAATTACTCCAGCTTCTAATTCGTGTAGTGGCTAATTGTTTTCATAACAACTATAATACGACTAGTTTTTGGAAGAAGATTACTTTTGATACCCCTCCTTATATTAGTCGCTCTAGCAAGGCTACTTACATTTGCAATCTCATCCTTTAGTACCTCAATCCCTTATGATGTATAGTGTGTTTGCTAGATATGATATACATAGGGTGCTAAGGAGACGAGAATTGTTCATCTTATGGGCTACTTTGAATGGTTTGCATTGACACCGATTTTCACACCTCTCTCACATTGAGGAACAGGCTAAAAGCAAGACCGTTGTCATTGTCGTCCATAGCATTGCCACTGCCTTAGCTAGAGGTTTGGGACTTATAGATGTTCTTCCTCTTATGCCTATTCTCCATGAAGGTTAGCGTCTCAACATGGCTTCTTGTGCGAGTGTGGATATTTGATAGTTGTGGGTGGCCAAGTGTAGGTGAATCACCATGGTCGTTCCTTATTTGCTTTGCCTAATGTGGCTGAGACAACCATCACTAATGAATACCAATAGAGTTACAATGATGGCATTGATGCAAAAGGTGATAATAACAATGATCGGGGAATACCTCAAGCTCATGATGCTATGGGGGACACCCAAGGGGTTGAACCACTCGTGAGTGGGGCTGTCAAGGATGGACCATCTGGGTCTTAGGTGATCCCTCTCTGCCAGCTCATCACAGATGAGGTTGCTTACATCCACCTGAGGCTGGATCACTTGAATTTCCAATGCTCTCAAAAGCATGCCAAGCTTCTTCATATGGATGACAAATTAAACTACTGACAGTGGAATGTCGAGCATCATGTCTAATTTGTCTACGAAAACTTTCAGTGGCCTTAACCTCCACCTAATTGGAGGCCTTGTGGCCACCTAGTCCTTATTGATTACCTTGTGAGTATTTCCCCCCTCCTTTGTGTTTTTTTTTTAGCACATTTGTTTCATTAGGGAGAATGAAAGGTTAAGCACGAGGAAGTGAGCTCACAATTATGGATATGGTGATGATTTAAGGTGCTCTTTAGAATGTTGAGGTTATTGACTGTTGATTGCGAGATGGTGGATAGTTATGCGCTTGGTTATAGTATTGTATATTCATCCCTGCATTTAGCATACTTACATCTAGGTCTTAGGATTCAAACTCATTTTAAGTGCATAGTTAGTATGCATTAGCTTTAGTTCTATCTTTTGATTGGTAGAGCATGTAGGACATAACCTATAGGTAGGTGTTGTATTGTATATACATTCTCTTTTACCGTTAATCACACGTGGAGACGCATTGAGTGGGGAATTTGTAAGATCTCAAGATAATCACTCTAACCTTATCTTACTAATCTTCTTATTGAGCACTATAGGTTGATTTAATACTTTGATAAACAATAAAAAAAATTGAAAAAAGGAGAGGTTTTTGAAAAACGCCATTATCCGATGATGACTTAAGGCTTGATGGTCAATTGATTTTGCATAATTGGCATGCTTTTGAGGGTTGTCTTGGTGATTCTTTTTGAAAACTGCTTTTGTAAAATAGCGTTGATTTCATTGCCTTGGTTTACACATCGGCTACCTACAAGAGTATTGTACCATGATTGGTTGACCCTTTCAAGTGAGACATCCCCGAGCTAGTTGTATTGCCTTGGGTAGTTGTCCTATGAGATTTTTTTAGCTTACATAGATTATTCATTCTTATATAATCTCATTCCTCTCATGTGCAATCTTCTAGACTTGATGTTTTCTTTCTAAGACTACATAAAGCATATGCATTTGACAACATGATAGAGACATTTCTTGATTTGATTGACAACCACAAAGCCAAATAGCCTTCACATGATTAATGTTCTTACCCTCGCTAACTATTTGTGTATTTGGTTGATTTCATTCATTGTGAACCTTCTCGCATAGCCTTTGATCTAATAAGCATTTCTGTCCTTCTGTTAAGACTAAATAGAGCTTTACTTCGACGTTTGTTGCTGGGCGGTGTGGGTATGTTGATTTATTTATCTAGGTGGTTATCTTTGGGAGCTTTGTTGCGATGGAGAGACTGTGATTGGCTCAAAATTTGTTATTCTACTCTTTCGGGTTTAATGGGCTGAATACTGTGTATTGAGTTTGAGTTGTGTCAATGAAATGTTCACTAATGCCACTCACGTATTGAAGAAATGAGAAAAGAAAAAAAAATAAAAAAGGAAGCAAAATCTGAATAAAGTGTTGACATGCTACATGTCTAAAATGTGTTCATGATCATCTCAACTCATTTTTGTAGGTCCATCTCGAGATTTGTTCTTAATTTATTTAACGTGATGTGATATGGTGATGTGTGCTTTTGTGGGAGTGTTTCCATGCTCTTTAGCCTCTTGGCTTTGGCTCCTCATTGCCCAAATCTATTTGCCCCTCTTTCACCCTTGATGTTAAACCCCATTACAACCCATAACAAGTTCTTTGGATTGTTATTTGTATGTTGCATTTTAATAGTGGAGGATTGAGAATATAGTCAAGCATCTTGCAAGGTTGCTACATTTGGGAGTGTGATTTATAGAGCCATTGCCAATACAAACCCATGAGAGGAAGTGTTTTTATTCTTCTTATGAGTGAGGTTATACCCAGCTAGCTAGTTCACGACTTGTTTGGGACCCCCCTGACTGGTGCAAGACTTGACATGGGTTGGCCAGGTGTTATGACTAGGCATTGCCATCTTTGAATAGTTTTTTGAACTGCATTTACACCTTGAGCAGTCCTGCCGTTGTGTGTGATTGTGCCTTATTGATTGGTTGTGATTCGTTGTGGCTGAGGAGGTCAAGAATAGAGGTTTTGCTCCCTCAATAGTTCAATCATGCTTTTAGTCTTACTTGGGGACAATCAAGAGACAAACATGGGGGACTTGATAAACCTCTAATTTTGCTCTTTCAATTCGTCAATTTCACCATTCTTCCTTACACATTTCCCTAACTTAATGAGGAATTCAGCCTTATTGCTCCTCTTTACTTGCAATTATCTTATTCGAATTAATTTCTCATTTTATAGATATTTTAGTCCTAATTTGAGAGAATTTGTAGTCAATGACTTAGGGATGAGCAAGGAGCGATGTTTGGGCCAAGGAAGAGGTTTTGAGGAGTTGATAGAGAAGTCCAAGAGCCAAGATTGGAGTTGAAAGCAATTACATGGGCAGCCGTGCATATATGCATAGTCGTACAAAATTACTAAATGATGGCGAAAAAGTTGAAGGATTGTTGGCCGAGCACTTTCTGCGTGACCAACCGTGCACTTTTTGCATGGCTGTGTATATAAATCAATGGTAGAACTAGAAAGATGCGCAGCAGGCCGTGCAAATTTACATGCCCACGCATCTTCTTGATAAAAATGTTACGTGACTAGCCGTTCATCACTCTATCTCCACCGACTTAAGATTTGTTTAAGCATTATGTTTGTCAGGTTGAAAGGACACAATTTGTTTAACCTTTTCATAGAAGTTTTCTGAGAATGTTTTCCTACGAGTTAGCAACTCGATAAAAGATTATGGTTCCACTTCGAAGATTTATGATTTTTCCATTTTCCAGTTTGTTCTTTAATCTCTCTCTATTTTATAGTTTCTTGTTCGTTCTTGGTGTTTACAATCATGTCTAGCTTTTAGGATCTATGTGATTGACATTGTTACCAAGTTTAATGGCCAAATCTCCCAACTTAGGTTGGGATTGATGTTGACCATGCCCAGATACTCATGAATTAGCCCTAATCTTGTTCATATCATAGTAGCATCTTGTTCAATTATGCCATGATCACCACATATTTGACGAAATGCTTGAGAGAGTATTCATATTCTTTTATTAGGGTTTAAGGAAACGTTGAAGGACAAAAGTTTTACCTAGTGTGATTTAGCTGATAATTAGAGTTTTAATATGAAAATAATTAGGATTCTAATTGGTATTTGAAGTTGTTTATCCTATAATCTTTTGATTCATAGTCCTGTAAAAATAGGCGACTTTAGTCCTATGATTTTAGTCTTCAATCCTTGAAACAGGGAGAGAATGAACCAAACTATTAACTATTCCGTTAATGATGCTAGTTTGAATAGACTTGATAGGGGTCAACAATTTATTTTCTAGTATAATCATACCGTTAATTCCAACTGAGTACTTCAACCATCTGATTTCTAAATCATGTCATAGATTGTTTATCACTTTCTTAGTGGTAAATTCAAACTCTAAAATCTCCTTTAATCAATTTTGGTGATTTAAAAGAAAGTGCTTATGGATTCGACCCATACTTGCCCGTAGCTAACTGTAACTGTGTCATGCATTTGATATTAAGACTATAATAGGTTTTTGACACTGTTGTTGGGACTTAATCTTGTCAATATTAGAACCCATTAGAGTAGATTAGACTTTTGTTTTTGCTTTTGTAGTTTTTAATTCTCCTTTATTCTTATTTTGACCCTGCCTATGTTTTGGTATAGTCTCTTACTTTGTATGCACAAGCATAATCAAGGGAATCAAAACCTCATTCCTTCTTAGCCCAGAACTACTGCTAGAGCTGCCCCCAAAAACTGCTACTAAAACTGTCCTTGACAGCGCAATTTTTGGGAATCAAAGCCTCTGTTCCTTGACTGAGCAGTTGGTGTAACGCTATCATTCAGAAAGGTTGGCGCAGTTCTAGTAGAAAAAGGAACAACAATGCAGACTGCATTCTTGAAGCTCTCTATTCCTTGCGTAGTTTGTTCTAGATAGCACTATCATTCATTCCAGTTCGGGTTTAATCGAAATTTTTCCAATTTAGTTCTAGAGGTAGTGGAACATATTTGAGCCACTTTTCTGAACATTTTACTTGGATCTTTTTTTTTTTTTTGAAATAGTAAGTAATACAACAATTAGATAGCCCTCACTCAAGGGTTCTACCTACATTGTCCTCAATGAGGATAGAAAGAAAAGAAGTACACGGAATAGAAACGCACCATACAAAAGAAGAAATAGAAAGGTCAAATTTGCCCAACCAATTTGTTACACGGTTTCTTCTTTGAAAATATGGTAGACTTGGACTTGACTGCAATAAGTAAGGTAGGTTTTAATATCTTCAACTAGCATTTGAATTTCCCAATGCACATGCACTTCCCCCTTCATGGCTTGGATAAACACTTGATTATCTCTTTCAAGAACCACTGAATGATACCACACTTGAAATGCGACACTGCTGGATTGATGTTGCTTCTACTACTAGAGCTGAGGCTACTCCAAGATTGAAAGTTCCAGCTTGAAGGAATCTTCCACCCCAATTTATGATGACGAGCCCTCCTGCTGAGGAGAAGATTTGGATCCATTAAAATTAATTTTGACAAATTCTTCTGGTGGCTAGCCCAACTAATGAAATGTGTGGTTGGATCTTAGATGACTGTGATTATGAGTTTGAAGAAGAAGTACCCAAACCTAATCTCTTTCTAACTTTCTAGCCAGCCCAATTTTTTTTAGCATGGAGAGTTATCGCAATAGAATTGTAAATTTCATTTATAAACACCACAGGATTATAACTCTTCCATATACTCTATAGAAGATAAATAATACGGTCAATCTGATTGGGAGAAGTTTGGGTTCTAGCCAATTTTAGCAATGCAATTATTGACATAATTCCAACTTGAGATATATCGGACTCAATCCATTTATTTGGATCATTCAATAGCATTGCAAATCCATCCCAAAAGCTCAGCGTGGGCACCTCAGATTTCAACAATCACCATTTACTCCAATCAATTTAAAACACAGAAATAGTGGAACTGCACAACAGAAATACCTATCCTCCCCACGCCGCCCCGCCCCCCCCCAAAAAAAAAAAAAACAAAGAGACACAAAACCTTTGAACAGTCTTAACGACCTGTTCTATAAGGAACTGAAGATCCGGCATGAGTGGCATCACCACATGACCTGAAGTAATGAATCCCAAACAGCACCAACTGCAAATGCAAGAGGCAAAACAAGGTGTGATCTGTAGGACAATCTCAGAGCGGCATTTTTATCCTTGCTGGGAGCTTCTAAAGGAGGCGGAGGGGGCTTCTGAACATTGACGGCCAACTTCATTCCACTGAAGCAGAACCCTTTGCCACTAATGAAGTAGTATGTCCTTGTCTGGTTAAGTGGAACGACGTCCCTCCCAGCTCCTCTTGTCCAGTTCACAAGAGGTTGATCAGAATTGCAAGTTTCATAGTCTGTCCCGTTCACCTCTAACACGTTCATCTGGTTCCTATCATACACAAAATCTAAAAAAGACAAGGAGATAAATGTTAAGGGTCGTTCAAGTCTTGTCCAAGAAGACAATTTAGGATATGGACACAACGGAAACATCATAATCAAGGATCAATTCAGCATTAACATGGTGGGAAATTGAGTTGATGACACTTGGATTCTCTATCCATTCTTCTAACATCAATTTCCTTGAAAGCTGTATCAGGCACAAATCAAGCTTATCCAGAAAACTGGAAAAACTTTTCGATATGCCACATGCCTGGTTATTCGGTATTATTCCCACCAAATATCCACCCACAACTGACAATTGACAACCACTTTTGTTAATAGATTGAATAATCATTCTACTCATACCAACAAACTTTTTCAAAAAGAAACACGGAAGTCCAAATATTAAACGGATTAAATTTGAGAATGACCCTCATCAGACATCAGGACACTGGCTCACTGCTACGAGACTCCAACTACTACCAAATCACCACGCAGAAGATTTTGTCTCATACTGTCGGCTGCAATACTCAGACTGGAGGTCCTAAGTGCAACAAAGCCGGTGCATTCACCTAGAACAGCTCACATCAATGTGATACAAAGTTGATCCGAAAACCAATAGTCGCCAGGATATTGGATCACTTTAGCAGTGGAATTGTGGAAAGCAGCTTGCCACATAGGTCCTCTAAGCTTGCCCACTTTAGCTTAGGAAATCAGGATTTTGGACACGGCTGGCCCAAAATGATGCACGTAAGTGCGGTTGAGGATTGCTTCTATATATGAAGTATACAGAAGACCTCACTGAAGTAACACCTCTGAAAGCCAGAACTTTGGAACTCCTAATGCTCCCATTTTCAGAACACCATACCCAGATTCTTTTTCTCGTTTCCATCTCAGGCTGCCTCTACGACTCGAAATTTTAAAGGCTTCCCAATTATAGGATCATTTCACATAAAGTTGCCCATACTACTAAATATCGACCCAAACTATTAAAAAGTCACACGACCACAAAGGATAGATATATCATACTGGCCATGGCTAGACTCTGGTGTGACCGGTTTTAGTCTTTGAAACAGAAGGGCAAAGAAAAATGGGTCAAAAATTAGAAGGAGACAACATACAAAATTTTTAATGGAAGTCGTCCAACTGAATATTACTTGAGCATACATTTCTCATTCTGGTAGGCACCTATGGAACCAATTCTGAATGTTCAAGAAAGTCCTACACAAACCCACCATGAAAATCCCCCCAAAACATTTCAGAAAAGCTACACTTAAACAACCATCTGCAAACCCAATTTGGAAAGAAGTCAACAAATAGAACAAACACGGGAGACCAACACCAACCAAAACGAGCATCTGAGCAGTGAGCTGCACTTCTGATACTCAAAAGCACAAAAATGCAGATTTGAAACTACAATGAAGAACCCAGCTCAAAAGACTTCACCGCCAACAATCTTTACTGAATTATTCGAACATGGCTTTGAAACCATGTTTATTTATAAGCGCTACTTAACAGAAATTCGCATTTATGCCAATAATGACCGTAGAATTCCAAGAAGATCAGTACTTAAACATGAACAATGTAGTAAGAAAGAGGAGAGAGGGAATACAGAGCCAGTCGCCAAGGTAGAAGTGCTGAGTCTTAGCCCACTCAGTGTAATTAACATTGGTGGTCCACCCCTTGCTGCCTCCCACAAGTATCCGGCGGCCTGAGACTTGCGGGACCATTACCACCAAGACGCTAGCAAGGCCCAGCAGCACCACCAAGGTCGGAGACCTTATGGCTGATCTCAGCACCTTCATTGCTCTTTTCTCTCTGTTCCGTGTAGTGTTCAACCTTTGTTTAATGAACGGGAGCTTGTGGTGGGTTAATTATAGTCTGAATTGACAGTCAGGTGTACAGCGTAGCCATCTAGAGGGGAAGCCAGAGCGTGTTCTAGAGTCTAGGCATACCTTACATACCCCAATTTTGAGGTGATAACATGGAGCTTGATTCCGATAACTACTGGAAAATTTATTTAATGGTGTTGTTTAAAATAACACTTATCAGTTGTGCAATTTCTCTTCTGAAGATGTTGTGTTTGTCTAGAATAACTTTTGAGATAGTATATTATGTTCATCCAAAATTACTGTATTACCTTTAATGAAGTATTTTCTGTTGGAGGGAAAAACTGAAGAAGTAGCTGGGTTCTGAAGCTTGCCAACGAAAGTTCCCAAAACAAAGGATACCAAGTTCAGTTCAACCCCTTAGAATCCAAAAGTGAGAGGGAAAGAGGTGGGCGATAATGGCTTGTAAACTCAACAGAAGTATTTGGGTTTTCAAAGCTTGGCAACAAAAGTTCCTAAAATGAAATACACCTGACTCGGTTCACCTTTGAAAATTCGAAAATAGCATGGCAAGATGTGTTCGAGTGTGGGTTGTAAACTTGAGATGGAGAAGGAGGGTTGTATCAGTGTAACAAATATTTCATATTCGCGAGAGATCAAAAGGAAATGAGGGGATTTGGGGAGGAATTGAGGGTTCGGAAATGGATGTGAAGTTGAATGAAATTGGGTTGTGGAAGCCGTGAAGCGAAGTTGAGGGCGAACACTATACTTGTGGTGTCTTCGCTGAGCTATGGATTATGCTTGTCAATGAGCAGATGAGATTACTTCTTCTTTGCATTGTAAACAGGTAAGTTAAATGGTTATGTAGTTTTTGTGGTTGAATTTCATTTGTTAACTGGGGAATGTGGAGATTCTTTGGGTTTTCAATCATTGTTCTAGAAGGGAGGCATTTGTTGTAAGATTATGATTTGGATGTTGATGTATATGTAGGGTTCATTTAGTTGAGGTTAGTTAGGGTTTGGATGAAATAGATGTTTGTAATTGTATTGTAGTTCTGTTGATGAGCTTGTGATGCATGTGCTCCAAGGTTACTTATTTGATATGCAATGGTTTGGACTTCTTATGTGGTCATTTGTAACGGTTAACCCGGACATCTGTATGAAATAACTTGAGATAACAGTAGAAGGATGACATGGATGTTTGTAAATGTAGTGTGGTTCTGTTGATGACATGGATGTTCCAAGGTTATTGGATATGCAAATGTTTGCACTTCTTATGGTCATTTATAGTGACTAATTCGGATATAAGTAACAAATAACCCAAATAAGCAGTTGGAGGATGAAATGGATGTTTGTAATTATAGTGTGGTTCTATTGATGAGTCTCAAGCATATGTTCCAAGGTTATTTGATATACAAAGGTTTGCACTTATTATGTGGTCATTTATAATGGTTAACTCAGATATCTGCATTAAATAATCCAAAATAACAATTGGCAAATTGAATGGATGTTTGTAATTATAGTATGATTCTGTTGATGAGTCTCATGCGTGTGCTCCATGGTTGGCTTATTTGATATGCAAAGGTTGCACTTATTATGCAGTCATTTATAGTGACTAACTCGGATATCTATATCAATAATTCGGGATGATAGTGTTTTAATATCATGATTTGAAGTGGTTAACGCATAAATGTGTTTTGAATAACCCAAGTTCATTATGCACGTGTAGTGTGTAATTTGAGTGTAATCGTGGTGTGCAGTTAGTGTTGCATGTATTTGGATAATGAATCATTATCTGGATGAACAGAATAAAGTTATTTACTTGGAGAATATCGTATCATGTGGTAGTTGATGTGCTCAATCCAGTTTGGTGCTTGCTATAACCCAGGTTAATGTGACATACGAAGTTAAAAGCAGATTTTTTTGTCTGTAAAGCTGGTATACATTTAGTGTGCAATTGGTGTTGAAAATCATGTGTGCATTTGGAGTTGATTGTTAGTGTTGACCATAATTGAAGAACAAAACACCACTGGAGGAGATGGTTGTGCTAAGGAGATGACTATGTATGTTTGTTGGAAAGCAAACACGCCAATATCTACACAACTCTCCTCCACCAATGACACACTATTCTCCATACTGCCCTATGTCTCCTTAGGTAAAAATTTAGTCCCCGATGATATTTGCAACTCCTTATCCATTACAGACCCCTTCAGATGACCTTCAGCATGTGACGATCTCTCTCCCTTCTGCATAGATGACTCAACACGGCGTTTTGAGGCATGTCCAAACTTCTTCGTACTCCTACATGATGTCATTAGAACACATCATTCTAAGATCCACAAAATAAGAGCAAGCACACCCATGCAGCAAGTACATACAACTAGACTATAGGGAAAGTACAAATTACCAGTACTATTTATTGTATATATCATGGGTTATACATTTGCACTTTCCAGGATAGTCACATGCAACAAGATTTTTCATCTATCAATATACACCATAATATACTGTCATTTGTAAGATACATAATGCAATAGTTATTGTCACCATCCTCTACATCAAAGGTAATACAATGGCAACCTTTGGGATACATTATGCAAAATACAATTCATGAACCTATTCAGTGTTTAACATGGGATATACAATTGCAATTTCAGGGATACTAATATTCACAAAAATCAATTCACATACTTATTTAGTGTTTACCTTGGGACATACAATTGCCATTATAAGCTGCATTTTCAAAACACAATTCACATACCTATTTAGTATTTAACTTGAGATATAAAACTGTAATTTTTGGGATACTCACATACTTATTTCAGTGTTTGCCCTGAAATGTACAATTTCGACTTTTGGGATATTACCATTTACTAAAATCGATTTACATACCAATTTACTCTGGGAACATTTGGCATTTTTGCGATATATTTTGGAAACATAATTCACATACTTATTCAGTGTTTAACCTGACATGTACAATTGCAATATTTGGAATACTCATAGTTTGGAAACATTCGCATACCTGTTCAGTGTTTAATATGAGGTACAACAATTCCAACTTTTGGGAAACTAGTATTTACCAAAATCAGCTCACATTCACATTTAGCGTTTACCATTGGACATACAATTAGCATTTCTAATATGCACTTTGGAAACACAATTCATATAATCAGTGTTCAACCTGGGTTATAGAATTGTAATTTCATAATTACTCACATTTAGAAACACAATTCACATACCTATTCAGTATTATACAATTATAATTTCTGAAATACTCACATTTGAAAATACATTTGACATACCTAATGAGCGGTTAATCTAGGACATTCAATTGTAATTTTTGGGAAACTCACATTTTGCATAACTATTCGAAAATATAGTGCTTAACCTATAATATACAATTACAATTTGGGAGATCCATTGGGCAAAACAATTCACACTGTTTTTCCTGGGACAGACAATTGTAATTTATGAGATACTCACACCATGCAAACTCGATTCTCTCCATAGTAAATGCATGTCCTCTCCACATTCTCCCATTTGAAGGCTCACATTTTTCCCATTTTGCCATCACACAGCACAACCAAAATCAACTTTTACTCTCCTTAATCATAAGTCATGTCTAACTCTAATTCAATAACTTCTCTAAAATATTACAACCAATAAATTACACAAATTACATCACAATTAACCCTTACCTTTGCTACATCAATAGCACCGATATTCGATTTACTGGGTATAACCTAGGTTATGACAAGTATCATTTGTATGCACACAATGCATCACAAACTCATCAACAGAACCACACTACAATTACAAACATCCATTTTATCCTCCAACTACTATCCTGGGTTATTTAACAAAGATATCTGGGTTAACAATTATAAATGACATGAAATCAATACAATTGCAAAAATCTATTTTATCCTCCTACTGCTATCCCGGGTTATGTAATACAGATATTCGAGTTAACCACTGTAAATAACCACAACACGTGCAAAACTTTGCATATCAAACAAGCACCTTTACAGCATGGAGCACATGCATGACAACGTCGCTACAATTACTAACATCTATTCTAGTCTCTCACACTTATCTCGTGTTATTCACCACACATCTTCGGGTTAACCACTATAAACGTTCATATTACAAGTGCAACTCTTTGCATACCATATAAGCAACCTTGGGAGCACATGCATCACAGACTTATCAACAGAGGCACACTAGAAATACAACTACGAAAATTATATATCTAGTTAACTTACCTATTTACATTGCAAAGAATAAGTAAACCCATCTCCTCATTAACAGGCATAATCCAAAGCTTTGCGAATGCACCACATGTACAATGTTCACCCTAGCTTCCCTTGCCAGCTTCCATAACCGAATTTCCTTCAACTGCATAACCCTTTCCGAACCCCTCAATTCCTCCTTCGATCTCCTCATTTCCTTTTGATCCCTCGCTAATACAAAAAATTTTGTACGCCAATACAACATCCCTTCCCCATCTGAACTTCACAACCCACCATCGCCCACTTCTTTCCCTCTCAATTTTGGATTCTAAGGGGTTGAACTAAGCTTGGTGTCCTCTATTTTGGGAACCTTCTTTGGCAAGCTTCAGAGGCCAGCTACTTTTTCAATTTTCCCCTCCAACAAAAAGTACTTCATTAAGGGCAGGACAATAATTTTGGGTAGACATGATATGCTGCCTCAGAAGTTGTTCCAAACAAAAATAACAACATTGGGAAGAAAATCCATCAACTGATAAGTGTTATTTTGAACAACACCATTAAGTAAATTTCCCATAAGTATTAGAAGTGGACAAAGCTGATATGATACGGTTATCCATTCAAAACTGATATAAAGTTAAGTGAATTTGGATATAAACTTTAAACCTGCTTAATTAAATGAGTTGAAATGTTCAATCCGTTTAATTAAATGAGTTATGCTCAGGTCAAGATTCTCGATACGAAAATGTATGTATTTAACTTGTTTAATTAAATGGATTAAACAAGTCAACTTATTTTCCAAAGTTCAAATCCAATACCCCAAAATTTTCACTAACAGTTGGGGTGTAGGGTTCTGATGCAGCAGACCCCTGAATTATAAATTTATAGAGAAATTGGTTCCGAGCGACTATAAATTTAAAAACCATAGACTACCTATTGTTTTATAGAAATGGATCAGAGAAAGTTTAGAGCTAGATTTTGTTTTCGTCCGTACAATCCAAACTAAAAAAAATAGTTCAAACTTACCTTTGTCAGCTATACAGATGTCGGACACAAGTCAACTCATTTTTTCATTTGTCATTTATCTGTTTACCTTTTTATTAGATGAATAAGAAAACGAAAATTTAAAAATTATGAATTATGATGAATTAAGGAAGTTTTAAAGAGCAATTGTTTAATATGATATGTAAACTTAATTTTAATGCTATTTAATTACGTATTAGTTGAAAATATTAAATGTATAAATAGGTAATTAGGCGACTGAATTCGACCTGCTTATCTTAAACAGGTTAAGTGGGTCAACCCGTTTAAAAATTAAATGGGTACAGATCAAGATTTTTCAACCCGTTTAATAAACGGGTTAGATTCCGGTCAAGATTTCTCAAACCATTTAAGTTCGACAAGAACACGAATCTGACCTGACTTGACCTATTATCCAACTCTAATAAATATCATTATTATTCAACTTGATTTAGGATATCAAGCGATTTAAAATTTATTATAACAAAAATGATAGGTATCTTGCTTCTAGTGTGGCATTTTCCATGTAGATAAATAATTTAAGGTTTTTAAAGAATTTTTGCCACATTGTTGAGGTCCTTATTACATTTAAACAAAAGTTAGGATTAAAAATAGATTGTAAAAGGGACTAAATATGCAAATTACACTTTCTTAAGGTTGATTTATATTTCCTTAATTAAAAAAATATTTATTTTGGTTGAAAAATCAGGGAAAATATTTTGTTTATATTTTCTTGATTTACAAAATTATTTTTTTTTGTAGAAAAAATTAGGAAAAATATTTTGAATTATATTTTCTTAATTTATAGTTTTTCAAAAAAATAGAAAAAGTATTTCGATTGACTTATTTTTTATTAATTTATAAAAATAACAATTTGCCCAAGAAATTAGGGAAAGTACTTTTCTAGATTAGATTTGGGAAAAATACTTAAAAACATTTTGGTCATTCTAAACATAAATTACCAAAGAACTAACTGTGTAAATTAGGTTTTCTTTTATTTTATTTATATTTTATTAATTTTAAAAAATAGTTATATTTTTCAACAAAAAAATTAGAATTTTTTTTTTGAAAAATAAGATGCAATTTTTTTTCAAGAAAAATAAATTTTAAATAATTATAAATTGAAATGAAAATTGTTTACATTGCAAAATATGAAGAATTTGGTGGATAATTTTAATGAAATGAAAAACAAAATTTTTTTCCGTATATGTTGCCCAGCTTTAGAAAGCTCAATATTGAAAAATATATATATATGTAACAAATATCTTTTATATATTTATTTATGTTGTTGAGAAATTTTATAAAAAAATAAAAAATCAAAGAAAAATAAATAAAAATTACCAGTGTTTAAAAAAAAATTGTGTTCGTTAACGAAGAATTCTAAAAACCGAAAGCTACCAGTTGGATTCCTCCCACAGAGCCTGACCTACTTCCTCGCTACCGTGCTTAGAAGGCCAGAAGTGTGGAACATCCATCTTCGGGTTACCCCCTCTAGTCCTGCCGTAAAAAATCTTCTCATTTAGATATTTTTCTAGGAAGATTCTATGATAATTAAAAATTTTTTTCAACTACCATAATTAACTTCCACATCCGCCATTGATATTTGGGAACAAATCTTAACCTTTAATTTGTTTTAGAGTTACCGGTTGTAAATTACTATCCACCTAAAATTACTGACATTTGTTGCATTTGATGTCTTTATTACCCAACTTTCCCCTCTTCACATTGGTGTGGAATTGTGCCTGAGAAGCTGTCAGTCATAGTACACTGACGTGATAGAGAGTTGGGAAGTGATGCATGAAAAAGACAAAGTTGCCCTTCAAATAACTGACTAACTTATAATCAACATTATCAACATTATTATTATTATTATTATTATTATTATTATTATTATTATTGTTGTTGTTGTTGTTGTTGTTGTTGTTGTTGTTGTTGTTGTTGTTGTTGTTGTTGTTGTTGTTGTTGTTGTTGTT
>JACYFF010031956.1:76011717-76070884 GCA_017589665.1 Selenicereus undatus
AGGTACAAGCACCGCTAGGTTAGATAGGTACTCCTTAATCTTGGCAAATGCCTTTTGACACTCCTAGTCCCATTTTGGCTTCACTTCGTTCTTCAATTTCTTAAAGATATGTTTACATACCATTGTCAGCTTTGATATGAAGCGACTAATGTATTGTAGGCCCCTAGAAATCCTTGTATTTCTTTTTCGATCATTTCTTGTATTGGCCTTGATTCTTGAAGGGTCCCCCTAAGGCTAGCCAAAAATCTTAGCAACTTCTGGGAGGTGACGCCAAATGCACACTTTGCCAGGATCAAGCAAATAATGTATTTTCTAAGTCTTGTGAAGAACTTTCGAAGAATCGAAACATGTCCATCCCTTTGCTTAGACTTATAATCATATAATCCACATATGCCTTTACTTTCCTACGCATTCGGTCGCACAGCAAAGTGGTAGCCATTCTTAGGGAGCTATTCAAGATATTCTTTAACCCAAATGGCATCATAGTGGATAAGTTCCTGAAGCGGTAATAAAGGTAGTCTTTTACATGTCCTCTCTTGCCATCTTGACTTGGTTGTTACTAGCTTATCCATTTATGAAAGAAATGAGAGCATGCGCAGTGGTTTTATTAACAAAAGATATCTATATGTGACAGCAGAAAGTCATCTTTTGGACTTACCTTATTAAGATCCCTAAAGTCCATACATATTGTTAGTCTTCCATGTTTCTTTCGAGTCGAAATAGTATTTGCTACCTATTGAGGGTAGTTGTGTAAGATTTTCGAATGTCAAATATTAAGCCATAAGTGTACAACTTTTGTTATAGTACTTAATGGCCGTCCCCTCAGGAATGAGGATTACATTCAGCTACTAACTACAGAAATAAACTAATCTAACATCATTCTTAAAATAATTAAAATAATAAACAACTAATACTGAATAAAACTACTACTAAATAATCCCAAACTATTCACATCCTATAATAGGATCTAAATAATCTTTAAACTACATCAAATAATAAAACGAAATACAACTAACCTCGTTATCTCAACTAACCACAAATAATATGATACTAAGCATGCTATAACATGGGGACTTCCAATCAAAAATAAAGATTAACATAATGTAAACCTAAACTAACCCTCATAAAACTAACAATAAGAATGAGCGCCAAAAACTGGAAACAAGAAAAGAGCAAAAACATAGTCACAATCAGGCGAAGGAGCAGAAGTAACATGATAGAGAAGATGGAGAACAGAGAAAGGGAAAAATTAAATAAACCATGAATAAACCAAGGCATCCTGCTCAGTGAGAATCTTGCCTAGCCTTACCTCAATTTGCAAGCCCCATTGATGGAGAAATTGATCCCCAAACTAATACAACTTCAATGGATAACCCAAAGAAATCAGGACAGAACAGAACAACCAACCTTAGTAAACTAGCAAAGTAGAATATGAAGAACAGAGAATGGAGGGAAAGAGCTTGAATTTTTAGCAGTGAACAACCCAAAAACGAGCTTCACTGAGCTTCAAACCAACCTCCATGAATGGAGGTCCAAGCTCATTTTTTGCATCTAAAACACAGAGACAAAGCATACCAGGGGAAGGGCAAAATGAACGTTCAACCAAGCACAACCCAGATGGCATTTTCAGATAAATTCCATAGCATAATATCGAGTCTAAAGCCAAACAACATGAATAAAAAATAGAGCATCGAAGAGGATACAACAAAGCATTCGAACAAAGAGACCATCAAATTGAACCCCAACTTGCGAATTTCTAAACCAAAATTTGATGTTCAAACAATTTCAACTTATTAAAAACCCGCAACATGACTTTTAAAGGCTCAAAGTCAAATCTAGGAATTGAAAAGCAAATGAAAAATAAACATTAAAACTAACCCTAATGCTCAAATGAAAATCTAAAATAAAACCTAAACAAACCCTAATTAAAACCCTACATAACGTCTATTTGCTGCTGCCGCTCGATAGGTACTCTTCTAAATCGGCTTCAATCTTCAACTTCACCATTGATTTCGCGGATGATGTAGATGACGAGGATGGATGATGTGTTGGGGTTTGAAGGATGTGATTTGGTGGTAGAGGGTGCATGCATGGTGTAGATAAGGATAAGGATGACGGTGGTGATGGTGATGGTGATGGTGATGGTGTTGTTTGAAGAAGAAGGAGAGGAACCATCGAAAGAGCGGCTGGGTTTCTATCTAGTTCTGTCGAGGAGGAGGAGAAAGAGATAGGAGTAAGGGGGTACGGGTTGGTTTAGTGGTCACGTGAGGAGCAAGTGGGCTGGGTAGGTCTTTAGGTTTTCTTTTCTTTTTGTTTTTTTCTTGTTCCTTCTTTTAGTTTTTTAGGTTAAGAAAAGGAGTGTGCTTTGGCTGAACATGGTCCAAATCAAGTTGAAGCTAAGCCTAACTCTTAATTCGACCTTTTTCATAATCTTTTCTCCATTTTCTCTGACTTATTCAGCACCTTCTAAACAAAATAAAATCAAACAAAAATCCTAATTTCATAATTATTTGAAGCACAAATTAAGTATAAGGGCATTGTAAAAATGCCATAATTTTGGTGCGCACAAATACCGTCACAACTAGGTTTTGCGTGTCCTCAAGTAAAACAATCTAAACTGACTAGAAAGAAATGAAGCATAAGAAAAAGAAAATCTTAACTTAGTTTTATAGGAATAACGTTTGCATTTAGCTTATGCAACGAACCCTTTAAATCCCTCGGTTTTTCAAGTGGACGATTGTGGTCTCGTGAGGGTTTTCAAGTAAAATACCCACAAAAGTCATTTCAAAAATAAAAGATGTTTTTAGCTTTTTTACAACATGAATATGTATACAAGTAACTGGGAAAATTATGGGCACAATTTAGGTAATTGCATCATCATAGTAACCAAGTTACCAAATTATATACAAATAGAATTTACAATCAAGAGACAATTAGTCTCAACAAGCACCCCGACTTTCGTTTTTCACCCCACACAATATGCAATGATATGTACACCTTGGTGCATGTGCAAAAGTGTATCAATCCTTATAAATCAAATTGCTAACACTAACACGATCCCTATTTCATTGTCTAATTGCCTTCTTTGCTCCATTTTCGCCTTTTTAATTTTTTTCAAGAATAATAACGCAAACATCCTAAACCCACTTGATTTTCAAATATTCGGGTCTTCGTTAAAAAGGGGTTTTATTAGAATGTGCAAAACACTTATTTCATTGCCCAAGTAAATGTGTAATCAAGTACAATAGCACATGTTCAAGACAATTAAAGATATGACATAAAGATAGTGGGTTTGAACATTGATGCCCAGCTTTTTATTCACATTTTTAGACTTTTTTCTTTTCATTTTTTTTTCCTTTTTTCGCATTTTTCTAAAGCTTAAAAGGCAATTTCGACAAACAAAATGCTCACATACCAACTTAACAATAAAGGCCCAAAGAATTAATGGAAAAGTCAGCAGGGTAGAAACAAAATCACACATATGAGACGGGATTATTATGAAAAATCGAATCCACATCCTCAGCTAGACATTTCATCATGCAAACTCTATCTACATATAACTCAATAACCTAACAACAGAAGATCACAAATCACCAAAGAAAGAACACAAATCCCTAAATAAAAATAAAAATCCTTTTGAATTTTTTCAATTTTTTTGAAAAATATGTACAAATGGACACCTTGTCCCCACACCAAAACTGCACAATATCCTCATTGTGGGAACTAAGGTGCTAAAAAGCAATCACATAAGCTATACAACTATAAAACCAACATAAATCCGCACGTATATATAAACCAGGACACCAACAAAATAAAAATAGAACCAAAATCAAAATCACCAAAATAATAACAAAACCAAAACCAAGGAACTACCAAATACAAGACAAAAGAAAAGAAAAGAAAACCTAAAACAAAAGAAGATTCAAAACGAAAGAAAAACAAAATGCAAAACAAATACAAAACCACTAAAACACCAAAAAGAAAATAAAAACAAAATATCAAACAAAACAAAAACAAAAACTTGCAAAACCAAAGAAAAAAAACACACAAGTAAAACATACTAAAAAAGCAAAAATACCCAAAATAAATAAGGGGCTACTCAATAAAAATCAAACAAAACAACCATAACATAATCACAATCCTAGATATCTACAACTAGTAAACCAAAAGGACTAACGAGGATTCATAAAACAAAGTACACCACCAATAGCAAAATGTATAACACAACCAAGGGTGATCATAGCCAACTTCATTCAAGAAATCTAAGATTTCTCCTCAAAATCGTTCACCCACGCAATCACAACCCTAAATATGCACAACCATGTACAGGAAATAAAGAAAAGAAGAGAAAAATAAAAATAGGGAAGGGGTGGAATGATCATACCAGGTTGGATACTGATTGTACCCAAAATAGTGTCCCACTCAAATGATGTCGAGGAGGTCCATGGAGGATTAGCCACTTCATCTCAGCTCACAAGCTGTCACTCATCAAAACCCACCAAAGCTCGTAACAGCTTATCAAACATTTGGGCACAATTCTGATAGAAATGAAAGTAGTTATAAATAGGAGGTATAGCCTAAATAAAGTGCATAAATGGAATGCAACTCAAGGCTCTCTTGAGCTTATCAAAGCACTAGCCCATTCAAACGAGAGATATGTATGTGCAAAATCAAATGCACAAGTCAATGGTCTAACAATGATGAGACTATATGAATGCATAGACCATTGTGAGTGGTCTAAATGACTAAAATGAAGTCCAACATCTGTAAAAGCGGAAGGGAGAAGACCAAGGTAAAGCTAAGAAAATGAAATATAAACATCGAAGCTCGTGTATAGGATGACCCAAAATCAAGTCCTTCACCTCAAAGGGATCCTTGAGTCTCTCTATGTAACTATTATCAAAAGTAGACTCGGGAGGGTCTAAAGTAGGGGGAAGAAGGGAGGGGGGGAGGGGATGAAGAAAGAGGTAAAATAGGTAGGGTGGGAGCTAAGTCAAGAGAAGACTCCATATGAATGGGATTAATAAACTCCTCAGGAGGTGTAACCTCACTAAAATCCACAACATAAGGCTTATCAAGAGCATGCTCCTCAAAAAAAGTATCCTTTACTAAACTAATATGTCACACTGATCATCAGAACTAGCATCAGTCTCAATTTCATCTCCCACCTTGAGCTCTCCTAAGGGAGCCAAAGAAAGAGATGAATCATCAACAGTTAGACTACCTTCATGGGTGTCACTGACTGTGCTAAACTCTAAGGAGGGTGTGACTACTAAAGGAGATGAGGGATCACTCGCTTCCTTGAGATCATCACAAGGTGTATGATCATGAAAACCATACCTTAATGAAAATGATGCCTCAATTCTAACATCAAAATCATCACAAGACCTAGCCTCAGGTGTAAAAGAGCCTAAACTCAGGTCAATCTTGAGTAAACTGTGCAAGTAAAGCTCCCTAAAAAGAGACTAATGCCTCTAATATGCGTGGTCTACCAAGCAGTGGACAAGTGTCAACATAATCATCAAAGGAATCACAATAATCACATAAAATATGAACAAATGGAGTAGCAAGTACTCATAAGACATACCACCAAACTGACTCTCATCTAAAGATGTAGCATGCATAACATCAGGGTCGGGTGGGGTGACTAAAGGTTTCTCTAGCATTTTTATGTTCTTAAAGTCTCATGAGCCAATTATCCAAAGAAGTCCCAAATTTCATTAGGAGTCTTAGTAAACAAACATCCCAAACCTCTGGGGCATATAGTCTCAACATGACCCCGATATTCATCACTAAGACCCTCAAAGATCACTTCTCAAATTGTCCATTTCTCAAAATATTGATCATCACATTGAGCATGAAAATCATTCAATCGACTCAAATATCGCCAAAATATTTCATGCTCACATTGAGGGAAATAGAAAATTGGCATTTGTGTTTAAAATTTTCCAAATGTTTTCCCATTTTTAGGGTTTTCAAAAAAATTTCCATTTTTTTCAACTTTAGTTTTTTTTATTTTTTTATTTTTGATTTTTCAAGAAATGAACTAAATTAAGTCACTACTAAATAATGAAATAAACAAAGGAAAACAAATCATATAAAACTAATAAAAAAGTAGCAAAGAAAATGGGAATGTGAACTCATCTTATCCTCGGCAACAGCGTCAAAAACTTGTATGAGATTTTCGAATGTAAAATATTAAGCTACAAGCGTACAGCTTCGCTGTAGTACTTGAAGGTCATCTCCTCAGGGACGAGCATGAAATTCGGTGACTAACTACTAAAACAAACTAATCTAACATCATTCTTAAAATAATTAAAACAATAAATAACTACTACTGAGTACATCTACTTTAAATAATCCCTAGCTATTCACATACTCTAATAGGATCTAAATAATCTTTAAACTAGATGAAATAGCAAAACCAAATACAACTAACCCTATGATGTCAACTAGCCACAAATAACATGATACTAGACATGCTATAATATGGCGACTTCTAATCAAAAATAAAGATTAACATAATGTAAATCTAAACTAACCCTCAAAAAACTAAAAATAAGAATGAGTAGCAAAACTAGAAATAAGAAAAGAGCACGAACATAGTCACAATCAGGTGAAGGAGCAGGAGCAACATGATAGAGAAGATAGAGAACAGAGAAAGGGAAAAATTTAAGAAACCATGAACAAAATAGGGCATCCTGGTCAATGAAAATCCTGCCCAGCCTCAATCCAATTTACAAGCCCCATTGATGGAGAAACTGAGCCCCGAACTAATACAACTTCAATGGATAACCCAAAGAAATTAGGACAGAATAGAACAACCAACCACTAATAAACTAGCAAAGCAGAATACGAAGAACAGAGAAAGGAGGGAAAGAGCTCGAATTTATCAGTGAACAGCCCAGAACCGAGCTTCAGTAAGCTTCAAACAAACCTCCATGAATGGGCGTCCAAGCTCATTTTTCGAATCTAAAACAGAGAGACAGTGCATAACAGGGGAAGGGAAAAAAGAACATTGAACCAAGCACAACCCAGATGGCATTTTCAGATAAATTCCACAGCGTAATATCAAATCCAAAGCCAAACAACATGAATCGAAAATAAAGCACTGAAGAGGATACAACAAAGCATTCGAACAAAGAGACCATCAAATTGAACCCAAACTTGCAAATTTGCAAAGAAAAATATGATGTCCTAACAATTTCAACTTATCAAAAAGCCACTACATGACTTTCGAACACTAAAAATTGGATCTGGGAGCCGAAAAATAAACAAAAAATAGGCATTAAAACTAGCCTGAAAATCTACCGAATGCTGAAAGGAAAATCTAAAATGAAATTTAAACAAACCCTAATTAAAACCCTACATAACCTCTATTCGCCATTGCCTCTCAATATGTACTCAAATCAGCTTCAATCTTCATCTTAACCGTTCATTTCGTGGATGGCATGGATGGCGGGGATGGATGATGTACTTGCATTTGAAGGGGGGTGCATGAATGAAGGCATAGATGAGGAGGCGGATGGTGATGATGGTGGTGTTGATTGAAGAAGAAGGAGAAGAACAAGCGAAAAAGGGGCTGGTTTCTAAGTGGTTCTACCGAGGAGGAGAAGAAAGAGAAAGGAGCAAGGGGGAAGGGTTGGTTTAGTGGTCACATAAGGACTAAGGAGCATGTAGGCTAGGTAGGTATTTAGGTTTTATTTTATTTTTATTTTTTTTCTTGTTCCTTCTTCTAGTTTTTTAGGTCCAGAAATGGAGTGTACTTTGGCTGAACATGGGCCAAATCAAGTGGAAGCTATGCCCAACTCTCACTTTGACTTTTTTCACCATTTTTTCTCCATTTTTTAATGATTTATTCAACACTTGCAAAACAAATAAAATCAAATAAAAATCCTAATTTCATGGTTATTTTGAGCATAAATTAAGCAGAAGGGTATCGTAAAAAATTATAACTTTGGTGCGAACAGTAGTGTGCAACCCTTGTGAACCCTGCATCCAATTGTTTTTGCACCCCTTCCTTTATTTTCAAGGCCCATTGTGGTTTCATCCTATGGAGTTTTTGTGTTATCGGCTTAGCATCAGTATAGAGAGGAATTTTATACTTTGCAATGTCTCGATCCATACGCAGCAATTCTTTGTAGAAGCATGTAAAGACATCTATGAATTCCTATATGAGTGAGGTGAAACCTTCTTACTCCTCCAGAGTTAGTGATTTTCTTATTTTAAGCTCTTGCGACTCTTCAGGAGTCTCTAAGTTGATTAATATTGTTTCTTCAACTAATAAAGTTTGATTTTCTTGATCTTCCACCGTTTAATTAGATATTTTGGAGCTATATCTTCATTTTCATTATAAGAGGTAAAGCATCGAAAGGAGAAAAATGAGACGAGTCGTAAAGAAAGAGTTCATCTTATCGAAATAGGAAATAAGTAGAACTAAAGCAGAGTTTAAAGAAACATAAACTGAAGACTAACTCTTTGACTCTATCTTAGACTTTTCTAAACTAACCCCCATAGCTATAGTGAACACTTTTCCTTCCTCCTCAATTGTCCACATCACTTGCTTGCTGCCGTTAGCACTAGCCTCAGTGATGAACTTCGCAGGGTCTTCTAGCTTCCTATAATCTTACCAGAACAATATCCCGAATATGTTGCTTTCAACCTGATTGATCCAATCTCTAGTGGATTGATCCTTTCTCGTAGTATTTATCCAAGTTATAATGTTTTGGTGAGCACATCAATAAATCAATTAGCTCATTTAGTGATTTATCACTTAATTAATGACTTGTCAGTTATCATTAAAGGGCCCTCGCCCTCCAATCACCTGCGCGGCTTTAGGCCAGGTCCCTTGATCAGCTTGATAAGTGTACACCTATCCATAGATCCCAACAGTTACAAAGGGTTTCCTAGTAGATAATTACTAACAATGTAGTTTTACATTCATCTTATTCACTATTTTAATTTAAAATGAATTACAAAGCGGGTCCAACCAATTTATGTAATGATCATTTAACAATACAAGAATGCATGTATTGAGCTTTGGCTCACATTTCAAAATGTTTATCATGTTTTGTTTTAGGCAAATGATCAGTCAAACGCCCTCATGCTAGCAAGCTAGCTAGAGAAAATAAGTTGAGCAAGAGAAACTAGATGGGTCAATAGTAATGTAGTACATGTATATTTTTGCAGCTGTGTTTTGGATAATATTTGAATGTGTATGATTGTGATATATATTTAACCATGTTATCTCTAGTGTACATGCTTAAAGCCTTGTCCTTTTAGATAGCGGGAATGACCCAGTCATCGAGTTTATCAATTTTGATTAAGAGATTTATTAAGGAGAATGTAAACAATGAATCATGTTCATTGGGGGTGTTACACCACTTCTCCTCTTGTGATGTAACATTTAACCTTTATGCTCTAAGCCACATGCTCTAGATGCTCTAATCTATAAAACTACATGAAATCCTAGCTACATGATGTGGATGCAAGAAATGTCATCCAACCCATCCCCCAAAATCCACAAGTTCACCCAAAGAGCTATAAGCTTATCCTTCATGCTTGAGATTTTCATTATCCTCCATAAAAAGGACATGCAAAGAAATAAGAGAATAAAAGCACTTATAGTTCAAAGCGAAAAATGGCGAGCGGAGAATGACACTCGTTTTTGAAAAAAAATTTCATTTTTGTTCAAAGTAAGTAAATGCTTGGGTTGCCTCCTAAGAAACATTATTTAGGTCCCTAGCTTGACCCTTACCTTAGTAAATGTTGGTCAGAAAAACGGAGGTGAAGCAACTAAAGCAGTCAATCGTGGTGAATCCACCACCTCCCTAGGATGAATAGTGGTGCCCTTAAAATAGATCAACATCGGCGAAGGCAACTCAAAAGGGGATAATACCTTATCTCAGGTACCCCCGTCTCCTTCAAACACCCCTATCTCATAAACTACTGCAGAAACAACAAGAACCACATGAACTGCAGGAACTAAAGGTACTATAAGTAGCAGGGCGGTGGGGGGAGGAAAGCAAAAGTCTACCTTCATCCCACATAACTAGAAAGATATCTTCACTATGGGCACATCAATCACAGCTCTTGCTATTGCTAGGAATGGCCTTCCTAAAATAATAGGGACCAGGAGCTCTCATTCATATCCATGACCACGGAGTTGCACGGGATGATAAGTTTACCCACATGTACTGGTATATCTTCTAAAATACCTATAGGGTGTCTAATGTAGCGATTTGCTAGCTGGATGGTCAGGTGAGTGGGCTTCAGGTTTTGAAGTTGAAGCTTCCTATAGTGAGAAAGAGATATATCAAGCTCACACTAGATTTCAAATCACAAAGAGTTCTCTCAATCTTTAGATCCCCTATTGAATAAGGAATAGAGAAACTGCCAGGATCTTGCAGCTCGAATGGTGACTTGTTTTGAAGTGCTGTACTGCACATTTCTCCAATGGGAACCACTGGAACTTCCTGAAGCTTACCCTTCTTAGAAAAGAGCTCCCTCAAAAACTTTAGATAAGGGGGTTCTTCCTTAAGAGCCTCTAAGAAAGAAACGCTGACATAAATCCTTTTTGTGTATCTAGGAATCTAACAAACTTGGGCTCAAGCAGCAATTGCACCGCCCTCTGAGGAAATGGAAGAGGTGGGTGGTTAGGGAGAACTCGCGGTAACTAAGTGCCTTTATCCTTGATACCTTAGCTCACTCTCTTCTTTATCCCCTATGTTCCTGCAGAAACAGGAATTAAACTTGGTTCTTGAATAACCATCATGTGACTCCCCACTAAATCCTCACCCTTCATAAAGTATTGATGTGACCTTGAAGATTTGTTTCAGGTTGGTCAGGTAGATGCCCCAGAGGTCATGATAAATTGCTAAGTTGTTGGGCTATCTGAGCAATTTAGGTGTCCACTATCTTTCATGGGAGGCCATTAGACACAAGGAGGCTTCTATTTGGCTAAATAAAGGTATGGAATGCTTGTCGGTGAGCTCAATGGACGTTGAAGATTAATCTCCCTAAAGATGAACCAAGCGCGAGAGAACCAAGTAAAGAAAGCCTCTAATAGAGTAGATTCAACACTTGAAATATGTAACTAAGAGATAAATCAAAGAGGGTATATCTAGGTTAAAGGTTAAACAACCACCTAGATTAAATCAACCCACCCTCTAACCCTCTATAGCCTTAGTACCAAGGATTAGATTAAAGGAAAGACTCAAATCACCACCTTCCTAAGAGATATAAAGAATTTGAGATTTAACAAAAACCAAGCTTCAAGCTCTTATATCATTCATTAAATCTGATTTTTCATGAAGGTAATTGGGTCCTTAAATACCCAACGAGAGGAGGAATTAGCTGTACATTAGTAGTGCAAGTGGACCAATAGGAGGCTTACAAGGAAAATAAATCAAGATGCGTAAGATAATTACAATCACTATAAGCTGTACTCTGTAGGACTCATCCTCCATCTTCTAGCCTTAGCCTCCTTAATTGAGCCCATAATCAGAACCGCATATTTTTCGGTCCAGGACCGACTCTTGCTCATCTCCGACGGAAAAAGCGACGCGTAAATGGCACGTCGGAAAATGTCAGAGAAGCCGACGGAAAAACAGGCGGGGCCCGACGGGAATAATTTTTTCTGACGGAATTTCCGACGGGAGCACTTTCCGTCGGAAATTCCAACGGAAATTCCGACGGAATTCCATTGGATTCCTTCGGAATTTCCGTCGGAATCCGTCGGGTAGTGTTGCGGATCTCGAAGACGGGTGTTCGCGTTCTTTTATAAATTTCGGGAGACGGGGCGTTCGTTCGGTAGTTTGCAAAACTTAGAGAGAAAAGGTCTCAAAGAGGAAGAGAGGGAAGAGAGAGAAAGTGAAGGGTGAAGATTTTTGTAATCGGTAAGTTTTTTGTTTCGTTAGTACGTTGTTTAAAATTGAAATAGTTTAGTTATTTGATATTTTGTATGTTTTAAATTTGTCAATTGTGACCGTGTCAGCTGTTTTGTCGTCGCCGACACTGTTTACTGCCGCTGCCGCTGCCGCCGTCGCCCCGTGCCTTTTCCTGCCGGTAATCCGTTTGATATTCCGCGTTTGAAGGTTAGTTGAAATTGTTTCGTTTTAAAATTTTAAAGTTATATTCATGTTTGTTATTTTAAATTAAGTATTTTAAGCATGTTTAATATGTTTTATAGCTGTGAATAATTTAAATAAAATGAGTTCCATCATTATAAAACGTTAAATATGTTAACCATGTATGTTTTTTAAGGTATGTTTAATGTTGTTGTTATTTTAGTGAAAGTATGTATTTTTTGGTAAATATGCGAATATTATGCTTTTTTTGAGACGTAGTTAATTTTTTATATGATTTGGTTGGTTTAATATGAAATTTAGTTGTTCGTAACATATGGATGTAAATTTTGTTAAATTTCTATTTCATTTCTGAAGTGTATTTATTTGAATAAGTGAAATATTATATAATAAATATGTACATTTCACCACAAAGGTTAAATGCGTTAAACATGTATGAATTTTGAAGTATGTTTGCATTACTTTGTATTTTAAAGTATGTTTGATTTTGTTGTTGTTTTTGTGAATTTATGTATTTTTTGGTGGTTATGCGAATAATATGCTTTTTCTGGAACGTAGTTAATTTTTCAAATGATTTGATTGGTTTAGTGTAAAATTTATTTGTTCGTAACATATGGATGTAAGTTATCTCATAAAAATGTTAAGTACGTTAAAGATGTATGAATTTTAAAGTATGTTTGCATTTTTTGTTCCTTTTTTGAATTTATGTATGTATGTTGAGTGTATATTAATATAAGTTTAGTAAGTATATTAATAGTAATTATTTCGTTTGGTTTGTTTAATTAGATGGGGTGGGTAATCGATGGTGTCATTTGTTATTGTTGTTTAATGAGATTTATGTAGAAAAATAATATTGTTATGTGAAATTAATTATTTGTAGCATTCATGTGTAGTTACATTAAGTGTTGGGTTTGAGGTGTTGTGAGAATTTTTTATGATAAGGAAAAAGTATTATATTTTTCTGATTTCATATTTAGCGTATATTGTTCTGAATAATTAAACAGCATGTTTAGCATGTGGAATAATTCTAATTTAATATATATTTCGTTGTGGTAAATGGTTTAATAATGTTAAGTGCGTGTTTTGTTCGAATTGTCGTGTACATTAAATTTTGGTGAATATGTGAATAATATGCCTTTTTTGGGACGTGCACATGCTAAAAAATCTGTTTTGTTCGACGGAAAATGGCGAAGAAAAATTACACTGACGGACTGTTCGACGGATCCAATTTCCGTCTGGAACTCCGACGGATTGGTCGTGTTCCGTCGGAATTTCGCGGAATATTCCGTCGGCTCACCTGATTTTTTGAACTTCTCTTTGTCGGATAGAAGTAATAGATTTTTTTTGAGGAAATGCCTGTCGGAAGGAATATTCCGACGGAATTTTACGGCAGATTTTCCAACAGACACGCATTTACGTTGAAAATGTGTAATTTTGAACTTATTTGGAATGTCGGTTTCATCATTTTTTTTGCATTTTTCTTAGAAATAAGTGACCGGACGAAATTTTCCGTCAGACAACACTTTTTCCTGAATTTTTTTTAAAAAACATCCAATAAGATGAAGTGGTCCACTGTCTTGAAAAACCCGATTGCTCGAGCAATGGGACACTCCACACACACACACAAACCTTTTTCTGTCTACACCTTAGCCAGTGCCGCCCTCTTCTAGCCACCATCGGCGCGCTCTGCGGCCGTCCGACATCCTTCGCTCCTCCCTCGAAATCAGCTCCCTTCACTGCCTCAACTGGTCGCTGCATTCGGTGTAACACTAAGGAACTCATCATCTTTGAAATGAGTAACCGAACCTAATGTTATTGGAGAGAACATTGAATTGCCATTAAAAGATGGTGAGTTTCTTAGTGTTACATTGAATGTTTCGTTCCCGATATCCGTCGGCTTCCGTCGCCCACTCCGTCGGCCCGCTTCTCGACGGCTGTCTCTTTCTGTCGGAATGTGTTCGACGGACGGGAGATTCCGTCGAAACCAGCGGGTCTAGGGGACTTTTTCCTCCAGCCATTTTCCGTCGGATTTTTCATCAGAAAATCATATTTTTGGTTTAATACGAAATTTATTTGTTGCTAACATATGAAATTTATGTTAAGTTTGTTTTTCATTTGTGAAGTTTATTCATTTGAATAAGTGGAATAAAATGTGATAAACCGCCTAGTGTTTGGAATTATATGCTCAAACATTGGAGTGACAATGACAACTTCAAGAAATTGAGTGAACAAAACAAGAAGAATAGATTGAGTGATGTTGAAGGTTTTGGTCATTCGTTGCATACATGTGGCTCAATTCCGATTAGTGAAAGGAAAAGGCGTTTGGTAAGAAATTTGATTATTAATAAATGTGTTTGTTATATATAAAGCATGATATGGATTGAGGTCCTCGTTCATCATCCTCGCTTATATTTAATTGCGATTTACTTTTTTTTTCAGGCCCAAATATTAGGTAGGGAGCCCATATGTGAGGAATTGTTCAAGGACACTCACTGCAAGGTGAAAGATAAAACTTTTGTGGACAAAGAATTTGCCAAAAAATATGTAAGTTTCACACATTCTATTTACAGATAATTCATATGTGATAATTGTAGGTTTGATTTAAAATAGTTTTATGTTGTATAATTTTCAGGAGGATCATCAGAACAAATGGCAGGAGTACTCCCAAACTGCAACTCAAGGGGGTTCTCAACTGCCACCTATGACCCAAGAGGAGTTTTGGATTAAAGAAAATCTCGACAAGAAAGGCCGTGTATACGGTTTTGGCGCAGAGGGGGTCAAGTTGAAAAAATCAGCTACTATTGCAGCTGCACGTCACTCATCAGCTGAGTATTTTGATATAAGACAGCAAGCACAACTCTTCAATGAGAGCATAACCAAGCAAACAGATGTTATAACTCAAATAGCCAAGAAACAGGGGAAAACAGAGCGCATGCTGAAAAAAGTTTTAAGATTTTTCAAAGGTCAAAGTGCAGGCTCCTCCAGCCAGATCAACTTGAATCCCGACGATAAAGAGGACTCCGAAGACGACAACGATGATGATCCCACAAATTTATCTGACTCTGAATAGTTTAGTAATTTGCGTACATTTTAAACAATTTCCTATGTCGTAATTCATATTTAATTTAGCATGTTTCTTTTGACAGATATATCTATAAAATTTTATCTTTGGAAATTATATTGTTACGCGCGTTTTAATTTTGCGTAATTTTTTTTATGGGTTTTTCAAGCAAAATTTCCTACAAATTACTTTTTCTGTCGGATTCTCAATTCTTTAAAAAAAAAAAAATTTAACACAAAAATTTTTTTTTTATAAATTTTTTTTTTAAAAAAAGGGGGAATTTCCGACGAGAATTCCGACGGGAATTTCCATTGGAATTTCCCTTCCCTCTTTTCGATCTTCGCTTCCTCCGATGTTGCAGGTTGTCCGACGGTCTGTCTGACGGGATATTTCCGTCGGAAATTCCGTCGGACACCGTCGGATTTCGTCGGGAAAAATTTTGCGACGAGCCCAATCCCGACGTACCTTTTTCCATCGGATTTTCCGTCGGATTGCCCTTTTCTCGTCGGAAAAACATACTTTCTCCGTCAGTATTTCCGTCGCAGATCAGCTGTGTTTTTATAGCCCATAACTTTCTCAATACTTGGTGTTTGAGTGCGATTCAAGATTTATTAGAAAATAAACATTCGGGGCTTTCTATTCATGTATAATTTGAAAAAAAATTAGAAAACTCATTTTCCTGGTTAAATTTGAGGTAGAAATGAAGTAAAGTATTCTGCCCAAAAACTAAAAATGAGCTAATGAGGTGGTTTTATGAGGATTAAGTTATTAACTCCTTATTTAGGGCTACTAATGACCCAACCACCTTTTCTAACCCTACTTGGACCTCAGTAGGGGCCCCAATTCAATATTGACAGCAGGGTCAATATTGGATCAACTTGGGTCAAGACCCTTACTAGCGAAGGTATGCCTAAGTTTAGAACTTGCTCTGCATCACCGTGGTCTCAAACTTCGAAGCCAATTAATTGATGGACTCACTAAGACATTCATCAGTCTTAGTTTGGGTATGAATAAAGCACTCCATGAGACTCTCCAAGTGACTTTTAGTTATGGGGGTTGAGGAGGCGTGTTGTAAGGGGCTTTATACTGGAACCCAGGCAGCTACATAGAACTATGAGATGATGGTTAGGGTTCTTATAGGGGGGTTTAGTCTAATTCTTCTAGCCTTGATTGTAAGTGTTAGAGTATCGATTGCTTTGTGGTAGTGGGTTGAAACCATGCAAGGCATTAGCATGCTTAATGGTAGAAGGACCATTGTGGCACTCAACATATGTGTACCCATGCACACCATAGGTCTCACAAGTAGCATACACTCCAACTGAAGAATTAGAGGAGTCGTCTGAAATAGAAGAAGTACCTACTTTATCGAGTCTTTGTGCTAGTGCATTCACCCTGCTGGCTAGCAGTGTAACATCATCGATCTCATACTTGCCACTACTCTCTTTAGGGTAGCCCTCTCACTAGACCAGTGATAATTGTTGGAAGCCATCTCTTCTAATAAGGCCTTTGGCGCTTCAATGAACTTCCCCATGAGAGCACCTCTAGCTACAGCATCTACTGGAATCTTCATTGACTGTTCTAGTCCATTATAGAATGTTTGAACTAAGAGTCAGCTAGGACCACCATGATGAGGACATTGCTACTGGATGACTTTAAACCTCTCCCAAGCTTCATGTAAGGACTCCCCATCTTGTTGAGAAAAGGAAGTAATCTCTACTTTCAGCTTTGTAGTTTTGCCCAGGGGAAAGCACTTGCTAAGAAAACCCTTTGAGAGGGTGCCTCACATGGAGAAGGAGTTGGACGCCTCGTTCTATAACCAATCACTGGCCCTATCCTTCAATGAGAATGGGAAGAGCCTTAGCCGGACAGCATTGTTGGATACCCTATTCAACTTGATTGTATCGTATTTCGCAAGGAAGTTGCGAAGATGCATATTGGGGTTCTTTGAGGGGTGTCCACCAAACAAATCGTTCTCTACAAATGGGATAGAAGCTAGCTTGAGCTCGAGGTTGTATGCCTCAAATATAGGCCTAACAATAGAGGAGTTATTCCCGATGGCTTTGGGCATAACATAGTTGCAGAGCACCATGTGTTCCTCTTTGCCTCTTTCTTCTTCTATGATTTGTCTCGCTTCTCCACCTCACTTCCGTACAACTGGTTCAATCTCAGGATCTACAGCAACAAGGTCCTGTTTGTCCTGACTTCTTCTGTGTATACAAAGCAAACACTATACCCCGCATAAGCAGTATCAAGCAAGAATAAAGAAGAATGAAAACTATAAAAAAAGAAAAATAAAAGCCTAGTATAGACTACTCTAATCAGTTCTTGATATTGAAAGGAACATGCTCTCAGCTTACAACACAAATGGATAAATTGTCAATTTAGCCCATCTCATCCCTCTTTCAAGGGTTAAGGACTAATCCTAAAACAATAGTCACCTATTCCATGAGACTAAAAAACAAATGTTTACAAGATCTACAATCTTGAATCTCAATCAAAACTTCAATTATTCTCATATCAAAATCCCTATCGTCTAATAAGTCACACTAGGTAAAGGTTCCATCTTTCAAAGTTTCCTTAAGCTCTAATAAAAATAGATGAATACTCTTTTAAGCAATCCATTCAACACATAGTGAGCGAAGTAGAATTCAACAACACAAATATGGCGTTAGTCCCAACCCAAGTTGGGAATTTTAGCCACTAATCATATTAACAACAACCACGTCAAATCCTAGAATGATAAACATGATTCACACAAACCTTAGAATAGCAATAATAAAAGAAGAGGGAATTGAGGAACAAACTTAGATTGAATACAATAATGATCATCAAACAATCTTCAATGATGAAAAGCTTGATGCAAAATAGTCTTAGAACTCTCCTAAATAAACCCTAAAATCGCCTCTAGAAAAAGTGTTGTAAGAAAAACTAAAAGATCACCCCCAAATCAGTCCGAAAATTGTTTTAATATCGCGAACACTAGGAAGACGCACAGTTGTGCTTTGATGTATGGGTGCTTAGTTGTACACTCCATGCACGACCATGCACTTCAGCACTGGTAGTCGCGCACAACTTCGGGAAGTTGCAGCTTCACTGCAGGGCTTTCTGTACGATTATGCCATTGTGCATAACCAACTGTGCACTCTATGTTGCCCTATAGATATGCTTTTCTAGCCCTTGGAACTTCATATGACCTCTTTGCCTCCTCGAAACACGTCCTCATGACCTTATTTTCCATCAAAACAAGTGATTTTCTCATCTTCTTCATAAGATTTCTAAACATAAGAAAAACACCCTTATAAGCAAAATACAGACCAAAGGAGGTAAATTTGACCTTATCTCATTAAGATTCAATATAAAAATAATGGAAAAAAGGAATCAAATAGGGGCTAAAATAAGGTCTAAAAAGAGGTTACCGCCAAACAAATTGCCATTATAAAAATGTCTAATCCATTTGGATGAAAGCCAAAAGACGAACCTAATCTCATTAGAGAAACAAAAGACACTAAAGAGCATCGCACCCAGGAGCACAGAGAGTGTCATGAAAAAATAGTTTGTTTCCTCCACGGAGTTTGAGCAAGTATGTTCCCAATCCAAGGACATCTTCCTTGTTGCCATTACCCAATATGATAGTCCGTGAATTGATTGGTTAGTAATGTAACTCCATGAATCCATCCTTATCCTAAACTATGTGCTTGTTTGCCCTTGTGTCTGCAATCTATTGAGGGAGATAGTTAGCAATGAATGGATGATAACAAATACATAATTCAAGAGTTGTAGTGGGAATAGGTACCTTGGCCAGATCAGGACAATCCAGAGCAAAATGGCCCCTCTTTCCAAGTTATAGCACTTCACATGTGGTATATTCTTCTTTCCATTTCCCTTAACCCTTTGCTTCTTGGCAATACCACCTTTAAAGCAAGAGTTTTGAACATGATAAGGACCCTTCTTAGGCTTCTTGCCATGATAAGGCATGTTGCTCTTAGGCTTTTCCCTTTTGGCAACAAGTGCCACATTGGAAGGAATAGACAATTTCAAGCACTTTTTCTCCATTTGAGGTGCTTTGCAATTACCTCGAAGGTTTGTATATTCTCATTATGCACCATATGAGTTCAAAGTTCCTCTAATGATCAGTTTCATCCGATAGGGCCTAGATCTCGCCCACCAGCCTTAAGATCTCGAATCATGCATGCCACTTATGATTTGTAGATGTTTGGGGATACTTATACTAGAGTCGACAATATATTTCATTCATTTTAACTACAAGGTACACAACCCTATAGCGGATGTTTGACCAAACATGATCTTAAGCTGGTTCCACATGTCTTTAGTAGTGGAATAGAGTTCAATTCTCCCAAGAGACCGTCATGTATGCATGACAATAGAGTGTAGTGTGCTTATCGATCTCTCTTGAACTAGGCTTGGTATGCCTTTTAAGTTTTCTTTATACCGCTCACTAGTAGTAATATTTTTGCCTGGCTCATATTTGTCTGTCGGATATCACGGATAAGAATTCTACAATGAATAAGTGATGGGAGGGTCTTGGGCTTATAAGCGGTGGTGTTGCACACCCCCATCAGACTAGGAAGAGCGTAATGGCCCCATGACATAAAGTAGACATAGAGATCCTTAGAAGATCTAGAATATCATTCTCATTCAGGATCAACTAAATTTTTTTATGCCATAGATCATAATTAGTGCCATCCAATTTTTTGTTAGCGGGCATATTGCTTATCGAGTTCTTAGCTATCATATTTGAAAGCATATATTAGACACATCATTAAATAACTAAATTATCAAAAATCCCATTTTTCATATCATATGTTCGAAAATTTTGCTAAGCTATAATTTAATTATCACATAATTTCATAGAATTTTGTTAAACTAATTAACATTTTAGCTAATGAATATCACAAAGACATTCAACTGGATTATGCAAAACATATTTACATAAACTCATATTATATAGAATTAATCTATTAATGTGTCCTATTTAAAGCTTTATTTGATAGACATATAATACATAATTATATAGTTAGTGAGAAAGGTTATAATATTATATAAAACTTATCTATAGAACAACATGAAACATATAATGAAACTTATTCAAAAATATAAATGATTGAATTGACAACATTCACAAATGATAAAACATATTCATAATATTGTGAATCCAATTTTCACAGAACAAATTCGTTAAGCACTGCTTGAACATATTAGTGTGGAACTAACAAATAATTTGAGCACATTAGCCTTTATTAAAACTTAAATAGCAGAAATCATTAATAAAAAAACTATTTAAAAAATAGGGAGGGCTTGCTAAGAAAAAACTTTAGAATGAAATATGCTTAAAGCAGACCATACCCCCTCCCCCTAAAAAAGATTTTTGACCTCCCAAACCCTAATACCCCTTCCGCCTCTTTCTAATCTCTCACTCTCTCTGACTTCCTCTCTAAGCCCCGAAAAAATGAAGCTCTGAAGCTCCCTTGTCTTCCCTCACATCCTTGATGCCACGGTTGCCACCAGCCTACCTCTCTAACAACTCACCATTTATGGGCATCCTTCATGGCCTAGGTGGCCAACCACTACCTGAACCCTAGCCGCCGCCCCCTTTTTTGTGGTTAAAGCCTCCGTCATCTTCTAAGGCAGCCACTAAGATGCCTAGGAGAACAGTGCTACCATCACTCTAGCCACTAAGACCACGACCCATACTATGACCAGATGATGCCAAAAACTACTGCCGTCTGCCTTAAATCTGAGACCCATGACACCACCATTGCATAGATCAGCCACATCCAAACCTAGTGAGTGACCCACGTCACCAACGCGCCACTAAGGCGGCAGCATGTGGCGTACATGCGCATGTGTGATAAAAGACTTTGCAGTGTTTTATGCTGGCGCCACATAGATCAGAGGTCTCGAGATGGATGGAGGAAAGGGAAAGTCGAATTATCAGCAGCGCATGAGTCAGAGGTCTAGAGATGGATGGGGGAAAGGGAAAGTAGAATTATCGATAGCGCATGACACACATGCGCCACTTCTTTGGGCATTTTTTCTAATACCTACAATATGTTTCTTGTTTTCTTACTTCTAACCCTTTTTCAATTTTTTTGTTATGATTATTAATATTACCCGTTTAGGGGTGAAGGCTAGGTTGACGGTTTGGTGGGCCACTGAAGCCCATCGTCGTGACCACAATTTAGGGGATAATGACAGTTGGGGTTGAGGTGGGTGAAGGTGACGTCTCTCGTTGAGACCGCTTTGGTAGAGCATCATAGTTTTGTGGGAAGATGTCAAAGAGGTGGACTAAAGGGTTTCGAGGCCTTAGGGTTTGTCAGTCAAAAGTTGAGTGGGGTTAGGTTTTTTGTAGACAACAACCATCACACACAACACACAAAAATCTTGCTTTTATGAATTAACAACATAATTACATCAGTTTAGATGAAGTAATCATCAAATTTGGGGGCAAACAGTTATATACAAAAATATGAACTCAATTTAGCATAATCATACTGAGTGATACAAAGCATCATGCTTTATACAAAAATTCAATTACAAAAGCATGCTTGGCATGAATTCTGTAGCATAATTACTAAAACTAAACGAATTAACTCAAAGGCAGATTATGAACAAATCAATCAGGGACAAAATCAAATAACTTTGACTCTAATGCCACTGTGGGATATAAGAAGGATTCTAGCATGGAAATGTAGATATCAATTGCCAGAATTGGCCCATGGGATATGATCAATGCTAAAAGACAGCTACTGGAGTGGCCTTGAGTTCCGCGTCCCAAACTCGAATCTCATTGATGGTTGGATAACTATGAGAGAAAAGGAGAAACGGGGTGCTCTGTTTTGGGGTTAACGTATTACTTGTGTATAGTCGGACCCCTTAAAACCCCTGTTATAGGTTTAAGTCATTATGGTTACCACCGCATAGGTGGTTTAAGTGATCGTTTAACTCTAATAAAATTAGGGTTCGCCAACAATATGGACCAACACCTCTACCAACTCCGCCAACATAAATAAAATTATATATTCCAACAATCAAAACTGATTACAATGACTCAATCTGAATCACAAAATCGGAAAACAAACCTCTCAATTTCTATCTAAGCATTTCTCCCACACAATGCACAGAATTAAACCAGGATACCTCAAAAAATCACCTCAGCACGACTCTTGGTGGCGGTCTCAATATGAGTTTTTCACTTTTTCACCACGTCTTCTGAACCTCTCCTAATTGATACTGTAAAGCCGGGGGTTAGTCACTTTGATAAAATAATCCAAGCCCTGCCTTGGCTTTAAACACCCAACAAATCGGTTAATTGTGCATCATGGCGTCAAATTCTATATAGAAGTGATTAGCAGCATCAAATACTCAAACATTACTTTTTTACTTGCATGTCTACCGTGGCTAGTCAAACTTTACACTTTTACTTGCATGTCTACCGTGGCTAGTCAAACTTTACACTTTTACTTCCATGTCTACCGTGGCTTGCCACTCTTTCTTTTCCTTTCCTTAAATCTTTTTCTTTCTCCTTACTTTTTCTCCAACGTAAATTAATTACCAAAAAAAGCTAAACATAATTTTAAGAATCCACCAAACCTCAAATTATAGTATTGGAATTTCAAAGGGCATAAATGCACAACTCAACAATAGTATAACATAACTCAACAATAGTATAACATATGTGGACCACTTTTCTAAACATTTCAATCAGATCATCCACCGTAAAAGCTCAACCTTGGGCACCTCAGATTTCTAACCATCACCATTTACCACCATATTCAATGAATTAAGAAACACAACAATAGTGGAGCTGCACAACAGAAACACACCTACACTCAAACAACCCCCCCTAAAAAAACACAAATAATTAAGTCTTAACATCTTGTTCTATGAGGAACTGAAGATCTGGCATCACCAAATGACCTAGAGTAATGCATTCCAAACAACACCAACTACGAACGCAAAAAGCAAAACAAGCTGTGATATGTTGGAAATTCTCAGAGCAGCATTTTTATCCTTGCTGGGAGCTTCTGAGGGAGGCGGAGGGGGTCTTCTCAACTTTGACGGCCAACTTCATTCCACCGAAGCAGAACCCTTTGCCACTAATGACGTAGTATGTCCTTGTCTGGTTAAGTGGAACGACATCTCTCCCAGCTCCTCTTGTCCAGTTCACAAGAGGGTGATCGGAATTGCAAGTTTCACAGTTTGTCTAGTTCACCTCTAACACGTTCATCTAGTTCCTATCATACACAAAAATTGAAAAAGACAAGGAGTTACATGTTAGGGCGCTGTCTTAAAATGTGTTACCGCAAGTGCACGGTGTCAGTTTTAGCTAGCAACGGCAAGTATGAGTCGTGTCCACAAGGAACTTGGTTTCAATTACCAAATTCAACTTTAACACTCGAGTCAGGCAAAAATCCACTTTAGGTGAACGTTACTAACTAATAGTACTAATCTGCTGAATTATCCAATTCACTGTTAACGAGGGTCCTAGATTGAGGTTCATCACACTATTACACTATATGAATCACAATTAGGTTAAGAAGACCATGCCCATGAATAAATCGAAGTGAAACGGATTACCATTTAGAGCGCATCTAAACCTTTTCTCAAAGGTCAATAGATTGGCTAATTTAATCTTAACATCTATTTTCATGAAACTAAGATTATCAAAGCCACAAGATTTCGTAATCAATTATTCCCAATCGAAACCCTAACCATTTTCATGCTAGGCAGATCAATTGCCTACAAAGTCACACTAGGTAAAGGATTCAACTTTCGTTGATCTCCTAGACCCTAACTGGAAGCAGTGAATAAAACGCTTTCAAGCAATTCAGCGAACAATTGGCGCACTAAGCTAGAATTCACATTGTAGTTATAGACATGATTCACATAAACCTAAAACATGATTCACTTTTACATAATAGGGGCTACACCCAATCCAAGAAAACTAATTTAGCCCATAATCATTCTTCCAATCACAATCACAATAAAAAATGCGAAGAACATGATTAAAGGTACAAACTTTGAACTAGAATGCAAGAGAAAGAAGGAAAAGAACGTACTTTAATTAATCTAGTCACAATCCACAAATTCGTATCCAATCAATCTTCAATTCAATGCTTGAAATTTTTGGGAGAATATTGAAACCCAAAACAATAAAAGTCGCCATTTTTTTGAGAGATGGCCACTTAAAGAAGACAAGTTACAAGACAGCTAATTGCACCGCAGTGCCGCAATTAATCGCGATCAACTAAAGTGGCATGGTCGTGCCACATGGCACGGTGCCACGTGGCACGTCCTTGCCCAGCGTCTTCCTGCTTTCTCAGCATGGCACGATCGCGCTGCTCGGCATGGGGTCACTATGCCACATCTCTAGGCCTTGACAACCTCCTCTGTAGCTCGAAACCCGCCTTCTTAGCCTTCTTTTTGCGCGACATTAACGTGTTTTCCCTCTTTCTTTCCATTGAACTCCTGAAAAGCATAAAGCCATATCATACAAGCAAATTCGGGGTAAAGAAGACCTATTCAACCCTTATACTTTGAAGTTCAACCCAAAAACCGCAGAAAGGAGATGTTAAAATTAAGTCTGAAAGAGGTAAAATGGAAGTTTATTAACTCCCCCATGCTCATCTCTTGCTTGTCCCAAGCAAGATTGTCAACTAACAGGATGATGGGGAGAGATACCTTGAATTGTCACCGTCCTTTGGTAAGCGGTGACAACTAAATTAGCGATCATGATAGCTCATAGCTCGGAAACACAACAAGGGCAATTTTTTTTTTTCAAAAACACATGTTTCAAAATGTAAATCACTCGACTATGGTGCAAGAGTAAACACTCCATTTTGAACGACTTAGAAGTGTCCTGCTTCCCCCTTAATCGTTAGTGAGCTAGTTAGACTGGTAGATTCTTACTTTAGGAGTGAGAACTGAAACGTTCCCCTAATGTGTTTAGGGTAGAGATTGATCACTCAAGATCACCCTCAATGCACACATTCTACCATAGGCTTGGCAAAACTCTCAATTCTTCATCAATGGAGGCAAAATGTGCAGGTGTCAATCATAAGGACTTTTCAAGGGTTGTCTCAGGGTTATTACTAGAGGTAAGGGAGGCTAGAATTTAGGTGGGAGGAGCTAAATAGCCAAGTAGAGAGCAATGACAACCATCTCCTCACCAAAAATACAATCATTACCAATATCCCATAATTCAAAACACAAAGAAAAGGGAGTTGAAACTACTTCTCTTTTTGCTAAGTCCCTTGGCCAAATATCTTATTCATGCACTTTTCTTCTTCTTTGTTTGTGCCTTTGCTTTTCTTTTTCTTTTTTTTTTGAAAGAAAACGAGGCAAGAGAATGGCCAAGGTCCAATGGCTGTTTTAACTCCCAACTGTACAACGCTAACAACCAGTCAAAGCCAACCACTGAAACGCACCAACAAGCATATTACTCAAATCAAAAGTAACTCATGACATTGCTCTACTAACTTAGCATAGGATAGAATTATTCATTTTAGGTCATGGGTTAAGTAGACATGGGTGAATCAAATGACAGGGGAATAACTCAAAGGGGGTGACAAACAGATCATAATAACACAGGGTGACTTTTTGGATCATGTGGCATTATAAACAAATGAATGCCTCAATCATATTAATACAATGCACATGCCAGTTGTGACATCGAAGAGGGTTAGGCCAAGTTCTAGAGATTCCTATGCAAAGGGGTGAACACTTATGAAAGGGTGTTCAAGATCATGTAACGTGAATGGTCATTATAGGCTCAAAAATCTGACTGGGTCTTCTACCAATATCAGGAACTAGCTCAAATGGCCAATAATCAGGGTTCAATCAATTCACATCACAGCAGCCCTTAAGGGCGAATGCACAAGCACACTTAGCCCAGCAATCAAAAATATTTCCAAAATAGTTTCACAAGACATTAGCCCAAATTGAGCCTCATTTGCCACAAACCACCACAACCAACCAATCATATCATGACCCCTTGAATGTCATCATTAGAGGGGTTTTCACAACCTTTTTTATTTTTTTCCCTTTTTTTTGGAAAGCAATAAAATTAGCTAAAAGATCCATAAGCAGATAACTAAAGAGAAAGGTGAAAGGGCTACCTCGTGGTCTTGTACGACCCTATTCATCACGTTCCCGCTTCAGATCAACGATTAGGAAGAAAATATATACAATGCATCATCTACCTAAATGGAATGTCCTAGATGCCTACCCAATGCATGAAATGAAATGAAGATCTAAGAATGCCTCTAAACTAGAATGAAACTTAAAGTTCTAAATGCGAAGAGGTATATACACATTGCAACCCACTAAACAGGCATAAATATCCCCCCATGCTTGGACTGCTCATTGTCCCCAATGAAAATGATATGTATAAGAAGAGAAGAGGAAGAGGAGTACAACTTATAGTCACTGGGTGCCATCGGGCCCAGGAGATGGCTAGAAGTGCGGAGGAAATGGGTGAAAGGTAGACGAATGACCTGGATCAGAGGAGGAAAAGGACGACGAACCCCCTTGGCCGCTCGGGAAGGTACGAAAGCCCTCCTCCAATTGCCTAATGGACTCTGAGTGGTGCTAGAGTGACTCATTCATCCACCGACGCTCCTCATACTCTCGGGCTTCCCTCATAGCCCGTTCCTCCTATCGCTGAATCCGCCGCCTCTCCCGCTCCTCCTGGCGGTCAATAAAACCCCGGAAGTAGGAGACTCCCTCCTCAATGGAGTCCAAGCGTCCAAATAAACGATGGAGGTAGTCACGCATGCCAGTGTAGTCCCCTTGAAAACCCAAAACCTCCATTTCGAGGTTTGAGAAGGACTGGAAGAGTGAGAGGTCAAGCAGCATATAGGTCGCAATAGAAGAAGAGGACCCACTTGTCTCATGGGGAAAAGGTGGGTGAAGTGGTGGTGGAGGTGGTAGGATGGCTGCCTCCTCAGCATGGATACCCGCATCTGTTGTCCTCCTCCTCATCGTCATCATCGCCGCCCTCCTCATCATGCTCAACATCCTTATCTGCAGCTAACTGTTTCTCCCTAAGTAGAACAGTTGCCCGAATAACCATCACAGTTCCAATTCCTCTTGTTGGAGACTGTAGTGCGCTCAACATTAGGAAAGGTGAAGAGGATGGCTTTGTGGTGGGGGTACCTAATAGTTTCACCTCGGGTGTCAATAATGTGCATATGATGGAGGGTGCCAATATCGAGGTGACCACCTAGGGAATTGGACTCGAGAGTAGAGAGCCTGAAACTATGGCCTAAGGCAATGGCAATAGCGGTAACAGTGCCGCTAATGCTTACGATGTTCTTGTTGCTCACCTTGGCTACGTCCGCCAAGTGGCAGATTATAAACGCCCCTGAGTCCATGGGGGTGCCCGACAGTGCACACCAGATAATGAACAACTCTGCCTTCCGATAACCATTTTGGTTGTCATTGAGATCGAAAATGATATTCATGATTAGGCGCTAAAGATAACGTAGGTTGACATTACAAATATCAGTAGCCTTAGCCTGTCGGGGGTCAAAAACTCTAGGTCTTCCCCACTGGTCAGTGTAGTCCTTCTGCTTGGAGCATGTAATGCTCGTCCAAATGGGGTCGGGTCGCCACAATGATGGGACATCTCTATATGCCTTGTCGACCACTGGAAATTTCAACAACTTCTTAAACATCCTCAAGTTCATCCGATGGTCCATACTGAAAATGCGAAATGAAATCGCTGCCTCATGACCCCTAAAAGTACCACCCAAATCGACATATAGAGAGCTCAAAAACTCAATCATAAGACAGTCATATGATGTACATTGCATGCTAATGTACTGAGTCAATTCGAGTCTACCAATCAGAGTCAACATGTCATCCAACATCCCCAAAGTCCTCAATGAATCAACATGAAAATATTTCTGCTGACTAGTGTTCCTAGTGGCTAAAATCTTATATCTAGACTTTTGTTCATCACTAATAAACTGCAAACCTCTAGTGCTAGCAGGCAAAATTAGAGAGTAGACATCCTTTGTACCTTTAGCAGAAGTGGTTGCAATTGAGGAGGAGGTAGTTTCAGAGGACTTCTTGGGTTGGGATGGAGCCCTAGAACCCTCTCCAACTCGTTTCTTGCCCATGATTATGAATAAAGAACAGATCGGGGTGTGAAAGTGAGGGTAGAAGCTTAGAATGGCAAGAGGAGGTGTAATTTTCTCTCTCTAAAACCCTGACCTCCATTGTTGAGGTTGAAGGTTATAGAGAGGAAAATGGGTTGTTGGGTGGGGTGAATTTGGGGTGAAAAGATGAGAAATTTTGATATGAGAGTGGAGGAAAGTGAAGGAATTGAAAACATTTGGGGCAAATTGGAGAGTGTGGGAGAGGATTTGAGTATGTAATGGTGAGAGAGAGAGGGGAAAGTTTCGTGTTTTTAGAGAGAGAAAGTGCAGAGCTTGAATAGGGAAGAAAGAAGAAGAAGGAAATCGGGCTTCTAGACGATTTTTAATGTGGCATGATCATGCCACCAGGCCCGGTGCCATCGTGCCACATTGCTGCCCTTGAGCTGTAGATCTGAAAATGTAACATGGTGGTGCCACTAAGCATGGGGCCACCGTGCCACTTTTCTGAGTATCAAACCATGATTTTCATTCTCCCCCCCTTGTTTCTTGAAGTCTGGAGGGGACCATGCCACCCAGCATGAGGTGCCCATGCCAACTTGCTGCCTTCTAATTCACTCTTTTCAAGTAGCTCGCTTCTTTTGTCACTCAAGTTTTTTCGCTTGAGCTTTTTCCTCTCATATTTTTTTCATTTTCATTTTTTTCCTTTTTTTTTCTCTTTCCTTTTTTTTTGAAAGCAGTAAAGCTTGGGTTGCCTCCCAAGAAGCAGTTGTTTTAGGTCCCGAGCTTGACCTTGAGAGTCTCTAAGGAGAAGGGACATCATGGAGGGGACAAGTAACCTTCCCCTCAAGTGACTCATCGACGATATAGTGTTTCAAGTGAGACCGGTTCACCTTGAATGAGCCGATGGTCTTAGTGCCGATCTTAATAACCTTGTATGGGTATACCTTCAACACCTTGAAGGGGCTCGACCATCTAGAACGAAGCTTCCTCGGGAAGAGCTTTAAGTGGGAATTGAAGAGAAGAACTGAGTCACCTTCTCGAAACTCACAACGGTAAATAAATTTGTCGTGCTACCGCTTCGTTCGCTTCTTATAGAGTCTAGAACTTTCATAGGCATCCAAACGAATCTCCTTGAGTTCATTCAATTGCAATATCCTCTTCTCTCCTGTAGACTTCAAATCGAGGTTTAAGTGCTTGATGGCCTAGTAGGCCTTGTGTTCTAGCTCCACGGGTAGGTGGTAAGGCTTACTGTAGACTAGCCGGAACGAAGTGGTTCCAATTGGAGTCTTGAACGCGGCCCGGTAAGCCCAAAGGGCATCATCCAACTTGTCCGCCTAATCCTTACAAGATCTCATAATCGTTTTCTCTAAAATAGACTTGATCTCACGGTTGGAAATTTCCACTTGGCCACTAGTATGAGGATGGTAGCCAAGTCCATACTTATGGTGCACTCCATATTTCTTCAATAACGCCTCTAGCTTCTTTTCGATGAAGTGTGTCCTATTATCACTGATTAGCACCCTCGGGACTCCAAAATGAGGGAAGATTACCCTCTTAAATAGCTTAGCCACTACCCTTGAGTCATTAGTAGGGCTAGCTACTGCTTCCACCCACTTAGAGACGTAGTCCACTATAACTACGATATACTTGTTACCCCTCGAGGACGGGAAGGGGGCCCATAAAGTTGATACCTCAAACATCAAAGATCTCAACTTCAAGGATGAAGTTAAGGGGCATTTCATTCTTCCTTGATAAATTCCCCATTTGTTGGCAGCGATCACATGCACGAACATACGCATGGACGTCCTTAAAAAGTGAGGGCCAAAATAACCCCACTAGGAATGCCTTAGCGGCGGCCTTGGAGGTCCTAACATGTCCTTTGCATGGAAAGTCGTGACAATGGGAAATTACGCTCTAAATTTCCTCCTTAGGGAGCAAAGCCGGCAAATCCCATCTTGACATGACTTGTAAAGGAAAGGCTCCTCCTAGAATTACATCTTGGCATCATAGAGAAATTTCTTTTGTTGGTGGGAGAAGAGATCATGGGGGAAGATTCCCGAAGCTCGGTAGTTTGCATAGTCGACGAATCATAGGGCATGTCCGAGGTGATGCCTATGAGATGCTCATCAGGAAAAACATCATCGATGGGGGCATCATGGCTCTCAATAATAAGCCTAAAGAGATGATAGGCTATGACATTCTCAGCCCCTGCCTTGTCCTTGATCTCCAGATCGAACTCCTAAAGTAGCAGAATCCATCGGATGAGGCGAGGTTTCGCATCTTTCTTCTCAAGGAGGTGCTTACGTGTGGAGCGGTCGGTGTACACAATGACCTTGGAGCATAGGAGGTAGGATCGAAACTTCTCCATCGCATACATGCCTCCAAGCAACTCCTTTTCCGTTGTTGTGTAGTTCTGTTGTGCCTCATCCAATGTTCTACTAGCATAGTAGATCACAACTGGCTTCTTATCCTTTCTTTGTCCTAGAACTACCCCCACCGCATAATCACTAGCATCACATAAGATCCCGAAAGGGAAATCCCAATCTGCTGGTTGTATGATGGGGGCATAAATCAGTGGTTGTTTGATCCTACAAAAAGCCTCATGGCATTCATCAGTGAAAATAAACGGGGCATCCTTGGTGAGAAGCTGAGTTGGAGGTTTAGCAATCTTGGAGAAATCCTTAATAAAGCGCTGATAAAATCCTACATGACCAAGGAAACTCCGTACCCCTTTTATTGAAGTAGGAGGGGGCAATCGCTCAATGATCTCAACTTTAGCTTTATCCAACTTGATACCCCTAGCAGATATGACATGACCCAGTACGACTCCCTCCTGTACCATGAAATTGCACTTTTTCCAATTCAGCACTAGGTTGACTTCCTCACATCTACAGAGTACCTTGGTTAGATTTTTTAAACAAAGATCAAAGGTACCTCCATAGATGGAGAAGTCATCCATAAACACCTCCATGGTGTTTTTAATAAGGTCCCAGAATATGGCATGCATGCAACGCTGGAAAGTAGCAGGGGCATTACATAGCCCAAAAGGCATTATTCGATAAGCAAAGGTGCCATAAGGGCATGTGAAGGTCGTCTTCTCCTAGTTATTAGGTTGGATAGGAATCTGAAAGAAACCTGAATATCCATCCAAATAACAGAATAAGGAATTCCTTTTTAGCCTTTCCAACATCTAGTCAATGAAAGGAAGGGGGAAATGGTATTTCCCGGTGGCTTGATTCAGTTTACGACAATCAATACACATTTGCCACCCAGTCATGGTCCTAGTTGAAATGAGCTCATCGCGCTCATTCTTGATGACAGTCATCCCACCCTTTTTGGGGACCACCTGAACTGGACTCACCCACTCACTATCTGAGATAAGGTAGATGATCCCAGCATCAAGTAGTTTACAATCTCCTTTTTCACAACCTCTTACATGTTAGGATTTAAACTGTGCTGAGGTTGTTAGAAGGAGCGATGACCTTCATCAAGAAAGATGCGGTGCATGCAAAATGAAGGACTAAGTCCCCAAATACCATCAATACTATAACCAATAGCACCACTATGCTTATGAAGCACCTCTAATAATCGTTCCAACTGGGTGCCATCCAGTTTAGCATTAACAGTAACAAAAAACTGATGGGTGGAGTAAAAAAACTCATACCTGAGATGGGAAGGTGGGTGGGAACTCCTCTTCTTTCTTAGAGGAGGGGTCATCCACACTAAAGATAGGTGTGTAGGCAATGGACTCATTGAGGAGCCTAGCATACTCCTCATTCTCCCCCGAATGAGAGTCAGTCACATAGCTGCAAATCAACGCGGCCTCTAGTGGATCCCCCACAGAATGTTGAATCTTGGTGTCTTGGTTGAGGGCTTTCTCTAGCACATCAACTCTACAGCACGAGTCGCCTAAGGTGGGGGAGGCCATAACTTGTGGCAAACTAAACTCCATCTTTTCATCCCTTACTTGAAGGGAAAGCTTGCCATTCTTTACATCTATCATCGCTCCTACAGTAGGTAGAAAAGGTCGCCCAAGTATGATAGGGATGCGGGAGTCTTCCTCCATCTCCATAACCACGAAATCACATGGGATGAAGAACTTCCCCACTTGTAGTGGGACATCCTTAAGAATACCCAAAGGGTACTTGACGAATCTATCAGCCAGCTACAAAGAGATGGTAGTGGGTTTTAACTCCCCCACTTGCAGCTTCTTGCATATAGAATAAGGCATGAGACTCACGCTAGCCCCAAGGTCGCATAATGCCCTGCTAATAGCCACATCCCCAACTAAACAAGGAATGGAGAAGCTTCCTAGATCTAAAAGCTTAGGAGGCAATTTATTCTAAATAATCGCACTGCACTCCTCAGTGAGTGCCACGGTAGCATTCTCGAGCAGCTTCCCTTTGTTGGATAACAAATCTTTTAGAAATTTGGCGTAGGAAGGCATCTCAGTAATAGCCTCCAGGAAGGGAATGTTGATGTGGAACTTTTTCAGTATCTCGAGCAATTTCTCGTACTTGTGCTCCTCCTTAGCCTTCACCAGCCTCTGAGGATATGGAATAGGAGGCTTGTAAGGCTTTACTGGAGGTGAAACATGATCAACTCTAACCTCATGGGTTGTTTCAATATGGACCTTCTCAGTGGGAATCTCAGTAGGAGCCTCCTTGTCAACATCTCCCTCATTATCAACCTCCCTCATTTCCTCCCTCATAGGCATTGGAAGACTCTCTAACTCTCTGCCACTTTACAGTGTGATGGCATTCATCTAACCCTTAGGGTTGGTCTCAAGTTTAACTAGTAGATGTCCCTGGGGCCTAGACAGATGGCTCACCTGCTGCGCAATCTGGTCTATTTGGTTCTCCATCATTTTCTAGTGAGAGATCATAGTCTCAAATTTAGCAGTCAACTGACTGACCGACTCACCTAATGCCTCATTGGTCTTGGTTTGGGCCACTATGAAGCGCTCCTTAGGACTCTCTAGATTAAACTTGGACTGGGGTGGCTATGATTGTTGTGGAGGTGGGGTGTAAGGAGCCCTGTATTGAAAACCAGGGGGCTGGGGCTGAGTGGCATTAGGTAGCAAAGGGTTGTTGTTCTGATAAGAGAAATTAGGATGATTTCTCCAACCGAGGTTCTATGTGTTTGAGTATGGGTTGTTTTATGGGCGTTGGCAATAGTTTTGCATCGCATTGGCGTGCTCAACGCCTTGGAAAGAAGATTGGCACTCAGCAGCAATGTGGCCTTGAATGCCATAAATCTCGTAAAGGGCCCTAACCTCAAACATTGCACCAGACGAACCTCCCACTAAACTCCCTAGAGGAGGAGTTCCAAGCCTGTCAAACCGCTGCTCCAAAGCATCAACCTTGCTAGTTAGCAAGTCCATAGCATCGACTCCATAGACCCCACTAGTCCTCTTTAGGGTTGCCCTCTCGCTGGACCAATGGTAGTTATTGGAGGACATCTCCTCCAATAAGGCCTTCGCAGCCTCTATCAATTTCCCCATAAGTGTGCCGCCAGCTGTGGTGTCAACAAACATCTTTAAGGGCTGGTTTAATCCATTACAGAAGGTTTGGATTAGAAGCCAGTCGGGTACTCCATGGTGGGGGCATTGGAGTTGAAGATCTTTGAACCTTTCCCATGCCTCATAAAGTGACTCATTGCCTCATCAAGGGAGGAGGTAATTTCAGTTCTCAACTTAGTGATCTTGTCTGGGGGAAAGTACTTGCTTAGGAATGAAGTCGATAGGGCCTCCCAGGTAGTGAAGGAGTTAGGCTCTTCATTAAGGAGGCGGTCACTGGCTCTGTCCGTCAGCGAAAAGGGGAAGAGTCGTAGTCTAATTGCATCGGCAGAGACCCCGTTGAGCTTGATGGTGTCACACTTCGCTAGGAAGTTGCGAAGGTGAATGTGGGGATTCTCCGTGGGATGTCCACTGAATTAGTCTTTCTCCACGAAAGACACAAGAGCAGGCCGCAGCTCGAAGTTGTTCACTTCGACGGTTAGGTCGACGATGGACGAGGTAAGGCTGGTGGCCTACGATAAGACATAATCCCACAACACCCTAGGATTTCTCTTGGCAATGATGACTTATTGCCGTTGTCCCTTCCTGGCACTGCTTTGCCTTCGCACAGTGGTTTCTATCTTAGGGTCAAAGGGAATGAGTGGTTGATCCCCCTGACTGCGCCTGTGCATACAGAGCCAAAAACTACATCAAGCGTAAGAAAATCCAAACAAAGCTAAACGAACAAGGAGAAAAGGAAAAACGAAAAAGAAAAAGAAGATGCCTAATCTAGAGCGTTTTGAATCACATTTAATGTTGAAACAGACAAATTCCCCAGCAATGGTGCCAAAAACTTGTTGTCTTAAAATGTGTTACCACAAGTACACGATGCCAATTATAGCTAGCAACGACAAGTACGGGTCGTGTCCACAAGGATCTTGGTTTCAATCACCGAATTCAACTTTAACAGTCAAGTCACGCAAAAAGCCACTTTAGGTGAACGTTACTAACTAATAGTACTATTCTACTGAATTATCTAATTCAATGTTAATAAGGGCCCTAGATTGGGGTTCACTACACTATTATGCTATATGAATCGCAATTAGGTCAAGCAAACCATGCCCATGAATAAATCGAAGTGGAAAGGATTACCATTTAGAATGCATCTTAACCTTCTCTCGAAGGTCAATAGAATGGTTAAACTAATCTTAATTATTTATTTTTATGAAACTAAGATTATCAAATCCACAAGATTTCGTAATCAATTATTCCCAATTGAAACCCTAACTATTTTCATGCTAGGCAGATCAATTGCCTACAAAGTCGCACTAGGTAAAGGATTCAACTTTCGTTGATCTCTTAGACCCTAATTAGACGGAGTGAATAAAACTCTTGCGAGCAATTCAACAAACAATTGGCGCACTAAGCAGGAATTCACATTGCAGTCATGGACATGATTCACATAAACCTAAAACATGATTCACTTTTGCATAATAGGGGCTACAACTAATCTGCTAATTTAGCCCATAATCATTCTTCCAATCACAATCACAATCAAAAACGCGAAGAACATGATTAAAGGTACAAACTTTGAACTAGAATGCAACAGAAAAAAGGAAAAGAACGTACTTTAATTAATCGTAGCCACAATCCATAAATTCGTATCCAATCAATCTTCAATTCAATGCTCGAAATTTTTGGGAGAATATTGAAACCTAAAACACTAAAAGTCGCCGTTTTTAGAGGGATGGCCCCTCAAAGAAGAAAAATTACAAGATAGCTAATTACACCGCATTGCCGCAATTAATCGCAATCAACTAAAGTGGCACGGTGCCACCATGCCACTTCCCTGCCCAGTGCCTTCCTACTTGCTCAGTGTGGCATAATTGTGTTGCACGGCATGCGATCACCATGCCACATCTCTAGGCCTTGACAACCTCTTCTTTAGCTTGAAACCTGCCTTCCGGGCCTTCTTTTCGTGCGACATTAGCGGGTTTTTCCTCTTTCTTTAAATTGAACTCTTAAAAAGCATAAAAACATATCACATAAGCAAATTCGGGGAAAATAAGGCCTATTCAACCATTATACTTTGAAGTTCAACCCAAAAACCGCAGAAAGGAGATGTTAAATGTAAGTCTAAAAGAGGTAAAATGGAGGTTTATCATAGTGTCGTTCAAATCTTGTCCGAGAAGACAATTTAGGATATGGACAACGGAAACATCATAATCAAGGATCAATTTAGTATTAAGATGGTAGGAAATTGAGTTGATGACACTTGGATTCTCTATCCATTCTTCCAACATCAATTTCCTTGAAAGCTATATCAGGCATAAATCAAGCTTATCTAGAAAACTGGAAAAGCTTTTTGATATGCCACATGCCTGTTATCCAGTATTATTCCCACCAAATATCCACCCACAACTGACAATTGACAACCAATTTTGTCAATAGATTGAAAAGTCATTCTACTCATACCAACAAATTTTTTCAAAAAGAAACACAAAATCCAAATATTAAATGGATTACGTTTGAGAATAACCCTCATCAGACTGGCTTACTACTACGAGACTCCAACTACTACCAAATCACCACGCAGAAGATTTTACCTCATACCATCAGCTGCAATACTCAGACTGGAGGCCCTAAGTGCAACAAAGCCGGTGCATTCACCTAGAACAGCTCACATCAATGTGATATAAAGTTGATCTGACAACCAATAGTCGCCAGGGCATTGGATCAATTTAGCAGTGGAATTGTGGAAAGTAGCATGCCCCATAGGTCCACTAAGCTTGCCCACTTTAGCTAAGTGAATCAGGATTTTGGACACGGAGAGCCCAAAATGATGGACATAAATGAGGTCAAGGATTGCGTCTATATATGAAGTATACAGAAGACCTCGTTGAAGTAAGACCTTTGAAAGCCAGAACTTTGGGACTCCTAATGCTCCCATTTTCAGAACAACATACCAAATTCTTTTTCTAGTTTCCTTCTCTGCCTCCACGACTTGAAATTTTAAAGGCTTCCCAATTATAGAATCATTTCGCTAAAGTTGCTCATGCTACTAAAATAAATGATGATGCTATATCTCCCCAAACTATTCCAAACTCAAACGACCACAAAGGATAGATATATCACATTGGCTATGACTAGACTCTAGTGTGACAGGTGTTAGTCTTTGAAACAAAAGGGAAAATAAAAATGGATCAAAAATGAAAAGAAGACAACATACAAAATATGCAATAGAAGTCATCCAACTAAATATTACTCGAGCATAAATCTCTCATTCTGGGAGACACCTATTGAATCAATGTTGAATGTTCAAGTCTTCAAGAAAGTCCGACACAAACTCACTAAGAAAATCCCCCCAAAACATTTCAAAAAAGCTAAAGTTAAACAACCATCTACAAACCCAATTTGGCAAGAAGTTAACAAATAGAACAAAAACAGGAGACCAACACCAACCAAAACAAGCATCTGAGCAGTGAGCCGCACTTCTAATAATCAAAAGCGCAAAAATGTAGATTTGCAATTACAATAAAGAAGAACCTAGCACAAAAGACTTCGCCACCAACAATCTTTACTGAATTATTCTAATATGGGTTTGAAACTGTTGACAATGTAAGGACTCACCTTGATGCGAAAACATTGCCCGAATCTCGCTTGTTGAATGCTGCCCACGAACATAATTGAACCAGATTGACGGTGGCTACTAGAGTCACCGTATAGCATCACACCCCAAACCCAATCCCTAGCAATGGTAGGATTAACGTGAAAGAAAAGGTAGAGAGAAGCAGAGAGAGAATAACACTTTTCTTAGCTAGTTAACCTCATAAGCAGCTCTTGTTTAACTCATTTTTAAGTTTTGTAACTGATTTGTACTTATTACAAACGATTAATACATAATTAATCACCCACTTAATGTGGGTATCAAAGTGACCGTTACACGCGATCAATAGCTCCTCCTCGGTCACATAAATCATAAATCTCGTATCTCTCTGCTGACGAATCTCCTCACATTTCATACTGGTAATGAAGTGTGTGACAAAAAACAAACCAGTAGTGTTATATTAGGTCACCATCTAAATGACATAACACTTTCACGAAGCATCAATACCCCGAATCATTCAAATACATCACCAATGGCATACACTGTCCCTTTATGTCTGATATATTAATTGATTAAAAAAAAATATAATCGCCTGGGCTTGATACGGTGATGAAAAAATGATTCTTCTTTAGACAATTACAATAATCCATCTTAGCATAACTGTTTTCCTAATGTGCCCCGCTGGACTGTATACATCTTAGCCCTTGGAAAACACATTAAGGTTGCGACATCATGCTTTGGCTTCATATTATAACTCTAAGTCAAGGAGCTTTGCAAATGAGAGTCAGACAGTGATAAGGAAAGGCACTCATCAGATAGGTCGACTTTCAGCAGGCACAGTATAATAGTGTGTCACGACATAGCTCCCCCTAAACTGGGCGTGTCACTCTTCTATGCCATGCGAATCATAGGCTTGGCTTTTACCTAAAAAACCAACCTAAGCTACTAAATCAATATACCCAATGTTAATCTCAACACTCAAGATTCGGCTATAAGGCTTCGATATGAAAACTTATTTCATACTCGACTCCCACGAGTCTCATCTTAGACACACTAAAGCGACTATAGCCATTTTAACTCATATACTTCCAGTACGAGCAATCAATATTGCACACCTAGTGCTAACATGATTTAGTCTCATCCTACACGCTACTCAAGCGCCAGAGCGATTGCCTATGTGGCTAGGCCAATTAGAAGCCTGGTGACATTTCAATATGCCTAACATGTAAAAATAAATTATGAGCGCTTTGCTTAGTTACAAAAGAAATGTGTCCATCACATGACAAGATACATCAAAGCACTAAACCTTATGAATTCCTAGATTCAACAAACGAGCTTTGAACGCATCACCAGGAACAAGTTTAGTAAAAGGAACATAATCACCTTGCTAGCGTATATATACCTTATGGCAGTGCTTTTTGGTTCTATGGTAACAAGACGCACAATCTGCCTCCATAGCTGACATTGCTGTACAGTTTTGCTTTTTACTGCACCATGACATGGTTCTTCCACCAAAAGTGAAGGTATGTCCTAAGGTAGGCCTAGACTTATCCGGATCACCATCCTAGTCGAACCTTAACAACTTAAGGTCTTCTATTGATAGCATAAGACTAAGTCAGCAATACCACAAAGGTAGTGCTTTGACTCTCTTGACGACTTGCCAATCAACAAGCATTGCGTTACTTTGATAACGACTTACGAAACTAATGGCAAAGCAATGTCAGGCTATGTACATCACTTGGCTTGCATTAAGCTTCCTATGACACTAGCGTTAGAGACATTATTCATTATCTCCATTTCTTCATCTGTTTTAGGGCATTGATCAAGACTCAAGACTAGACCCTTCTTAACCGGAGTATTTACAGGTTTGGAATTATGTATCCAAAATTGTTCCAAGACCTTTTATACATGCATCTTGGGATGGTTTTGAATTATTTTACATTCCTAGGACATACCTAACTTAACCCATGTCCTTTATCTCGAAGACATAGGACTGCTACTTTTAAGTAGCTTCAATCAACTCCAAGTTGTTCCCATCCACTGTTTGTGACTTGGTGAATAAATCACCTCTTGATAACAAGTAGACTCCTCAACTTCCAAGGAAGTGCATAGGAATACATCCTCTTCAACTTAGAAATATCGTCGAGGAATTCTTCCATATCCACTCCTTTGGATCGCGGGACCTTCACTATTAGTATGCCTATGTGATAAATCCCTCCCCCTTTCTCTAAGAGGCATGGGACCAAGAATCCCTCCCCCTTTCTCTAAGAGGTATGGGATCCTGAGCACGAGGAGAAAGTTACTCCCACTTTCCATTGGAGGTGGGATCCTGAACGTGTGGACTAACTACATGTTCAGGAATGAGAGATTGAGTATAAACCTTATTCTCAGGCTAACTCTCCTCAACATCTGGAGATTGAGAACGAATCTCATTCTCCTAAACAGATAAAACTTCACCATTCCTAGCAAATAAGGAAGGTGAACAATCCTTAGTGATTTATTGAGAATTCAAATCCTCTCCCTCACCGAGAGATGGTTGAAATTCTTATTGCAACTCATACAAATTGAGGTCCTTTTTAAATTTCACCAAAAACTTGGTAATTCATCCTCAGGAAAATCAACATTATGGGAATTCATTTCACGAAGAAGATATTCATGATTTCGATTGGTTCAAAGAGTTCTAATATTTCCTTCCAATTGAATCCTACTATCACTTTAAAGTATATGAACACATCAAGTACTTAATAGCGGTGAGATGATAGGTACACATACCTACATCACAAGTACATCACTCCATGATGTGCTTTCACATTCATGGGCCTGTAGATGTCTGGAGTGAATGAACACCAAGAGATTCGATGTCCTCAAAGTCTTACTAAAAAACTTTATAGTTGCTTTACTAGCTACTTGACTCACGCATGGGCAATTGAACCCTAATGAGTCGGCCTTAAAAGACTGTATTTAGCTAGTTTGATAAATCTATCTTGGCCCTCATGGTCAGTCGAGCACGCCTAAAACATAATCGAAAATGAGGCAAAGATGAAAGATTCTTGTTTCGTCCAAAATATTGAAAACACCTTTCAATGTGACATGGCCAAACAAATTGCCGTTGTGCACGATATTTAAGACATCTAGGCGAAAATAAAGAGAACTAATCTTGTAAACAAAAGACACAAGGGAACATTGCACCCCAGGTGCATAAAGAGCATTGTTAAGAAGCAACACATTCTCTTCACGAAGATATGTCCTTATTTTACGGACACTTTCTTAACGGTCGTCACCAAAAATAAAAATTTGCGAACTCACCGGGTAGCGATGAGGATTCACAAAATCAATTCTATCCTGAACTATGTGCTTGGTTTTTCTCCTGTCTACAATCCACTAAGGATTATATTTGGCAACTAATGATTGGAAGCACACAATTCATTCTGGAGCAATTGTGAAAGAAGGTAACTTAATCGGTTCAGGACAATCCCAAGCATAAAGTCCTTTATTTTCATTGTCATAGCACTCGCATGTGTAATTTGTCTCTCTTTATTTCCCTTAGCCTTTTTGCCTTTTGCAATACCAACCTTAGGTCCAGAACTTTATGAGGAAATGAATCAGGACGAACCCAATGCTAAGCTAATCCCACGTGTACTCAACAGTGGGATAACTTCCCATTTCCTCACTAGATCATTATTGATGCAATACGACAAAGTATAGCATATTGATCGATCCATCCTCGAATCTTTTTTTTTTTGTATAGCGATTTTGTTTTAAAAGGTTTTCTTGATACTACTCACTAGCAGTACCATCTTTGCCATTCTAGGAGACCTATAATCTAACAAGTGTTCTAACACTTCACATTCGTTCAGAAGAAACTAAATCTTCTTTGTGTCATAGTCAGCACTATCAACCTATTAATAGGTAAACAAATTACCAACCGTATTTTAATTGCCATATCTAGTATATATTATAAAAGATGGACATTATGAAAAACCCCATCATTCATGTCACATGACCGAAAATTTCGCTAAGCTTGTAATCATCACATACAAACATGAATTAGAAGTCTTTTTATAATTTAATTATCTCATTTGTAAATAAAAATAAAATTTATGGATAACATTATGGTTAAACTAATTAACATTTCAGAAATATCACAAAGATATTGAACTTTATCATGTAAAGCAAATTTACATGAAGTTATATCATTATATAAAATGAATTTGTATAACTACGAATATGTCAGTTAAAACTCTATCAATGACATATCAACCAAAAGATTTAGATTATTATATAAAGCGTATTTATATAATAAACTGAATCTATATTACAAAATATATTTGGACAATAACATGTTACAAATGAAATTCATTAAAGCCCAAAGAACATTATATGAAATATATTTATATAATTATAGATAACATGCAGCTTATTCATATCTCAATCACAAAATTATAAATGACATTCATAATTTTATGAGTTTAAATTTTATGAAATGAATTCATAAATACATAGTTAGTAGGAAATACAAGACAAATTCATATTCGTTAATTTGGGCAAGGATAAAGTGCTAAAACAATTAGCAAATTTACTACAACTCATGTAGTTCGTACATAAAACACATTTATATAATGCTACTAATTGGTGATTGATATGAAACATATTTGTGTAATCGAATGCAACATAATTTGTAACATGAAATATATCCAAGTATTAATTGCAATTAATTATATAGAACAGATCCATATAATACCAAAATTTGCACGAAACGAATTCAAAGTAATATTCGTAAATTATATAAAACGTATTCATATTATATTGCAAATTTAAATTTCATGAAACAAATTCATAAAATGATCAGATATCCTATATATTTAACCATTATAGTTTGAAACTAATTCATGTGAAACTTCATGAAACATTTTTGTTAAGCAGAACAATAACAGAACAATTAACCGAATCACAACTGCTCATGTATTTGCATAAAATGTATCTAAAATTATTAAATAAAAGGATCATCATGAAACATATGCATTCAACCGAATATTATATAAAATATATTTATATAATATAACTTATGAAACATATTTATTTATAGACCAAGGGGGATCTAAATATCGCATAGATATTTATTGAGTTTGAGTAAAACAAATTTAGATGATACTAATTTTATATATGAAACACATTCATATAAAATATAACATATGAAACGTATTCATACTAGACACTCGGGATGAAAATTTCAAGTTGATGCATATATAAAACGAATTTATATACGACATTAAACATATTAGTGTTCTTATAATGAGTTTATGCAATCTGAATTAAAACTAATTCAAAATCTTAATTCAACTACTGAACTAATTACACAAACCTTATCAACTTAGACATCTTGATAATTCAACTAAAAAAAATATGCCTTGACTAATAATCTTAATAATTATTCTCAAACGAAACCAAAATTCAAACAAAACTTTGAATAACACTAGACTTTTACAAAACTGGGGGCGCCTATACGAAACTGAGACACCCCCTCCCCTTTTCTTCCACCTTTACAAGTTCAGTGCATTCGGGCCTCTCTCTCTTCCTTCAAACCCTCAACGTTTCTCTCTCTAAACCTCTCAACAAGTCCCTAGCTTTCTTCCTTGAGATTGCTCCATGTTCTCTCTCTCATGGAACTCTCAGTCTCAGTACTCAACCGAGACCTCTCATATGCTACAACTTCTTTTCAGCCCCTTGCCATGTTCCTACTTTGCACCCGACAGCCATGGCCGCGTTCGGCTGAGAAACGGCGTCTAGAGACTTCCATTAAAACCACCACCACCAAAACCCAAGTGATGAAACCGCCACCCCTTGCGCCGTGAAGACAAGCCTCCGGGCTTTAGTTACTCATCTTTCGATGAAAACACCACCACAATCGCATAGATCGGGCGCCGACGAGTCACTAGCACTGTTCACTCGCCTAACGCGCGCACCCAGGCGCCGCACATGTGTCACACACGCCGCTTCGTTGGGCTATTTGGATGTTTTTTCGACGGAGAAACGTGATCAGAGAAATTGGACGCTAAGTGGAGGAAGAAAACAGCCAAAAGTCATCTTCGTCAGCGACGCACCCACACGCGCCACCCCTACTAGCGGTTCTAATGGATCTCAGGTGCATATCTCTGTTTCTATGTACTCAGGCTCGTGAGGGGTCTAGATATGAGTTCAGGTAATTAAAAACGAGAGTTTGTTTTCCAGATCTTAATCACAAAGATTAGAATTCTCGATGTACAATGTCTGATCGTTGATGGGGAAGTCAGGGTTGGGTCTGACAATCATAAAGCTAACTAGATCTTAGTTTTGTTAACATATAAAACCTTAATATGTTAGCATTATGTCATAATATTATCTGATAGGTATGATTTTGCTTGATTTCATATCACATAGAATAGAAATCACTTTTTCTCAATAGGTTATTATGCTATACTAGTTTTAGCCAAAAAAATAAATAAATTAGCATTAACCTCTGTTTTGCATAATCTCAAATCTCCAAGAATGTAAACATGAAATGTAAACATGTAGTTTATTTATTCTTATTCAGTCGTGGAAATTTCATGCCAAAATAGAATAGAGGCATATTTTGCTACTGCATAGATTTTGTTAATGAAACTAATTATTCTCATATTTAGGCCAACATGAATGAGTTGGGGGGCAACAATCAGACAAGTCTCTGATACCACTTTTGGTAATGTAAGAACTCATCTTGATGCGGAAACGTTGCCTGAATCTCACATGTTGAATGCTGCCCAAGAACATGATTGGATTACACCCCAAACCCTATCCCTAGCGATGGTAGGATTAATGTGAAAGAGAAGGTGGAGACAAGCAGAGAGAGAATAACACTTTTCTCAGCTAATTAAACTCATAATCAACTCTTCTTTAAATCATTATCAAGATTTGTAACTGATTTGTAGTTATTACAAACGATTAATACATAATTAATCGCCCACTTAATGTGGGTATCAAAGTGACCGTTACACTCGATCAACAGAAACCATGTTCATGTATGAGCCTTACTCAACAGAAACTCGCATTTGTACCAATAATGGTCGTAGAATTTCAAGAAGATCAGTACATAAACAAGAACAATGTAGTAAGAAAGAGAAGGAGAGAGAGAATACAAAGCCAGCTACGAAGGTAGAAGTGTCGAGTCTTAGCCCATTCAGTGTAATTAACAATGGTAGTCCACCCCTTGCTGCCTCCCACAACTATCCAGCGGCCTGAGACTTGTGGGACCATGACCACCAAGACGCTAGTTAGGCCCAGCAGCACCACCAAGGTTGGAGACGTTATAGCTGATCTCAACACCTTCATTGCTCTTTTCTCTCTGTTTTGTGTACGTGTTCAAGCTTTGGTTAAGGAAGAGGAGGTTGTGGTGGGTTAGTTACAGCTTAAATTGACCGTCACGTGGGCAGCGTAGCTATCTAGGGTGGGCGACAAAGCATGTTCTGGACATACTCCAATTTGAGGTAATAATATGGAGCCTGAGTCGGATAAGTATATAGACTTGGCAAAAATTGACCCGAACCGTAAATCCGACCTGAATCCACTCGAAAATTTTAGGTTTTGAACACGGTTTTCTCGACCCAAACCCAAAATAAACCGAACCTAAAAAATCCGTAAAATAGGCGATCAAACCCGACCCGAAAAATCCGCTCGCTTGACCCGAACATTATATCCTTACTTTTTTATTTTTCTCTAATTTATTCCTCTTAATAATAATGGTTAGTCATTTTTATCGAATAGTTTTAAAAGGCATTTTATAACTATTGCATCTATTTACAAATGAAGCAATAATAACCTTATTTTTTCTTCTCCATTCTCTAAAAATAATATGGTACACAGCTTTTAAATGAAAAAAACATTAAAAATGGGTATAAAATTGCATGTGCTAGCATTAAAAGATGTGTAAGTCATAACATAATGTATTTAGTTAAACAAATATGTTTAATTATTTTTTAAATTAATTAATTTGTAATAATTTAAATTATTGATGTTACAGCTGTAAGATAATATCTTGCGCTTCCTTTGTTCAATTTTATTTGGTTTTTGTTCTAACTAGTCTTGAACTATGATACTAGTGGCAGGAAAACGGCTAGCCGTATTCATATTGGAGTCGGCCTATTAGTAAGGCTTTACCTGATTCGACATCGGTAGGTTAGTTAATAAAAATATTAAATTATTAAATAGGTTATTAGTAGTCAAATTATTACAACCCATTAAAATGCTCTAGACGGGCTTCCCTATAATTGGTCGATCCGCTATTGACCTTCTTTCAATGTACAGGTCAATCTACCCAAAACCAAGTGGGGCTTGATTCTTTGCCCATCCATACAAGATGTTCATACACTATAATAAAAAGGTTGAATATTTTTAATATTCTTTTGAGAAATTACAATTATTTTACCTTTTCATTAAATAATGACAATTTTGAGTAATGAATATACATAATTTTTAATTTTGAAAAAAGAAAAATAACTCACAGAAAATGCGCTCTAAACCCGTTTGATTGATCTAAAACCCGTAAAACCGAAATACACCCAACCGTATTTTACCTAAGCCCGAAATATATTCGATCCGTACTTTACCCGAACTCGAATACACCCGACCCGTATTTAACCCGCCCACCCAAACTGACAGGTCTAGATAAGTATTAGAACTAGACAAAGTCTGATACAATTACCAATGTGAAACTGAAGCTAAGTTGAGTGAATTGGAGTATAGATTTTAAATCTATGTAATTAAATGAGTTAGATTCAGGTAAAGATTATCGATACAAAAATATATATATTTGACCCATTTAATTAAATAAGTTAAACAAGTGAAAAAAAAATTCATTTATCATTTACTTGTTTACTTTTTTATTGGATGACTAAGGACACAAAATTTTAAAAAGTGTGAATTATGATAAATTGGAGGAGTTTTAGAGAAATATGTAAACTTATTTTTAAACGCTATGTAATTACATATTAGTTGAAATATACTAAACACATAAATGGGTAATTAGACAACTGAGCTCGGCTTGTTCATCTTAAACAAAATAAGCGGGTCAATCCATTTAAAAATTAAATGGGTAACGTTAAGGTTTTTCAATGCATTTAATAAACGGGTTAGTTTCAGATCAAAATATTATCAAACTGTTTAAATTCGACACGAACACAAACCCGACCCGACCTGACCTATTATCCAACTCTAATAAGGATCATTATTATTCAACTTGAGTTAGGATATCAAGACATTTAAAATTTACTATAACAAAAATGATAAGTATCTTGCTTCTAATGTGGCATCTGCCATATAGATAAATAATTTAAGGTTTTCTTAAAATATTTGCCACATCATTGAGGTCCTTGTTACATTTAAAACGAAATTTACGGTGTGATTGAAAATAGATTGTAGAAGGGACTAAATATGCAAATCACATTTTATTAAGTTTGATTTATATTTCCTTAATTTAAAAAATATTTAATTTTGGTTGAAAAATCAAGGAAAATATTTTCTTTATAATTTCTTAATTTAAAAAATTATTTATTTTTGGTAGGAAAAAATAGGGAAAATATTTTGATTGAATTATATTTTCTTAATTTATAGTTTTTCAAAAAATAGAGATAATGTTTTGATTGACTTATTTTTTATTAAATTGTAAAAGTAATTACTTTCCCAAGAAATTAGGAAAATAATTTTCTAGATTAATTTGGGAAAAGATTAAAAAATTTTAGGGCATTCTTAAAATAAATTACCAAAGAACTAACTATATAAATTAGATTTTATTTTGTTTTATTTATATTTTATTAATTTACAAAAATAGTTATATTTTGCTCCAAAAAATGGAAAATTTAATTTTTTGAAAAAGGAAAATATTTTGTGAAAAATAAGATCTAAATTTTTTTTTCAAGAAAATGGAATTTTAAAATAATTATAAATTGAAACGAAAATTGTTTGCATTGAAAAATATGAAGAATTTGGTGGCTAATTTTAATGAATGCAAAACAAAAAAAATTTTAGTATGTGTTCTCCAGCTTTAGAAAACTCAATATTGATAAAAATATTATGTAACAAATATCTTTCATATATTTATTTATGTTTTTGAGAAATTTTATAAAAAAATTGATGAAAAATACCTAAAAATTACCAGTGTAAAAAAAAAATGTTCAGTAACGAAAAATTCTAAAAACCGAAAACTATCTGTTGGATTCCTCCCATAGAGCATGACCCACTTCCTCACTATCATGCTTAGAAGGCCAATAGTGTAGAACATCCATCACCAAGTTACCCCTCCTACTCAAAAAATTTTCTCATTCAAATATTTTTGTATAACCAACATAAGTTGGTTCAAATGGTTTCGGCACTTGTTTCCCATAGGTAAGGTCTGAGATTCGAGTTTTGTGAATGGATAAAATCTATTATGGGAGAGCTTTATCTATTGTTGGGCTAACAGTAGTTCGACTCCGGTAAAATGAAGATCCAAGACCAAAAAATATTTTTCTATAAAAAACTAATTAAAAGTCATGCTTGCAAAGTTGGTAACATCTTGGATTAAGGTAGATATGATATTGGAATACTGCGGGTGTGTTCGATAAAAGTAGTTGTTTCAGTAGTGATTAGCTGTTAAGGTAGTTGTTGATGGTTTCACTAGATATTAGCAATTTAATAGTTGTGGCCAGTGGTTAGTTGTTTAATTAGTTGTTTAATTAGTTGTTTAAACAGAAGTGTTCAGTAACTTTAACTGTTAAGGTAGCTGTTTAATTTTGAAATAACAGAAAAGGACATGGTTATTATTCTTTTGCATTCCTAATTTTCTTAGTAGTACTACATATTTTTGTTGAAACCCTGCCCCTAAATTTGGAAGCATAGGAATGAGTTGTTGGATATGCATATTATTAATGTTGAATAAATTTTAATAATGTAAATGAATTAATCAGACATGTTCTTCTACTTATCACAATGAAGCCAAATTAGTGTTCAACAAAAAAAAGGCCAAATTAACTATGTATTTTCAAACTAACATTGATTTTGAATACAATAGCAATGATGATTATAAATGCATTAATTTAAAAATAAAACTGTCTATAGTTTAAATCGCCACCGTCTAACATCATTATGATGGAATAAGAATGTCTAAAAATCTCACATCTAATAAGATGCAGTTATTTTAACGTCTATCATGTCATAAAGATGCAGCAATGACATTATAAATTTCTTTCATTTTACTTGATCCACCTCTTACACTTTCTTCACTTGGAGAAGCGTCTTTGCATAGCTCCTCAGAAGGTATAAAATTCAGATATTGTTCTAGCACTTGAAAAATTGGTTCAATTTATGAGTTGATTCGAAGGTAGTTATGGAATGCATATATTGCTACTATAATTTGTGTCTGTGTCTCGACACTAAATTTCTGCATTTTATTAAGGATTTTCCATCTTTGCTTTAAAACTCCAAATGACTTCTCAATGCAGCATTGAAGTGATGAGTGTGCGCAGTTGAAAGCTTCTTGGGCATTTTGTGGAGGTTCATTTTGAAACTGTGACTGATGATATCTTTAATTTTGGATATGGAGTTAAGTAACCATTTCGATCTGGATATCCTTTATCCACCAAATAGTACTTACCTAGACATGATTCATGGAAAAATGGTTAACTTATAGGAAAAACAAACTAAAATAATTAGAATATATGAAATTGTTATACATACATATTTTGTGTGTGTGTGTGTGTGTGTGCGTGCGTGCGTGTGTAGATATATGTACACACAAACACACATACATGGGTGTGTACGTGTGTCATACCCATTGGTGGCTTAGGAAAAATAATTTCTAGAGACTCAATTGCATGAAGGAAAACATGCGCATCGTGTGCTGAACCTTCCCAACCAGCTGATACAAATGTAAAACACATATCAAAGTCACATGCAGCCATTATATTGAATGTGCGAATCCCTTTTCTTCCTCGATAAGGCAATTGAGTAGCGTAAGGAATACAAGCCATAACATGCGTACCATCAATGCATCCAATACAATCCTAGCAAAAAAAATAATGTAATGAGATAGAATATATGTCTAAAATTCATATGCTAATAAATAATAAACTTATTTCTATAAATTAAGATTATTAGCTTAAAATATGGCATATATCTTTCATCATTAGCTATTCGAGATGGTATTTCTCTGAAGTTTGGATCATTTGGTCTTATAATATCATGTGCTAGACATGTACTTTTTATATTGGCTATTGCATTTAAAATTTCATTGAACACCCTACTGATAGTATCACTTGATCGTTGAAAATGCTCCATAACAACTCTATTTGAAACACTAGTAGCCATAGCGTATAGAAAAATGCCAACTTTTTCAATAATCAATGTTTTTTAGCTTGATTTCAAACCATACTTTATTGATAATTCCTCACATAATCTCAAAAATAAGTGTGGCTCCATTCTAACAGCATTAACACATCGAATAGGATGACCAATTAGTACTTCTCTCATCCATTTCTCCGCGATTATAACTTATAAGTGAAGTCATACATGACTCTTTATAAATATATTTATAATAATACACAGATATGTTAGCTATTGCATATATTACCATACTCCAAAACTTACGCCCCCATTCCTCATAAGTATCCATTATGTACCTATCAATAATAAAATTGAACAACCCAATTACGTATAAGGAAAAAGTAAATAATTATGACATAAATAAATTATAAGCAGCACTCAATAAATAATCATGTCCACCTTACTCAATAAATATCTATAGAAGTACGCAAAATTAAAATTGAAAAAAATCCCCCTATAACTTTGACACTCTTAACAAAGTATCACGTAAAATTATTATTTTATGAAAATACTAAGAATTTCATGAACAAACACAAAAATAAAGAAACTACACGGTCACTTGTCTTTAATATTATACATATATTCCAACAATTGCAACCTACTAGACCTGTCAGTTCGAGCGGGCGGGTCAAATACAGGTCAACTGTATTCGGGTTCAGGTAAAATCCGGGTTGGGTGTATTTTGGGTTCGGCTAAATTACGGGCAGGTATATTTCGGTTTTACGGGTTTCGATTCAACACAACAGATTTGGAGCGCCTTTTTAGAGAGTTATTTCTCTTTTTGTAAGAATCACAATTTTGGCATAGTTATTACTTAAAATTATCTGTATTTAATGAAGAAACATTCTAATTATAATTTCTTAGAAGAATATAAAAAATATTTAAACTTTTCGATATGATATATGAATGCAGTATACCAGTAGACACTGGCCCTATTCTTTTCGTAGTTTAATCAACCCAACCCACACTCCCTCACTCCTTCCCCCCTCTTCCCACTTCTTCCCACACTTAAAAAAAAATACCACTCCTTCCCACACTCACCCACTCATTCCTACACCTACATAAAACAACCGTTACTCATATTCTGAAAATTTTTATAATTTGCGTAATTGTGTGTACGAATAATCTGATAGTAATTATGAGCAGTTTTAATTTTTCGGATGCTATGAAACAGTTTTATCTTTTTTGTTTTTCATTATTTTTTTAATTTTTCAGTATTTTTTTATTTTTTATTTTTATTTTTTATTTTTTATTTTTTTATTTTTTGTTTTTGTGTATTTATTTTTTTTATTTTTTACTTTTGATTTTTGATTTTTTTGTATTTATTTTTTTCTAATTTTTAAATTTTTAAATTTTTCATTTTTTGTATTTATTTTTATTTGTTATGTTTTATTTCGTTGTATTATTTTTTTTAATTCCAGAAAAAGAACCAACAGAAAATTCCAAAAAAATAAAAAAATAAAAATTAAATACAAAAACATAAGAAAATAAAAAAATAAAAAATAAATACAAAAAAACTAAAATATGAAAGAAAAATTCAAAAATTCAAAATTCAAAATTCAAAATTCAAAATTAAAAAATTCAAAAATAAAAATTAAAAAAATTTAAAAATTTAAAAAATTTAACATTTAAAATTTAAAAATTTAAAAATTTAAAAATTTAAAAAAATGAAAAAATAAAAACTAAAAAAATGAAAAATGAAAAAATGAAAAAATAAAAATAAATAAATAATATAATAATAAAAATACAAAAATACAAAACTAAAAAATAAAAAAAATAAAAAGAGAAGAAAAGAGAATAAACAAAAATAAAAAAATTTCGTCATCATTAATTACTATCACAATCAAATTATTACATTATAAAACAAAAAAATATTAATAACCAATACTTCAACTTCATTCATCTAAATTCAACGTTCATCCACACTCACCCACTCCTTCGCACACTTAAAAAAAAAATACCACACTCACCCACTCCTTCCCCCCTTTCCCACACTCATCCTCTCAACACCCCCCATTTCCCAACGAAAAGAACAGGGAAGTCACGTTTGAGTGGGTTGATCCGTATATTAAATATTATTAATAAGTCAAGCCATTTATGGGCCGACCCATCTAAAGCATGATAATGGGTTGGAGTGGTTCGACCCGTTAATAACTCATTTAATGATTCGATACTTTGTTAATTAACCGACCATTACCTAACCATGTATACTTTATTAGTGGCCAATCCGTACAAAAATGCATCGAATTTGTGATGAAATTTCTAACAAAAATTTTGGAAATTTCCAACGGAAAATTAGATTTCCAACAAAAATTCCGACCGAAGTACGACCGTCGAGAAACCCCTCGTCGGAGATTCTATTTCGACGGAATTCGACGGACTTCGACGGATTTTTTGACGGGAAATCCTGATGAAAATTCTATCGGACATTTTCCAAGGCTCTGTAGGTTTTGAGGGGAAGCGGCAACTTCCGTCGAAATTTTCTTGTCCGAAAATCAAAAGTGCTAAATTCAAAATGATTCATGACATCCACAATTGTTTTTGATCTATAGACAGATCAATTAAACTTATCAGAATCAAATAGATTCATGGGATCATCATTGTCATTTTGGGAGTCCTGCTCGCCTTTAGTGTCTAAGTTAACTTGGCTAGAACAACCTACACTTTGCCCCTTAAGAAATCTCAAAACTTTTTTCATAATATGCTCTATCTTCCCGTGTTTCTTGGCAATTTGGCTTATGGCCTCTGCTTGCTTGGTAATACTCTGCTTGAGGAGTTATACTTGCTCTCTTGGATCAAAGTGCTCAACTGGTAAGTGGTGTGCAGTCGCAATTGTAGCTGATTTCTTCAACTTGACGCCCTTAGTACCAAAACCGTGTACACGACCTTTTTTGTCCATATTTTCTTGCAACCAAAACTCTTCTGGGGTCATAGGGGGTAGTTGACACCCCCTTAAGTTCTAGCTTGAGTGTACCCCTCTCATTTCTTGTGGTATTCCTCCTTAAGGTTGTCAAAAATAAAACTATTACTTACTAAGTCTACAATGATAACATATGAACAATATCTGAATAAAATGTGCCAAACTTGCATTTTTTTTTTTTGCAGATTTCTTATCAACGAATACTTTGTCTTTGGCCTTGCAATGAGTGTCCTTAAACAGTTCTTCACATGTGGGTTCCCTACCTACTGCTTTGGCCTACAAAAAATAAAATGTTCATATATATATTAATATACTCATTACTTATCAGGCGCCTCTTCCTTTCATTAATCAAGATTGAGCCACATGTATGTAATGAAGGGCCAAGACCTTGTAGATTACTCAATCTATTCTTTTTATTTTGTTGACTCAACTTCTTAAACTTGTCATCCTCACTCCAATGCTTAAGTATCTCATTCCGCACACTAGGTGGTAACCACTTTGACCTTTTGTTGTACTTCCTTGCAAATCCAAGAATGTCATTAAGATGAGTTGCACCTCTGATCTCAAAGCTACCTTGCATATGATTTCATTGTCTGGATGCCAGTAGTAGCGTTTCTATAACAAAGTTCAACTATATTAGTAAACAAATCGAACAATTTAATCACGACATTCAAATTCATTGTACAGAAAACCGACATTTAATTCATTAAACCATATGTCTCGCTGGGATTGTGGAATTTCCCGTCACGTGGTCCAAGGACATGGGTATTTACCTCCAAAGCTTTCAACAATTTTCTGAACTACGCCCTGATATGGAATAAAACTAAGTATAAAAATAGAATCGTTAAAATTAATTACTGTAGGCATGAAAAAAATATGATTAGCGACGAAGAAAATTTATAATGAACTTACGTATCACCATCGCGTTACAAATAAATCTTATTATTTGTGATTGTAACTTCATTATCAGGTGTAGAACTTTGTTTATCTCTTCTTAACCCTTCATTTTGGACCGCTTCATTTTCGAATGAGTGGCTTGGCATTCTAGGCTGACCAATAATCTTATTACTATTTTAATCTGGGCTAATAGTGCCAAACTGTTTATAAACTAATGGAGTAGTAGAAGTGCCACCGATATAACGATTATTGGGTTGGATAGGTATATTCGCACGTGTACTTTGCATGAAATGCATCGTGTGTGGCTGGTCCATACCCATACCAAAAAAAGGTGAATACATATATGGTTTCTCGTTGATGCTACCAAAATAATTTCCGAACGGCTAGGTTGGGTCAAGGAAACCTCCAAACATTCCACTGAAGGTGTTTCTTTCATTGTTTTTAGCTGGATCCTTCTGTAGGGTCAGTTGTGGTGCTTCTCTACCCGCAGCACTCCTAACAGTTCAACTTCAACCAAGTGCACCATTTGCTCCAAACATCTAACAAATAATAACAACATAGACAAAAAATACAGTAGCGCAAACATTGATAGTATTGTCATTGGGAAATTACAATAAACAAAGAAACTTTCAACAATTGAATTGGAATAAATGCGTCAAACACATACAATTGTTTTTCCTAACTTGCAATTACAAATAAAGTATGCACACATGCATTAACATTCATACAACTAAAAGATTAAATCAACCATTTTGGGACACATCGTCATCATCGTCATCATCGTCATGCAATGTCATATCTCCTTCATCATCATCATCAGTGTCTTCACCTTTATCCTTCTATTCACCTTCTTCGTCCTCTTCATAGTTGTCATCATCATGTTCACCATCCCTATTATGATCATCACCCTAATCATGTTCGTCAATATCATCAGCTTGTGCAGTTTTATCGACTAATATTATGGCTATTGCATCATCCACATTCACGGTAGTCATTCCTAACTGTAGATAGGCAAGTTCTAAATTATCCTTATCTTTAGGGGTATCGTGAGGTTTGTCCGGTATAGCTGCCTACCAATTTGCTTTTTCTGGTATCCCCTCAAGGTGTCTAAGGTATATCACTTGGGTTGCAATATCAGCAAATATGAATGGGTCAAACTTTCTGTAACGTCGGTTATGACTAATCTCGAGATAGGGGGTAAATTTAGAATAATGTAGCACCCAAGGAACGTCCGGGTCAAACCCTTCACAATCAAAAAGTATACATTTTTTAATTGGTTCACCCCTGAATTCAACACGAATAATTTCATGAAGCCTGCCATAATAATCCCCTGATATTTCATCACCTACGCCTACTCCTTTGACACACACGTCATAGCAATTTGTGGCTTTACCTTCATTCCTAACCTTGGTATGAAATAGAAAACCATTTACTTTATACCCAGAAAAACATTCCACCATCATAATAGGTCCATGAGATAAGTTCACCAAACAATTTTGCCTCTCATCATCAAACACCTGGTAAGAATTTACCTATGAGGAAAAAAACACATTATTCCTTTTAGAGTAAAAAAACATTTTGTAAGAATTGAAGATTAGTTATGAAAAATTGCTTACATTGTACTCAAACCACTGTGCAAAATTTGACTCGATAAATAAGTCAACTTCCACATCACTCGCGTTTGGATTATGACCACAGAATTGATATCTGAACCAATTGTGTTTAAAGATTCAAATTATTTAATTACTCAACTATTTAAGTATTCAAATGAAACTTTCATTAACTGATAAACTTACTCCAAATATGATTGCACTTCATCACAATTCAGTATGATATGAAGGTAAGCGACACGATACTCCGGCTTAGTAAGATACTTTTTGCCTTGATTTCGAAATGCAGTACCCTTACGACTGAACACTGAAAGAGTTGGCATTTGTGGTTTGAATTCTTGCATACTCTCATTACGCCCAGTTCTTGGGCAATGCAAGCTTGACTGAAAATAATACTCGGCAAAATGTTTAATCTCCAATGCTAAGTATGTCTGAACCATGAATGCCTCTACACGAGCCTTGTTCTTTGTTGTAGGCTTCATTCAGTCAAAATACCTCTCAAAAGAATACATCCATCGATATTGAATAGGACTACTCAATAAAGCTTCTTCTGCTAAATGAATAGGCAAATGTTCCGTGACATTCCAAAATCTAGGAGGGAAAACGGTCTCTTACAAAGAATTATAGCATTGTTCTTATTCATCTCTTCAAGCGTGCTAGCATATAACTCACTAGCGCATAGGTTTATGAAGAATTCACTCAACTCGATCGAGGGTCCCAAAACATGTTCTGGAAGAGTAGCAAAGGCTACTGGAAGAAGATTCTCCAAAAACACATGATGATCACGACTTTTCATATTTTGGAACTTCGTGTTAGATGGATCAATCCAATTTCCCTCATTAAAAAAATACCATCAGGCACATGAACCTCCCACAACCATAGGCAAACAACCCTCTTTTGAGTTAAGGAAAATGCAAACTTGGCATTCGGCTTACACAATCTATCAGTGGAACCTCTTGTACCTAAGTTCAACTCTTGTCTACTGCACATAATAGCCATATCCATTCGTGCTTTTATATCATCCCTTGTTTTTCCCGGAACATCCATCACTGTGTTTATAATATTTTCACTGAAATTTTTCTTAATATGCATAACATCATGGTTATGCCTTAGAAGTTGATGCTTCTAATAAGGCAACTCCCAAAAGATATTGTGCTTTGTCCAGTTATGTTCGTTTTTCTAAAATTCAAGAATTTGAAATTCTACCTCTGTTGTCACTTTAAGCGATTTGGATGCTACATCAGCCAATACTTCACCAGAAATCCTTTGAGGAGGGCCAATGTGTATGTTATTCTCTTTACGAAAAGCAACTTTATTAGCTCTAAAACAATGATTTCGAGGCAAGAACCGACGATGGCAATCGAACTAAGATGGCTTTCGTCCATGCTGTAACTGTAAGGCACAATTTTGGTGCATGCAAACCAAACATGCTAACAACCCATGAGTACTCTAACCGGACAACATTCCATAGGCGGAAAAATCATTGATTGTCCACATTAGCGCAACATGCAATCTAAAAGTTTTCTCGCATAAAATATCAAATGTATCCGCCCCACATCCCGCACCATTTTCAACTCATCAATTAATGGTTGCAAGTACACATCAATTTTGTTCTTCAGATTTGTTGTATCCAGAATAATAGAACTTGAAAACATTTATGGATTGGTCATACATATATCTAGAGGCAAGTTATAAGGTGTAACAACAATTGGCCACACAGAATACGATTTTCTAGATAGTGAAATTGGTGTGAAACCATTAGAACATAGACCTAACCTCACACTTTGAGGCTCTGCTGCAAAATTTGGATACTTTTAGTCAAAATACTTCCACGGTTGTCACCCGATGGATGCCGGACAACACTTGGTTCTTAGCAGTGCTCATGGTGCCATCTTATGTGGGCGGCAGTACTTTTTGGCATACAGTCTTTGCACTCTTGGGATTAAAGGTAGGTAGTGCATTCTAGCAACCTGAAACCTCCTTAAGTCCTGGTTGGTTGGAGTTCTTTGGTAATCGTCTTGCACATCCACAAAATTTGCATGCAGACATAGCCTCATCATGTTTATAATAAATAATGCAGCCATTCGGACAACAATCAATTTCCTAAACATCTATGCCTAAATCTCTCACTTTTCTACAGCTGCTAATGATAATTTTTTTGGAATGCGACTTTTAGGAGGGCATGTATCTTTCATCAGATCAACAACTTCATTGAAACAACTTTGAGACATGTTGTGGCCTGATTTAATAGTAAGTAGCCTTATAGACGTTTCTAGTTCAGTTATGTTACACCCTTCATACAAGGGTCTTTGGGCATATTCAAGTATAGTGTAAAATGTCTCAGGATTTATGTCATGGGAGCTCTACTCATGTTCATGTCATTAGCTTGGAAGACAGCATAAAGCATGTTCTCCATATAATTATGATCATTGTGGTCCTAATCATAACTCATAGATTGTGAAGTACCTGCACCCCCTACTTCTGAATTATCATCTTCCCTATGACTTGTCCAATACCAATAATTATTCACAAACCCCTTTCTATACAATTTAGACTTTACAACGTCAGGTGTAGAGTATTGCATATTCTTACATTTCACACATGGACATCTATGAACTCCATTAATTCTATACTCCTTCTGATTTTGTGCAAATTCATTAAACATATATACGCCCATCAACCACCCATGTCTAAGCCCATGTCTATCAGGATTTCTCTTCTTATACATCCATTGGTGCTGCAATGGCCCATCCATATGTTGCTAATCTGGTTGCCTTAATTGTTATATATACTACAATTAATGTCAATGGATATCTTTCAGAAATCAATTTAACCAGTAACCAATGAATTATTGTAATACATCATACAGTTCAATATTTGGAAGGCAATAATGAACTTATCTACGAACATTAATAGAATTTCGAAGCACATAATCGACTACAGGTAAAGATAATAAAAAAAAACCTGTTTCAATCGACAAAAAACAATGTCGAGCTTGTGACAAGAACATGAACAATTGCGATTTTTTATTTTATCGTTCAAAATTATTTATTTTTTTGTTCATCTAAAATACATAACAAATAAGCCATAACTAACACCATTTACCAAAACAAACATTTCCCTTTCATTATATGGCAATTTAAATAAAAAATTACTTGTGCACACAAAATTTTAATACCATTTTTGTGTCATCATCCATAACTACTTACAACCATTACAACTATTTCATTTATCCAAATCAACATACATTGCAAATTATTTAGTATAAATTTTATATTCACTAATGACACCAATTATTAATAATTAAATGTGTTTAATTAGCACTTTCTACTTGCACATTCCGAAAAAAATTACATTCATATTTAGCTCACATTTTATATTCATATATTCCAAACATAAATTTGCACAAAAAATTAAAATACAACAATGCAATTAAACATATATGCTACAAAAAAATAAAATTTAACATAACTATTTCATTTATTAAAATAAACCTAATTAACAAATAAAACCTAAATTAAACTATTTATTTCACATTTCATCCAAATAAACAAAAAAAATAAACAAAATACTATTTACCAAAAAATAAAATAAACACACTCAACAAATCAAACAAATCATACAAAAAATTAAACATACCTAAAATAAACATATATTTGACATACTTACCAAAAATTAATATAGACAACAAATCCAACAAAAAATAAACATACTTAACAAACTTAAATTATTTACCAAAACAAAACATATTAAATATGCTTCACATATTTCAACATTTTATAATAATTATACAATTTTTATAAATAAATTTTACATTCCTATATTCCAAAAATAAATTTTCACAAAAAACTAAAATACGACAATGTACTTAAACATATATTCTAGAAAAAAATAAATTTAACATAACTATTTTATTTATCAAAATAAACCTAATTAACAAAACAAACACAATTTGAACTATTTATTTCACATTTCATCCAAGCAAACAAGCCCAAAAAA
>JACYFF010031956.1:76070894-76102642 GCA_017589665.1 Selenicereus undatus
TTCACATATTTCAACATTTTATAATAATTATACAATTTTTATAAATATACACATTTAATATATTTTATTCCACTTATCTAAATAAATATACTTCACAAATCAAATAAAAAATTAACATACTGCACATTCATATTTTCCACATCCTTAATTTACCGAATTAAATAAACTATACACACACGCTACAAAATTAAGTTTCACAAAATTCAACAATACATACCAAATTAACATAATTTCAAAACACAACAATTTCAATAAAACTACGTGCTTAATGTCACTAACGTCTAAATACCCAAAAAAATTATTCGATTATCAGCGGAACAGATAGCAAGAAGGTGGCGGGGGCGGTGGTAGAGGCGATGGTGTCTCCTCTTCAACCCATTCATAACAAATGAACCACCACAAAAAACACCAATTAACTCAAAATTTTCAATTTTAAAGAACAAATTAACTAAAAATAAATAATTTAACAGTAAATTATGAATAATGGCAGCCTTCTTCACTGATCAACGGTCACCTGAAACAATAGAGCTCCTCACTTTCTCTCTCCTCATTGCTCTGTCTATCTTCATTACGAAAATTGCTCAGCTTGCAAATGAACGAAGCACCGCAAAACAACCGTTTAAAATACCAGAACTGATTTTTTGGGGAAATAGGACTTTCCTTCTGACGGAATTTGTGTCAGAATCTGACAGCGAAAAACCCGTCGGAAATTTGAATTTCTGTTGGATTTTGACAAAAATTTGGTCGGAAAAAATTGCAGTTCAACGGGTGCCGAGTACGTCACTTTCACCGTCGAAATAGAACCCTATTTTTGTAGTATATTGGTCCATTGTTCAACACTGACATCAAGTTCGAGGCCAATTAGAAGGAAGCATATGAAAGAATATTATAACCGCACAAAATATTACAATTATTTGTTAATTATAACATCAAAATTTTAGATTATTATAGAGTCATATTATTTAAAATCAATGAGACATATTCATTTCACTAGGAATATAATGGTATGACTTGCAGATTTTTAATACTTGTATTATTCTGAATTGATTTTCTTAACACTAGATATTTCATGCCCATTTCTAAAATTGTTCCACTTATAAGTTGTAGATGACATTATTTTATGAGAATGAATTTCAAAAAGAACGGTTACTATCATTTAATTTACGAAGAGATGTGATAGTTATAAAACGTCTCTTTAAACAATTCATTATAATGAAAAACTATCATTGTTAAAAGGAAAAAACATTGAAGAAAAATAAAAAAAAGGATATAATATTCGGGTTGAGCAGGTGAGTTTGGGTTATGGTTGGGTTTGACCCAAAAATTTACGGGTTTTTCGAGTTCGGTTTATTTCAGGCTTGGGTCGAGAAAATCGTATTCAAAACCCAAAACTTTCAGACGGGTTCGGATGGGTTTTTTCGATCTGGTTAATTTTTGACATGCCTAAGTAGGAGGCCCCGAAAAAAGGAACGAAGAAAAGCTAGTGATTAATGGTTCAAGGGCAAGTGGGGGGTTCTGACATTCTATGTTTGAAGGGTTAGGTGTTGAAACCCCAATACTTACAATTTGCAGGCGAAAGCACTTATCCTTTTTTAAAAAAAACGGCGCATGGGAAAATATCGGAGATCACAACAGTCGACACTTGAGAGATTACAAAGCATTGTTCTAAGTGAATCAATTAACATACAAACTATAAAACCAAGGAAAAATCATTGCCAGATACCCCACTTTGTGTGGAAATAATAACTAGGGGACTATATTATTAGAATATATTTAAAAGAGGCAATATTCTGTAGGGACTATTTTAAGGGGACCGTTCACTGTCTATGTTTTTTTTTAACCCTTAAACTTTTCATATTTGCATTTTAGTCCAAATCCTTAAAAACTTACTTTCGAAAATTCAAAAATTGTGCATGTGAAAATTTTCTTACAAGTACTACTCGAGGCCCTCTTTCAAATGGTATTAGAGCCACGTGACCAAAAATAATTGATATAATTAAGCTAATTAATAATTAATTAAGATAATTAATTATGATTAACTGTGATTAATGCTTGAATCATAACATGCTTGCCCTGATCCTAATTAATCCCATATTGTCCACTCACCAGAAGGGGTTACCTCACTAGCACCTCAATTAAATTATATCACTGATATAGTTTTAGAATTAAAAGCAGAATTAGTAAAAATTAAGATTGAACTCAAGGAGCTTAGGAATCAGTTAACTATAGTCCATCTTTATCTTATTAACGAAGTTAGGCATAACGACTAAGCTACTCCCAGTATTAGTACTCCTTTTCAGCATAATCATCATTTCCAAAACCCAAAAAACAAGATTCCATTTCCTTTGCACAAGACTAAAATTCAAAAGAAGTAGGAGAAAAGTCAGGTGAAAAATCAGCTGAAAAAGCAAAAAAAGAAGATGGAGTATGAACAATATACTCATGAAGAGCTACAAAAAATGTTCAAGAAGGAACCAAATCCGGAAGAATTAAACAAATCATGAGCACTATTAGCGATAAACATGTTGCTTTATCTGATGAAAACAAAGAGACCAATAATGTCTAATTAGAAGAAGAAAAATATCAGCAGATGAGCCTTAGCTTCTTAAACTTGATGATCTTAATGCATTGCCTTTAGAAGAGCTTAAAAGAAAATTGGATAAAAAATATGGTAAAATGACTGTTGAAGATGAGATTAATCAGATTAGAGAAGAGATCGATTTATACGAAACAGAGAGAAATCTCGTTAAAAATGTTGTTCCTAAGCCTGAAGAATTTGGTGAACCTTCTAGGAGAAATACTCATCTCTTAATATCTAGGTACGTCCCAGCAGGACGTACAAGCAATTTTTCCTTTAAGTTCATCCCAAGAAAAACCACAACTTTTGAAGAAATTAGCATTACCCCAATTAGTAAAACAGGATATATCTTAAACATTGATGGAGCCCGTAATAGAGAAGAAATATTTGAGCATTGAAAAAGAGGCATGAATAGTATCTTAAATTTAAATACTACATGGACTGTTGCTGATTTCTTAAACTACATCGAACATAACTTTTCGGGCACTGTAGCTGACTGGTATGATTCGTTAACTGAAGAATGTAAAAATATATTAAGAATAATTGAGACACCAGCTGCAATGTTCAAAAATCTATGTAAAGAAATTGAAACTGAGTTCATCGGAGCTAAACTTGATTCCGAAGAAAAAGCAAGGGAATGGAAAAAAAATATTAATAAGATAGAATTATGGGATATGAGATATCTGAAAAATTATATTGCTGAATTTAGTCAATACTATTACAAAATTGGGCATAATGAAACCAATCTTGGTACGTTCTATGATAAATTGCCATATCCTATAAATTTCATAATAAATGAAAAATACATTGCATATCTGAAACGAGGAGATGTCATTGATACCCTTGGTTCTAGAATCTCTTATCTAAGAAAATGAGTTAATGATCAATGTCTTGATTTCTAAAAGCAAAATAAAATTAAGAAGCAATTCCTAATTTGTTGAGATTCACCTCACAAATGAGGAAAAGAACCTAAGAGAAGACGAAAAAGAAAATTTTATGAGAAAAAGAGCTTTAATAAGCAAATAGGAGAGAAATATGGGAGAAAATATTATAACAAGCCAAGTCCTAAAAAACGTAGATTTTTTTGGAAATTTGCTTATTGTAACGCAGGAAAAAACAACTACAAATGTTGGGCATGCGGAGAAGTAGGGCATTATGCTAATGAATGCAAAAATAGGAACAATAACAAACTTGTTGAAACTTTGGGAAATCTAGATTATGTTGAGCTTAGCGAAGATGAGGCATTAGACCTAGTCCTAAGTAACAACAAAGGAATTGTTGAAATTATATTGAACAATGAATGTGAAGAAAGTGATTATGAAGAAACGAGTCATGTGATGGAAAGTAGCTCGGTTAGCCTTGGTGATCTTCAAGGAGAAGAGTTTGTTGTAGACAATGATCATGAAGAATTTAAAGGAGATTGGGTTCTTCCCATAATCCAAAAAGATATGATCTATGAAAAATCCATCTTTCAATCAAAAAGCAAATATATAAGTGAAATGATGGAAGGAGATCTTGAAATAAAGGATTGTGAGTATGACGTTGGTGAAGTTAATCTCATTAATTGGGAGAATATCCTTAAGCATAACAAATATAGAAAGTATAGGTATATCCATGTCGGAAGTGTCCAAATTCAAATCACCCAACTACAATATTATCGTAAAGATATTGATCTTTACGCTTTACTATATGATATTAGGCATACAAAATTTAATAATCAAATTATCACATGGATAAAAAGCAATTTATGTAATGGGTTAGTAGGATTTAATTGTCGACCTGGATATTATGTGAGTCTAAAAGATAAATTTGCTAAAAACTTCCTATCCCTTAAGATAAAAATAGTAGGGATGGACATGAAAAGAGGAGGATATCCTTCAAGGATATTTTGGAAAATTATCTATAAATTAGATAACACTATAGACCCAAAGACTAAGGTAACAATGATAGAAGTTGAAAATTTTGAGAGTTCTACCCCTATGCAAAAGATCCAAAGGATCAAGTCCAATCCTCAGGAGATCAAAATCGATCGTTCATAGATATCTAGCTTTGCCAACTCTACAAAGATCAATAAGAAAAATATAAGAAAAATGGATGAGGAGGGTAAAATCACCATTAAACCCCAATTATTAAGAAGCATGGGTACAAGATCAGATTGGGGAGAAGGATCTTCATCAGCTAAAGAACAGCTTAAAGAAGACGATACAATTAGCATGACTAGTGAAATGATTAGAATGAGTTTTGAAACTGCAAGACCCAATATAGATCGAATAAAGAGTCTAGATAGAAAGGTCATTGGGTACAAAATAAGAACAGTTAATGAACCAATTTATGAGGATGAGTTAGTAAAAAATATGACTATGGAAATATGCTATAAAGCTACTAATACGAATCCTAATAGCATATATATCCCAATAAAGGTATGTCTAGAGGGATGTAATAAATATGAACTATGTGCTTACGTAGATATCGGTTGTTCTGTATGCTTTGGAAAAAGATCATTATTTCCTAAGTTTATGTGGAAAAAAACTAAAAATCCTTTACAAATAGGGATAGCCGATAACAGTATTATGAGCCACAATGAAGCTATAGAAGGGTTAACCGTAGAATTAGGAGGAGTTCAATGCATTATACAAGTTCTATGAGCTACTGATCAACCCTTTCATGACTTGATTATTGGAAATAATTTTCAGAGATTATACTCTCCATGCACATAGACCATAAATCAAATAATATTTACAATTAATGGTCACTCAATTCCTATTAAAAAATTAAGCAAAGCCTATACTCATTAGAAAATTGAGTTTACATGCAGCAAGCGTGGTGAGAAGGTAATGCCAGCACAACGTGAAGTAGCATTAACAATTTCATTACTTGAGTTGTCTATTAAAGAGCAGATTGTTGAACAATAAGAGAAATTATATAAAGAACTCTACTCTGATAATCCTCTAAAATTTTGGGATAAAGATAAAATATTTGCTAAGATCACTTTATTAAATCCCAACGCTATTATCCGTGTTAAACAAATGGTGTATACACACCAAGACATTCAAGAGTTTAATAAACAAATCAAAGAACTTCTGGATAAAGGATTAATTACAAATAGCAAGAGTCCTCACACTAGTCCTGCTTTCATGGTAAGAAATCATACTAAAAAAAAAAAGAGGAAAAGCTAGAATAGTAATCAATTATAAAAAGCTTAATGATAATATTGTCTTTGACAGTTACTGTAGTCCAAACAAAACAGTCCTTTTCAACAGAGTTCAAAGAGCCTCTTGGTTCTTGAAAATGGATTGCAAAAGCGGCTATTAGCAGATAAAAATGGATGAGGAAAGTATTCCTTTAACTGCATTTAGTGTCCTTGTCCCATAAGGACATTATGAATGGGTAGTAATGCCATTTGGTCTTAAAATCGCACCTTAAATATTTCAGAGATGCACGGATAACATATTCAAAGACCTTAATCATTGTTGTTTAGTTTACATCGATGAAATTCTTGTCTTTTCCAAAACTGTAGAACAGCACAAAGATGATATCTTAGTTGTTACCCAGAGATGCATTGATTGTGGTATCATACTTGGAAAAAACAAATGCATTTATGCTAAACAAGAAATTGAGTTTTTAGGCTTAGAAATAAAAGCTGGACAAATCATCCTACAAAAACATATTCTGAAAAAAATAGAAAATTGTTTTCAAAAAAATTGAAGATAGGAAGCTATTAAAAAGGTTTCTTGGATGTCTTACCTAGGCTTCAGATTTGAATAAAGATTTAGCCAAGTTAAGAAAGCCATTGCAATAGAAACTCAAGAAATAAGTAAGTTGGACATAGACCACTAATGATACAAAGATGGTTCAAAACTTCAAAAAGATGTGTAAAAATTTTTCTGTCCTTAACTTGCCTAACGAAGGAGATGATTTACTTCTTGAAACAGATGCCCACAATGAGCACTGGTGTGCGATACTCAAAATCAAAGAAGGAGAAAAAGTTTGCAAATATTGCCATGGAAGTTTTAATAAGGCATAATGCAATTATCCTAAAATGGGAAGAAAGAATCCTTACAGTTATAAAGGGAACTGAAAAATTCCTAATCTTTTTAGCCCCAAAACCCTTTCTTATTCGAACTGATTGCAAAGGAATAATTGGTTTTGTGAAAAATTTTTTATCAAATATGTAAGTGCAAGGCGACGCTTGCATTGGCAATTATGGCTTAACCAGTTTTCCTTCTCTATTGAATATATACAGGGATCGAAGAACTCTCTAGCAGACAGTATAACTCGAGAACTGATCAATGGTGATCATCAAAGCTGGCCTCCTACCAAAAAAGGAGGAAATCCCTAACAAAATGCCATTCCTACTAGAATGGGTTACGCCTTCTAATAAAGTCCTTATGGATAACCTAGAATTCCATACAAAAAGTAGATCACGTTTTGGTCTACTATCTACTACCTACCTAATAGCCCAAAAATTTTCCCTTCTAGAGTTACAAATTAGTTACCTTCAATTTTCTTATGATATCCAAGAAAAAAAAAGTTCTCATGTTCGAGAAAAATGGTTCAATGAGTAGTATGTAGCCTACATCGACTTTTATCATCATTATTCCTATGATGTTTGGGAGCCTTGGAGTAACGATCTACTTTCCCGACAGATCCGGAGTTTGTGGTATTTGTTTCCCAACAAATTCCTTATCTCCAAATGACCCTGTTTATAAAGCCTGAAAATACGAGATAATACTTTACTTCACGGAAATTCCAGATCCAAAATTCCTATTTTTCTCAACCCTAACTAAATTCCAATAATGCAAGTTTAGAAGGATCCATTGGATTCTCACATCCGCTGATGGTCTAACTAAAGTTCCAGTTCGCAGATGCCTTACTATAGAAGTTTATAGTGCCCTGATTGAATATGAAAATGGAAGAGCCAAACCAACCTATTATCTTATCCAAATCGTTGATTGCGATGATCTCAACGATCAACAACAAAATTGGATTCATGGAAATCCGATATATCTAGTTACTGATCTTGCTTTATCAAGGGCCATTAGATTTTTCAACATTTATCATCAATGTTGGGCATTAATCAAACAAGAAAAAACATTAATGCATTGTGGAAGCACTACTTTCGCCTATGATAATGAGTTCAAAGACTACAAGAAGATGGACGGAGCAGTGTCAGAAGATATCTTTGATCATCTATTTGATGTTGGAGCTGAAAAATTCTTATCAGAAAAAGGAAAAAATATCTCCTTGAATTATTTGAAGAATGGGATCCAGAGCATCTTAAGTAATTTGATGAAGATTTTAATGATTATCCAGATAATGATAATCTGGAAGATATGATTGGAAATGAAGAAATGCAGAATCTCAATAATAATGACTAGTCTTGTCATCACTAAAAGCTCTGAAAAGTGGCTGCCTCATTATTGTACTATTTTGACAAGTGTCTTGTCTGTAAAATAAAGTGGGTACTGTAGAGTCCGTATGCACTGTAGCCATGTGAAAAATCTTTATGTACTGTAGCTATTAGGGCATCCTATGTACCCTCATCCCCTCTACAAATAGAGAGGTTGAATGTTGAGAAGGGACACGATCATTTAAGCATTATTGAGCAAGAGAGAAGTTGGGATTCTCCATTTTTCTATGAGCAAGCATCTCTAATGATCTTAACTTAAGTCCCTCTTCAAAGTTTTCCATTGTAATATTTTCACTTTCAAGCTTTCAATAAAAGAAGTTTTCCCAATAGGGAACGTTATCCAATTGAACATTATGTTTTAAATATTATAATTTCTTGATTAAAGTCTCAGTATCCTTTAAAAATAAATAAAACTTGATTAAAGACTACGGTATGAGGTAGAAAACGAAACGGATTTGTGTTGTGCCTGATCTAAGGAAGGTGAGGTTGAGATTAGCAATCTCTGTCTAGAGGAACGCCGAAATCCGACGCCGATTACGTTCAGGTAACGATCGAAACTCTCTAATTAAGGTTTAATTATTTTGTTAAGCATGGTGGGCCGTTAATCACAAAAAATATAATATTTGAGATATAAATAGTAGATTGTGATAACTGGTACCAGTAAAGTCATTATAAGAAGTCTAAACAAAATTATAAGCTTAGTTTTATTAAAAAGTACCAAAAAGTTGAGTATTTACATGTTAAACCTCATTTTGGATAAAAATTGTAAATTTAAAAAGTTCAGGGACTAAGTTGCAAAGAAAAACTTCGACCAGTAACTATTTTGTATAATATTGTCCCATATTAATAGTTTAACCAAAATAGTAGGTACTTGAAAATACATTCTACAAACTTCGACCCCTAAAAATTATTTCCAGAGAATTAAGGTATCCCAGAGTCATAAATTGATAAAACCAATCCAAACAATAGATTGACTCACAATTATGAGCCATTTCATTGATATTGGAAAATATGGGACATCCTAGGGTTTTTCTACCATACGTTTTAATGAAATGTCTCCTATTATTTCTTTGGGAATTTTTTTTCAAATATTGTTAAATACCTATTCATATTAATTAGGACCACCAATTAGTAGATGATATATATCTTTTCACAAGACACTATTAAATGCCCTATCTCAACTTGAATTAACAAGTTTTATCATTTAAACTCACCAAATTCTCAATGAATTCATTTAATTATGAATTGCTAGCTTGAAATATTCGTCAGCTACGACCGATAAAAATATTAAATGATATCCTAATCGAATCAACCCTATTTGTGAGGATATATAATGTTTGTATTTTAGAAATGTGTTAAACTGTGGATAAAATGATGATTTTAAACCATTTATAAGTTATAGTGTGCTTCCACTATTAAGTCATACCTTTTTTGGCAATTTAAAAATATGATAATATGATTTTTCAGTCAAGATAGAAGTGTCTTGTAGTAATACATTTATCATTTTGCTTAGTATAAACTATAGTACCTTTCCACCATTAGTTTAAACCTAAGCAGTAAATGATCACCTCCATAGAAAATACCTACTGTGATTGAGGACAATCGATCACCAGTCCTCCTTTATTTAGAAGTATTCACTTCCTTATATTTTGCAACTGGGATAGTAGAATCTGTAGGCACTCAAAATTTGTTCGTGTCGTACCAAAATTAAATTTAATTAATTAATTGGGGCAACCCTTTTAATTAATTTAATCAAGCCCAAAGACTCACAACTCAAGCACAAGATGAAGCTCGGATGACTACCAAAACTAAGTATGGGTTCAGTTAAAGTTCGAGTCAAAGCCCAAAATCGAGACTCAAGATGACTACCAAGTCAAGTTACGACCAAAAGCCTGAACAACGTTCAAGTAATTGCGTGGTCAAAGTCAAAGTCAAAAGCCAAAAGTCAAAGTCAACATCGACTCACACGTCAAAAACATCAAAAAAAACTCTCAAGTCAACGTTCGGTTAAAGCTCGAGGCGACTTCCAAGTCAATGCTCGATTCAAGCCCAGAAGACTCCTAAGTCAAAGTCAAAGTCAAACCAACGAAAGTCAGGTAGCCTAGGATAAGGCCTGATTGAAAGGCCCAAAATCTAGGTGAAAGCCCATAACCCAAGTCAAGGCCTGTCTTGACTTGGGAGGAGGGATTTTCCTATAAATAGGCCCCCACCCCCTTTTTGTTTCAGGGGTTGGAAAATCCATCCTTAAGAGAAAGAATCAGAGGATTTTGTATTCATAGAGATTGTAACCCATTCAAATCAATTGAATCTATAAAAATTCAATCTTTGTAATTTGTGATTACAAATTTGGCACGCTCGATGGGACATCTCTACCTCTCATCTCTTTCTCTTAAAAATCAAGACTTTCAAGTCACAAGAACATCATCTTCAACGAAGACATGGCTACAAAGAACTTAGCCGCGCAAGCTTTGAAGAAGAACAACACAAGATCTCTTTTGCGCACATCATGTGGAGCGAGCGTCACTTCTAGCAAGTGCGCGCGCACAATGAAGACCAGAAGCATGGCGAAAGCTGCTGCGCCGACCGCTCCTGGGCAAACTGCGTTGTCCCCACCCAAACTCCAAGACTTGAAGACGCAGCAAAAGGCGTGCTCTTGGATGGGTGAAATTCAAAACGTCCAGCTTCAATCTCTAGTCTGTGAGGTTGAAGACTACTACAGCAGTAACTCTTCTTCGCCTTCACCAAAGGGGGCGCGCATGTCAGAGACTGAAGTTGAGTCCACCAAAACTGTTGTCATGCCAGCCATGATGACGGGCACAACCACTCTGGAAGAGGAGATGGCTAACATGAAAGCCATTCTAGAAAAACTCACCAGGGACAACGAAGAAAAGGAAGCGCGCATTAAGCTTCAAGAAGAAAAGATTGCTAAGCTGACCAGGAAGTTAGAAAAACGGCCAGCTCAATCTTCCACAAAGGACTCAGAATGTGAGGACTCAGAAAAAATGTCCATCCACATTGAAGCCGTTTGCAACGAGGTCCTGAAAACTTGGAACTGGAAGAAGACCCATTACCCAGTTACCCTATCCAATTAGTTTTTTTTTCAAGTATCTGAGTTACTCGATTACCCATTGGCATCAGGTATTGTTCTTCCGATGCTGCCATAATTTCCGGCTATATATTGATATTACTAAATCTTTTTGTTAATGTATAATACTATGGGAAAATGACTTTTTTATGCTTGAATGAAATGAAATGCCATTTATTTGCTAACCAATTGGACTTTAATGCATGGTAAATATCTAACTACCACTCTATTAAGTTTGATTATGAACAATCAATTAGCTAGCTTGTTGGGTGTATTGGTTCTCTTACAAAGTCACAACCATTAGCCAAAATTTAAATGAAATGAAATAAAGCACAATAAGAAAAAATTAGGAACCGGGTACTCGTTTCTGGAGCCGGTTCCAACCGGTTTCGGGACAGGTTCCAAAATCCTGGTCCCGATTTCAACCGGGATTGGGACGAGGTTCCGCGAAAATGGACTGGATACCCAATTCTGCTTTGCCCTACACCTTGATAATGCTACAAATTATTCGACCTCTCGTTGCACAAACCTTCTGTCACTCACTGACAAATTCTCATAAATTGTTGTGATTTTTTTCCCCTTTTTTCATGGAGCAAACAAGACCTAATGACCTTAATTTATAGTGATGTGACTTTCTAAATTTGTGAGAAATCAATCATAGGCTCCATCGCCTTAAGCAAATCTTATTACCCATGGAAATTGACAAAGTCAGCACCTTACTTTTTATTCCAAATCTAATGTGACTTGTCAATTGTAATCCAGAGCCTCTTTTTTTTTTTTCAATGTATTAGGTTGGACTCAAATTACCACAAGAAAACAGGAGGGTGGCGATTTATCATTTAAGTCAATGTACGTACTTAGCGCAATCATCCATAGCTGAAGCCAAAGCACCATCCAAATGGTCCACTAACCACAATCTACCCCCCACCTTCAAAGGGGCTAAGCTGCTTCCCATCTTGCCTAATGTGAGACTAAGAAATGAAGTCAAAAGTTAGAGACAAACCCAAAATTTCGTCAACAGCTATTCTGAAAAACTCCATGCATAAGTAAGTTCACTAGAAAAACATTATCGCTTCAATGGTAACAAACCTGCACGCTACTTTCGAAGAGCTATGAAGTGCAAAGTAGAACGCCAAGAATGTTGCCTACCATTTCCAAGCCAGGCACATTTTCAAAAGGTATCATTAAATGCGAGAAGTAACATAAGAAAAACTTTTACAAACTGAGAAAGTGCACATCGATAAAACTCAATTGGATATGTTAACCAATATCTTACATAAGAGCAAGCTTGTTGCATGTCACTTGAAAGTAGTTTGGTTGAACCCTCATGTAGGAGTTTTGGTTGGGGGGGGGGGATTTATTGGCTATTTATATGCGACACGGAGGAAGATGACCAAACTAAATATTTGGTCCTAAGTTAATTTACCAACATCATTATGTGGGTGGACTATGTTTTCTAATGGGTTGACTTGGAGAAGGCCCACTTTGTCTGGCTGAACGCATTCGTAATCTCTAGAATATTCTGCTATGACTCTGTGAGGAAACTAGAGACACAAAATCGGGAGAGAAAATGGAGGCAGAGTTTAGAGAGAGAAATTGCAGCAACACTGTTTTTAGCTTTAGGACAACCAAATGACCTCTGGTCATTGTCAAAATTTTAGCATATTGTTCCTGACCCTATTCTCTTGAAATTGAATGGTCATGTTGTTGTTTTGACCTCGCAAAGTAGGTAAACACTTATTCATCTTTATATCACAAATTTGTATTTTTCCCGGTTTGAGTGAGGATATTTGCAGACTTGTGCCAATGTTAACCCTTGATGTTTGTATTGCCTCTAGTTTGAACTAGAGATGAACTTTGACTGTATCCACTGAATTCTTCTTGATTAGTAGAGGGTTTTGACATTATTTCTAACATTCCCATGGCCCTCATTAGGATTTTTCAAATAAACATTAAGTAGCGTTTGGTTGGGGGGGAAATAATTTTCTCAGAAAATAATTTTCCAATTTTTCACTCTTTGGCACAATAAAGGATGGAAACCTATTTACCAAGGAAAATGATTTTCCCCCCAATGGAGGAAAATGATTTCCTTTTTGTGAAGATAGGAAATTGATTTTCTTCCTTCAACTCTTTGACGATGTGGTCAGCTGAAATTTAGGTACAAAATTCTACTTCAACGGTTTTATGAAAACTTGACTATCTAATGAAAAATATTAAAATAAACTCAAATCTAAATTTTGAGGTCGAATTTCTTTCATTTTGCCGACATATATCTCTGCTATGACAATTTGATCTACATTTTAAAACAATTCAGTTGCCTTGCCACTAAAATAATTTCAACGGTTCGAATCAAAACTTGATCATCAAATAAGAAATAATTAAACAGGTTCAAATTCAAATTTTGAGCTTAATATTCTTTCATTTGGCCAACATTTTTTTCCACAACGATAATTCAATTGTTATTTTTCGTCACTTAAATAGTGCGGTCACTATTTTTCGCCACTCAAGCAATTTCAACAGTTTGAATCAAAACTTCATCATCAGATAGGAAATATTAAAATAGGCTCAAGTCTAGATCTTGAGCACAACATTCCTTCAATTGCTCAACATTCTTCTTTGCTACAACAATTCAATTGATATTTTTTGTCTTTTAAATAATTGAGTTGATGTTTTCCGCCACTAAAACAATTTTAACTATTTAAATCGAATTTTGACTATCCAAGAGGAAGCATTAAAAAAACTCAAATATGAATTTGAAGCTCAAAATTCCTTTATTTGCTCAACATTTATCTCTGATACGACCATTCAGTTGATATTTTTTGTCGTATAAACAATTTAGTTGACTTTTTCCCTTTTTTTCCATGAAAAATTATTTATCTTGCAGCAAACAACGGAAAATGTGACATGAAAATCATGTTCACATAAAATGATTTTTCGGGAAAATCATTTTCATTCCAACCAAACAATACCTTAGTGTTTTCTTGGCTACTTGTATGGTTGATCAATTGTTTGCTCCCTATTTTTGCATTTATTCACTGCCCACTTTTTAGCGCAAGTGGGGAAACAATTCAATTAGTTTCCGTATGTATTAGCATATTTTGTGTCCTTCCCATCATGAACCTCTAAATTACAAGTCAAATCTTGAACATTCTTCCACAAATTGCAAGAAATCAAAGGATTAAGTGTATAAAGATAAAAATAAGAATTAGCACAAAAATCAAACCCTAAGTCCTAAAATTCAATCTAAAACTAAGCAAAATCTATGCTAGTTGATTCCAAATTGCTGTTGGTCTTTCCCTTTTGTAGCCATCAACGTCAACTCATCTCTTCTCGCCACTGGTCGTCCGATTAAAGGGTTGATGAATTGACACTAGGCTCAGTGGAATGGCTCCTCTTCTCTGCTAGAAGGTGAATGATAGGTAGTGATTTGTGGAGATGATGGCTGACGATGACGGGGTTTGATGGTGGTCAAATGTAATGCCCCTAAATTAAACATGTTTCATTGTTTACATTCTCCTTAATAAATCCCTAAATTAAGACTAATAAATTTGATGATAGAGGTAATAAACCCAATGACCGGGGCATTACCGTCGTCCCAAAAAGGATAAGCCTTAAAGCAAACACCCTAGAGAGGATATAGTTCAGCATAAGTCAAACTCACATACATTTAACATCATAATTAACATGAGGTTTATACATCACAACTAAGCAATTACCATAAAGTTTATATCTCTGTCAACTGAAGGTCTCAAGCTCCAAACTATACATGTACAACGTTATTGTTAATCCATCTAGATCCCTTGCTCAACTTATTTCTCCAGCTGGTTTGCTATTATGATGGTGTTTCACTGGTCATTTACCTAAAACAAAACATGAAAAACATTTCGAACTATAAGCCGAAACTCAGTACATGCATTCCCATATGGTGAAATGATCATTGTATAAACTGGTTGGGCCCACTTTACAATTTATTTTAAGTTAAAATAGTGACTAAGATAAATGTAAAACTGCATTGCTAATTATTATCTAGTAGTAAGCCCCCTTGTAACTGTTACAATCTATTGATAGGTGTATACTTACCAAGCTGATCGGGTGACCTGACCTAAAGCCGCGCGGGTAACTGGATGGCAAATGCCCTATAGATGATAACTGGCATGGTCACTAATTAAGTGATAAATCACTGGATAAACTTATTCATTGATGTACTCAGCAAAACGTGATAGCTTTGATAAAGACACTCTAATTTCTAAAGATACAGGTAATGAACGTATCTGGAGTCTTTAAAAATGCAATCTCACTTGATAATAGTTATGCACAATGGAAAACAATATATTAGGCCCCGAATCTACTTAAGAAATGTAATTATAGGTATATGTAATTAGTAAACAATGCAGATTTTCATGATTGTAATTGTAATAGAAATTCATTAAAAGGCATCCATAACTCAAATAATTCCATAAAAGATAAGTTACACCAAAATGATTTGAAAGCTAAATGAATTGGGGTAATTTAACTCAAAGTGAATAATGTGGAGTAAATAGATCAAGGTAGAATAATTGGAATCATAAAAGAGAGACTTTGATAGTTATAATTGAACATGGATTTTTGTTTTGACATACTGAGATGGATAATCAAGGTTTAAGGGAAATTGGAGTGGTGGAAGGTTCAGAATAACTTTAAACACACCAGTTTGGACCAAAAAACACTAATCTTGAGTTATCAATCTCCCCACTTCTCCAATTTCATTACACATGCCATATAACTCAGTTTTTCAAACCAAATAAGCTTCTAAGTACAGTCAAAGTTGTTACCGATTCAAGGTCCACCTTAGAAAATTCATAACTTTCACCCTTGTCCTCAAATTGAGACCTAAAACCCCAATATGGAAAGCTTAATAAGTCGTGCAATACTTTTATTCAAAGTGCAAAACATAATTCCCACAATAGCGTTCCCAAAATTGGGCTAGAATACAACTATGCACAGCTTTGGTCTATCCTACGCAGTCTTAGCAAAATGGACATAACGTTTTCCACACACCTTGGATTAATGCGATTCAAAAAGAATTTGAAAGCTAACTCACTGACCGGTGGGCCAATCATTACCAGTTTATTGGCAAAGTGACCCCAGTTTCAGGTCTGTTCATATCCCCACTGTTCTTGTTTCCCCCCCCTTCTTTTCACATAATTCCCCATCTAAAATCACTCATTGGAATTATTTAACAAAGCCTTGTTCCTTCTCAGCAATTTACAAAGCCATATTATTCAAATTTACTCCATAATCATCTATATCAAGTTTTCAATTGTTCTCTTTTCCAAAAACACTCAAAACACATCCCTAAACTTACTTATTTGCATAAATAAGCAAAATGACCTTTTATAATCAATTGGGAAAATTTTATACAAAATCATCTGAAGTGATTTCCCAAGTTAAACAACACATCCAAGATTCATTTCTTTTTATCCAATTATACACAAATTATATATTTGAAGCTAAAGACTAGTAAACCCATGCATGATCACTAAAAACCCTAGCCTATGACAAACTTGTTCTTGCACTTAAACTTATCTAAAATCAACATAAATGAATTTAATAAGATCACCACAACTTTAAATTCATTTTTTTTTTCATTCCAAGATCACAACAATTTGATGAACAACTCAAGCTCACACCTTCTTGATTCAAGCCATCTTGATCAAGTTCAAACTCAACTACACAATATCCAACATCTCTAACAACAATAAAATTTGCATGCTAGCATTTATTTTGATCTTAAGAACATAAATCATAACTAAAACAAACACCAAAACTAAAAAATACATCAAGATAGAGTTTGGGTTTCACTCACTTTGAGCTTGGATGCTAGAGGATGGAGATGGTGTTTGATGTTAGAGGAGTTAGGAGGAGTGGTAGCTGGTGGCAGAGGTGGTGATGGTTGCTAGCCGGTGGCCAGCACAGCCAGCAACAACAGCAGTAGCAGCAGCAGCAGGGGCTACCATTGGGGGGAAGAAGAGAAGGAGAAGAAGAAGAGCTTGGTTGATATATGTTTTTTTTCTTTGAACTTATCTCTCTCCATTGGCTGATATTTAAGCTTGAAAAAGTAGCTTTTTGTTAATTAAAATTTAGTGCAAATGATATTGATTAACTTAATTTAATTGCACCAAAAATTTCGGGTCACAATTTGAGTCTAAAATGAATCGGGTTGAAATCCGGGCCCAAATGAATTGGACGAACTTAATGAATTTGGGTCCAAATTTTTGCATGGTTACAAATTAAATTTTTGTGACCTTATGAAAATAATTAATCACCTACTCATATTTACCAGAGCCTAATATCGATTCATTCGAAATTGTTACATAAATGAAACTCGATTTACAAAGTGGGCCCCAAAATTAATTCTCCCAACCAAGATAATTAAATTAGACAAATAAATGTGAAAAATTAATAACATGACTTAATTAAATAAATAAACATGATTTAGGGCCGGGCTATTACAGTCTTCCCCCCTTAAAGAGTTTCCTCCTCGAAACTTATGAGCTTTGACAAAACATGCAAATTTATCTTAAATAGATGTGGGTACTTGGCTTACATCTCATCATCGGTTCTCCCAAGTGGCTTTTGAGGAGGTATGATTTGCCCAATGTACTTTGACTAAAAGTATCTGCTTGATGCGTAGCTGCTTAATCCTACGATCTAGTGTCTGGAATAGTTGCTCTTCAAGCACTAGACCCTTAGTGACGACAATGGGTTTGGTTAAGAGAGCATGGTCAGGATCTGAAATGCACTGCCTGAGTTATGTGGTAAGGACCATGTTATGCATGTGTTTGAATTATATAAGCAGATCCTGTCGACAAGTTATGGGATTCAATCTTTCAATAAACTTGTATGGTCCACTAGATCTTGACCTCTATTTAGCTCACAGTTTAACCTCTTTATACCCTTAGTTGGCGAAACTTCTTGAAAAATTTTATTATCTACCTAAAATTCTAGGGATCTCCTTCTTTTATCAGCTTAGCTTTTCTGTGGGTTCCAATAGTCTGTTTTCAAGAGTCTTTTGATATATGTCATCTCATTGAATGATAAAGAAGATCTTCATGACCCAAAAGATGATTTTGTCATCAATGTCTGCATCATTTTACCCTGATGTTCCATGTCAATTTCTCTGCTAGTCTTTTCACCACATCGACTGCTAGGAGTTCCATGCAAATGCAAATGTTGTCCTAGGTTGCGAAGTACTATAGTCTCAAACTCAAAAGAGTTGGATCCATTGATATTTTTAGATGCTTGCCTATATGACACCAATCGAACATTCAAGTTCTCAAGCCCTCTCGAGAGGTTCAACTGAGTAATGACTACAGTGTGAAAGGTATGTTGTGCCTTCCTTGTCAAGGCATCTGCCACAACATTTGCCTTTTCTAGACTATATTGGATCTATAAGTCGTAATTTTTGAGCAATTCTAGTCAGTGCCTTTGTCTCAGACTAAGCTTTTTCTAAGTGAAAATGTACTTCAAGCTTTGATGATCAATATAGATCTCATGAGGTACTTCATCCGAATAACGCTTTCAAATTTTTAGTGCAAAAACCACAACCGCTAGCCCTGGGTCATAGGGTGATTTCTCTCATAAGGCTTGAACTGTCGGGAGGCATGAGCTACCACTTATCTTCTTGCTAACTTTGTAGCTTCCTTCAACACATTGGTAAGGGAAGATGATCTTTGGCAAATCCTTCCCGAAACTCGATAATAGCTAACTAAACCCAAAAAGTTTCTAATCTCTGTAACACTGGTGAACCTTAGGTACTTTGTAACTACTTTCACCTTCTGCAAGTCAACCTTAATCCCTTCCTTTGAAACCACATGTCCCAAAAATACCACTTCTTTTAACAAAAACTCACGCTTCTTGCATTTGCTATGTAATTGGTGTTCCTTAAAGGTCTGCAACACCATACTCAAATGGGTAATGTGTTCATCTCTATCTTTGAAGTAATTCAAGATATCCTTTATGAACACCATGACAAACTTGTCCAAATAGGGTTTGAAAACTCTATTAATAACATCCATAAAGGCCGTAGGGGCATTGGTCACACCAATAGGTGTCACAGTAAATTCATAGTGACCAAACCTGGTCCTAAGTGCGGTTTGGGAATGTCTTCAGGTCAATCCTAAGTTGAAGGTATCCTAATCTCAAATAAATCTTAGAAAATACTCCTACTCTTTACAGTCAATGAAATGAACCATCTATTCAGAGCAATGGACATTTGTTCTTGATGAAGTTCTTGTTCAGCTCTCTGTAATCGATACATAACCTCAAGGTTCCATGCATCTTCTTTACATATAGAACTGGGGCACCCCATGTTGGCACATTTGGTATGATAAATCCCTTCTGTAATAGCTTATCTAATTAAATCTTTAGTTTTCTAAGCTCTACATGGGGCTTTAGAGATAGGTGGGACACCAGGGATTAATTCAATCTCAAAATCAATTTCTCTCTGCGGGGTAGTCCCAATAACTGTTTAGGAAAACAACTCTAAGTTCACAAACTACAGGGATATCTTCTGCTTCTTCTTCTTGTGGTTGAGGGTTAATAGCATAACACCAATACCCAATATATCCTTAACATAAGAGCTCAGTTGCTTTCATAACAGAATTTAAAGGACAAGGTATTTCCTCTCTTCACCTATAAAACATATTTCTCTCTCTCGTTCATCCCTTGAAATAGCCTTAAGGTCCTCACAATCTATCTTGACCCCATAAGTACACAACCAGCTCATTTCCGAAATGATATCAAAGTCTAACGAGTCAAATTGAATTCAAACTCCAGGGAATACCATCCCACCAATGGTAATTGGAACAAGTTTATAAGAGGTAGGACACTAAACTCTAGAGTCATTAGATAACTTGATTCTATAACTGGTTTCTATCTCCTTATTTTCAAGGTTCAGTTGCATGGCATATCAAGTGGATGTAAATGAATGAGTGGCAACTGAATCAACCAATACACAAAATGGCTTTGAAATTGAAAAGAGGGTTCTAGTAATTAATGTACCAAAGCAACACATAAGCCCTTCCTACAGCTGTGGGCCTTGAAGGTAGGAGCCCTTGTCTACAGCCTTCAGTCTTCAAGGTAGGCAGCAATGCGGTGCTTTGGATACCACACCACAGGCATTTGTTGGTTCCCACTCGACACTCAAGAGTGGTGTGGTTAGTTCTTCCACATTTCCTATAAGGCTCTTCTAAGTCTACAGGACAACTCTTGGGAGGAGCAAAAGTAGATTTTTTCTAGTTTACACTCTTGCTCGATGCTCCTTCCCTTCCTCTTCTGATTAATCGGGGCTGAATGCCCTCAACCCAGTCTTCACTCGTTCTACTTTAGCTAGTCACTCATATAAGTCTTGATAGGTAAAGATTGGTTGACCAGCTAGTTGGTTGTGAATATAGAAAGCTAATCCCTATTCAAATCTCCTCATCCTTAGTCTTTTAGATGACATAACCTCCTGAACAAACCTGGGTAGTTCTGTACATTTGCTAGCATATTGCATCACAGTCATATTATCACTCATCTTTAATTCCATAAATTCTTTCTCCTTTCGCTGTTGGACCACAATTGGGTAGCATTTGGCTCTCAGTTCTTGTAGAAATCTATTCCAAGTGAGGTAAGGCCCTAAGAGCCTATCCTTAACAGTGTTCCACCAAATATCGGTTTCGGTAGTTAGGTAAACATCCCAATGTTCATTTTTTTATCATCTGGAACCTCCACTGCTATGAAAATCTTTTCTATTCCTCTAATCCATGCTTCTAGCTCCACTAGGTCATACTTTCCTTTATATACTTTAGGATTCCATCGCTCACCCTATCTGCTAATTTATTGACTTTATAAGGGATTTCGGAAGGTACTGGAGCTATTTGTTTCATAAGATTAGATACCAAGGTCTGTTAATAGTTAGGGTTTCCATATTACTAACCAACTCAGGGGGAATTCGGGGAATTCATTACACAAAGCTTGCCCACCTGGCCCATGACCATGATGTGAATTTTCTTCTATGTGGGTTTCTGCATTGTTTTACACATATTCTGATATTCTGACTATCCCTTCAGTCGAGTGATTAAGTGAACCGACTACAATCAACATATAAGATGCACTTACACAACAAATGCAACTATCATAGCCCAAGTATTATTAAAACATTACACAAAGCTTCATTATATTATTGCCATAATCGCTCACGTACATACATATACATGGTTCCATAAACAATTGGAAAGACCTGTCTAACTATATGCAATGTCATAACCTACACAAAAATTCATCTATCCAACAGACTATACGATGTACATGTGGGCTCATAAAGTAATCTATCTGAGATGTCAACATATAATATAAATCAATCTGATGATCCCTAGATGGATCAGAGTCTAGATCAGACTCATCCCCAAGCTCCCAACCCGAGTCAAAATTGTTGTCTGAAGCACCAATCTCTGCATTCGCATCATTATGATCAAGCTTATACTCTTCCCATTTATGGGTCCCTTTCTGAGTCTTCCATAAGGTCACCATCAGAGCTAAACTATGGTGTATCAAGGAGATCTATAACAATGTGGAACCTCATTTGATCCATCAAATACAAGGATCCTTTCTCTAGGTCCTGATAGCTTTGGGTTGTCAGATGGCTGAGGAGCGCTCGGTGCAGATGGTGATAGTGGGGGAGATACAAAGTGTAATGAAAATATATACTGTAGAAATGTCCATGTTATTCCCTCTTGGCTCAAACTCCTCTCTTAATAACAGTTCGGTGATAATGTTAGCCCAAGCCTCGTGAAACTAAAATCTAGGTTCATCCCATCCCAAGGCTCGAGTCATCACAAAGTCATGATATCAGGTCCTAAACTCAACCCAAGGGCCAACTATAGATAAGGTCCACAACAACCTACGTGTATGGACCATAACACTATAGAACTCAAAAATGGGGTCTACAGGTGGGCTACCATACTAGCATATAGTAAACAGATGTGAATGGCCACGGAAGTACCTAGTATCATATTCAATGCATATGGATCCATCTATCAAGGAGGAACATAAGTGAAGAACATGAGAGAGATAAACAGGCATTTCTACCGTCATAAATATCTAATGTTATAAATCTCCAATGATATATTAATAACCTTAACTATCCAACCTCCGTACCCTCCAATCTCTACTCTCCATACTCCATATGCCATCAAGGAAGATCAAACCTAGCTCTTATACCAAAAACTGTAACGCTCCCATATTAAACATGTTTCACTATTTGCATTCTCCTTAATAAATCCTTGAATTAGGACTCATAAATTCGATGATAGAGGTGATAAACCTAATGATCAAGGCATTACCGCCATCCCAAAAAGGACAAGGCTTCAAGCAAATACCTTAGAGAGGATATAGTTGAGCATAAATCAAACTCACATACATTTAACATCATAACTAAGATCAGCTTTATGCATCATAACTAAGCAATTACCATAAAGTTTATATCTCCATCAACTGATGGTCTCAAGCTCCAAACTATACATGTACAACATTACTATAGATCCATCCAGATCCCTTGCTCAACTTATTTCTCCAGCTGGTTTGCTATCATGAAGGCGTTTCACTAGTCATTTACCTAAAACAAAACATGAAAAACATTTCCAACTGTAGGCCAAAACTCAGTACATGCATTCCCGTATGGTGAAATGATCATTGCACAAATTGGTTGGGCTCGCTTTGTAATTCATTTTAAGTTAAAAGAGTGATTGAGATAAATATAAAACTGCATTACTAATTATTATGTGGTGGTGAGCCCCTTGTAACTGTTACGATCTATGGATAGGTGTACACCTGCTATGCCGATCGGGTGACCTGGCCTGAAACCACGCGGGTAACTGGATGGCAAATGCCCTACAGATGATAACTGGCGGAGTCACTAATTAAATGATAAATCACTATATAAACTGATTCATTGATGTATCATTGATGTACTTACCAAAACATGATGACTTTGATAAATACACTCTGATTTCTAAAGATACAGCCAATGAATGTATCTAGAGTCTTTAAAAATGCAATCTCACTTGATAATAGTTATGCACAGTAGGAAATGATAGATTAGGCCCCGATTCTGCTTAAGAAAAGTAATTATAGGTGTATGTAATTACTAAACAATGTTGATTTTCATGATTGTAACAGTAATAGAAATTCATTAAAAGGCATCCATAACTCAAATAATTCCATAGAAGATAAGTTACACCAAAATGATTTAAAAGCTAAATAAATTAGGGTAATTTAACTCAAAATAAATAATGTGGAGTAAAATTAATCGAGGTAGAATAATTGGGATCATAAAAGAAAGACTTTGATGGTTATAATTGAACGTGGATTTTTGTTTTGACATACTAAGATGGATAATCAAGGCTTAAGGAAAATTGGAGTGGTGGTAGGTTCAGAATAACTTTAAACACACTAATTTGGACCAACAAACACTGCCCTTGAGTTTTCAATCTCCCCACTTCTTCAATTTCATTGCACATGCCATACAACTTAGTTTTTCAAGCCAAATAAGCTTCTAAGTACAGTCAAACTTGTCACTGATTCAAGGTCCACCTTAGAAAATTTATAGCTTTCACCCTTGTCCTCAAATGGAGACCTAAAGACCCAATATGGAATGCTTAAGAAGTCCCACAACACTTTCATTTATAGTGCAAAACATAATTCCCACAATAGGGTTCCCGAAATTGGGCTAGAACACAACTGTGCACAGCTTCGGTCTATCCTGTGTAGTCTTAGCAAAACGGCCATAGCTTTTTTTCACAAACCTTGGATTGAGGTGATTCAAAAGGCATTTGAAAGATAAATCACTAATCTATCTACCCCAAAAAATCATAAGTTTTGGGTGAGCTAATGATGAACCTCTATTTAGTCCCACTTTTAGCCCCTATTTGACTCATTTTCCCTTGCGTTTTCACATTCGATCGTGTTAAGGAAGAATAAAATCGGCCTCCTTTAGCATACTTTTTACTCATATAATATCTTTCGATATTTTCAGGAACTTTACTGAAGAAACGGAAAGATGAACAATATTTAGCAGAAAGGAGTGCCAAGAAGGAGAGAAAAGCTGCGAGAAAGCGTTGCACAGAAGTCCCACGGAACCGGATCCACGTAGCACGGCCAAGCCACTTGGACCGACACAAGTGGCCAGGCAGCCAAGTACTGGCACGATTGGGTCGTGCCAAGTGGCACACCCGTGCCACTGTGCCGTTCTGGGGTGTTTCGGGCAGGTTTGTGGCGCGGTGCCACCGTGCCACCCTCGTTTCCGTGTCGCGACTTAAATTTCCTTCGGGGCTGTTTTGAGGGGACATTTAGTTTTCATTTAGTTTTCTCTTTTCACGGACATTTAGAGGCGAATTTCAGGTTTTATTTGAGAGTTCTATTTTGGGTACTTTTGATTTCGCTATTGGATTGAAGCTTATTCTACCTTTAATTTATTCAATTAATTCCAAGTTCTTTTCTTTGAATTCTCCTCTCGTTCTTGATTATCAATTCACTGCTCTTGTTCTTGATTATTTTGGGGTTTGCAATGGTTATGAAATTGAATGTCATGGTTGTTGTTACAAACATGATTGTAGGCTAAATCCTCCAACTTAGGTTGGGATTAACGTCGAATATGTATGGTTGAATCATGAATTGGCCCAATCCCCACCTCCCTTTTGTTTTGTAGTAGCGAATTCTACTATGCACGCCACATGTTTGATGAAATGCTCGAAAGAGTGTTCATCCTCTTTATTAGGGTTTAGGGGAGCTTTGAGAGACGAAACCTTTACCTAGTGCGACTTAGTAGACGATTATGGTTTTAATATGAAAATAATTAAGATCTTAATTGGGATTTGAGATTATAGACCTTGTAATTCTTCAACTTTTAGTCCCATGAGAATAGGCGACCATAGTTCTAGGATTAGTCTTCGACCCTTGAGAGAGGGGGAGATGGACTCAATTGGCAATCTATCCATTCATGATGCATGCTTGGGAATGCTTGGCAGGGCTAGTAACTGATTCACTAGCATAGTCGTGCTGTTAATTCCAACCTAGGTGTTTACTCTTATGCTGTTTATTCCATCCTTTAGTCATTATTGTTTCCCTTAGTGTAATTCAAAAACCCAAACTGTGATTGCCTAGCTTGAGTAATTAAAATAGTTCTAGTAGTTGGAAGCAAGTGCCTCATGGACACGACCCATACTTGCCAGTTGCTAGCTACAGCTACGCCGTGCACTTGCGGTATATTTTTAACTCAACAGCTAATCATTTCCAATTTATTGGGAAAGTTACCCCTGTTTCAGGTCTGTTCACAACCCCACTGTTCTTGTTTTTCCGCCCCTTCTTTTCCATAATTCCCTATCTAAAATCACTCCTTAAAATGATTTAACAAAGCCTTGTTCCTTCTCAGCACCTTACAAAGCCATATTACTCAAATTTACTCCACAATTATCTATCCCAAATTTTCGATTCTTCTCTTTTTCAAAAACACTCAAAACACATCCTTAAGCTTACGTATTTGCATAAATGAGCAAAATGATGTTTTATAATCAATTGGAAAAATTTTCATAATTTATCCCTTTATACATTTTCCAAGTTAAACAACACATCCAAGATTCATTTTTTTATCCAATTATACACATGATATATTTGAAGCTAAAGATTAGTAAACCCATGCATGATCACTAAAACCCTAGCTTATGGCAAACTTGTTCTTGCACTTAAACTCATCTAAAATCAACATAAATGAATTTAATAAGACCACCACAACTTTGAATTCATTTTTTTTCATGCCAAGATCACAACAATTTGATAAACAACTCAAGCTCACACCTTCTTGATTCAAGCCACCTTGATCAAGTTCAAACTCAACTCCACAATGTCCAACATCTCCAACAACAATAAAATTTGCATGCTAGCATTTATTTTGATCTTAAGAATATAAATCATAGCTAAAACAATCTCCAAAACTTAAAAATACATCAAGATAGAGTTTGAGTTTCACTCACTTTGAGCTTGGATGCTAGAGGATGGAGATGGTGTTTGATGTTGGAGGAGTTAGGAGGAGTGGTAGCTGGTGGCTGAGATGGTGGTGGGCTAGTGGCCGGCGGCCAGTAGAGTCCCCAGCAACAGCAGTAGCAGCAGCAGCAGCAAGGGCTACCGTTGGGGGGAAGAAGAGAATGAGAAGAAGAAGAGCTTGGTTGATATATATTTTTTTTCTTTGAACTTATCTCTCTCTCTTGGCTGATATTTAAGCCTGAAAAGGTAGCTTTTTGTTAATCAAAATTTAGTATAAATGATGGTGATTAATTTAATTTAATTACACCAAAATTTTTGGGCCACAATTTGAGCCCAAAATGAGCTAGGCTGAAATCCGGGTCCAAATGAATTGGGCCAACATAATGAATTTGGGCTCAAATTTTTGCATGGTTACAAATTAAATTGTTGTGACATTATGGAAATAATTAATCACCTAATCATGTTTACTAGGGCCTAATATCAATTCACTTGAAATTGTTACATAAATGAAACTTGAATTGCAAAGTGGGGCCCAAAATGAGTTCTACCAGCCGGGATGCTTAAATGAGATAAATAAACATGAAAAATTAATAACATGGCTTAATTAAATAAATAAATATGATTTAGGGTCGGGCTATTACATCAAATGATGCAGGTGGATGAGGATAGGAATCGAAGAAGATGAAATGGGGGGGGGGGGGGCAACTAGAGCTTGCTAGTTTAGAAAGAGGAGAGAGAAAGGTGGGCTAATAATTCTACCGTATACGCCTATGTAAAATGCTAGGTACACACCCGCAAAAGATCCATCATATAATAGAAAAGAGTCATAGTTTGAAATATTGAAGGATTCATCAATTAAAACAAAAGACTCATTAAATACAATGAAAGGTTCATTATTCGGCACTTCACCTATGTTTACTGTACGTTATGTTTAATTAATTAATTTTTTAATATTTCAAATGACGGGCATTCTATTATATGATGAATCTTTTTCATGGTGTGTACCTATCACCGCATGTAGGTATGAATGGTAGAATCTCACTTGAGATAGAGAAGGAAGGAGGTCTAGGGTTTTCATTTTTTTCCTTTTGTTTTCATTTGACTCAAAATGGAAAATGGCATGGATGAAAGAGACGAATTGTTGGCGCAATCTTGCTTAAATGCTTTACAAAGTCCACGATTTCAATTTCTATCATTTTTCTTCCATTTTTTAACTTTACTGTTGACCTATAAGAAGAAAATAAACCAAACAAAACATAGTATAACATTTATTTTAAGCCTAAAATAAGCATAGAAGTGTAGTAAAATATCCAGATTTTGTTGAAAACATTTGGCTATAAAGTTAATGAGAAAAAGAAGAGGAAGTTGTCTCGACTTGCCCACATAATTTACAAACATTTATTAGTAGTAATACCATTCCCAAAACACACACTCATTTTCTCCAAATTATCTTTTGCCCTGAAGCCTCTTACCATCTTAGAATACCCTTAACTTGGTTTGCCTACTCAATATCTACCTTAGACAGTTATTAGCAAACACGCGGAATAAGATACATTTGCACATTATCAATTCAAAAGGAGGCATGTGATTCATTGGTAAGGTGGATGCTTTGTGAGGTGATGGTCCCAAGTTTAACTCTTGGTGTGAGCAACTGAAAATTTTGTTTTTGTTTTTCAGTTGTTTCTTTTGTCCACCAATTACTTTCTTTCCTTGTTGTGAGATAATTACTCTCCCTTGTTCGTGAGATAACTACTCTCCCTTGTTTGTAGGGGTGTTCAAAAATATCCGTAACCAATAACCCAAACCGAAAATTCGCTAATCGATCCGAAATCTTGGGTACCCAACCTGAAATATTTTCAAATTTTGGGTCGGGGACCCGAACCAATATTTTTTTTTCAGGTTATTGGTTCGGGTACGGTTCGGGGATTTTGAGAATTCGGGTACCCGAAAACCCGAAACTTGTTTTTTTAATTTTTTTGAAACTTTTTTTATATTATCCCTTCTCGAAGGACTTGGTAAATCAAATATTCTCAAATGCGAAAAAAGGCAAGTACTTTGACTTCGTTACATTGTTTTATTTGAATGTGTTGGGATGAATATGATGTTAACAAGCTTATACCCCATGAAAGTGTGGGATAATTGAAATGTGAATTGTGATAATATATCGGGTGATATTGCCGTATTGTGTAATAATTTCAAGTGCAACTTGGCACAATACGAAAATGTTTTATAGCATAAATTGAAATAATTATATTATGGATACAACAAAATTATTAGGAAAAAAATATTTTAGAAAAAATGGGTTATTGGGTAACCAAAAACCTGAACCGAAATTTTTAGGTACCCGAATTTCGGTTACCCGAATATTTCGGTTCGGATACGGTTCACCGTTTTTCCGACCCAAAATTTCAGGTACCCGAACCTAAATCTCCTTTGGTTTGGGTACCCAAGCCATGAACACCCCTACTTGTTTGTAAGATAATTAAATTTCCATTTTCATCCCTCTTTTTTTTTGCTTTTTTTCATATTTAAAAAGTTTTTTTTAACGGTTTTTGGCTATCAACTATTTTGTCAAGCACATATACGTTACAATTCATATTATGAGATGTAATATTTGTTCAATGAGATGTATTGTATCTTTTGGTGAGATGTGGACGATGTTCAATGAGATATATCTGGGATGTTTTCTGGGTAAACTCAAATTTAAGAATGGATATTTGAAAGGTTTTAGTGAGTTACACAATATCTTTTTGGTGAGCTTTTGTATACTGTTTTGTTGAGATATGATATTGGTGAGCAAAAACTTGAAAAGATTATTTACCAATGATCCGTGCTTTTTTTTTTTGAGTGAGTTGTGATAAAAGTTCAATGAGCTATGAAATATATCTGATGAACAATATGATTTATTGAGCAATACTAGCTCTTTATACCAAAAAATGAGTGAGCAAACAATATAATATTGTGTCTTTTTTATGAGCATTTATATAAAATGGGTGGGCTATGATATATGTTAAGTGAGCAAAAACATGAAAAAAGTTATTTGCCAGCAATATTTACTGTTTTTTAGTGAGCTATGCTATTTAATTAGTGAGTTGGACAAATATTTAATGAGTTGTCAAATATATTTGATAATTAATATGATTTATTGAGCAATACTAACTATTTGTACTTCAAAATAAGTGAACAAACAATATAATACTGTGTGTTTTAGTGAGCTTTTATTTAGCGTTTTGATGTGCTCCTTTTTTAGTGAGCTCTGCTACTCATTTAGTGAGCTGCAATAAATGTTTAATGAGTTATGAAATATACTTGGTAATCAATATAATCTACTGAGCAATACTAGTCATCTATACTCAAAAATGAGTGAGCAAACAATATAATATACAATTTTAGTATGCACAGACTTATTATGTAGGCCTATTGGAATTGATCTCTTTACATACAGTCATGTCCGCAGACATAAAACTACCTATATTTGAGGCTCCACAAACCCCGTGAAAGTGGGACCCACACTAGGAGTTATTGTTTTTGTATACATTCTTATTCATATTTTGAGGTATCACATTTGTTTAATGAGTTGCACCATAAGTTTTGGTGAGTTATGGTATATGTTTAGTGAGCAATACTTCATATTCATCTTCTAATGTATTCTGATATATCTTTAGTTAACTTAAATATAAGATTCTTAAAATGTTCAAAAATGACATATTGGAAAGTTTTATATTTCAATGTTTTTGGACTATGTTTTTTAGTCAGCTATGGCATACATTCCGTGAGCTATGATATATATTTAGTGAGTTGTACTATATTTGGTGAGTTAGACTACATTAGTATTATACTCACTAAATATAACACAAATGCTCGTGTCATGATAAAAATTGAGTGAACTACGATATGACTGAAAAACTTGAAACAGTTTTTCCTTGTGATTTGCAGTACTTTTTTTAAGTAAGCTATGCAATTTATTTAGTGAGCGGTTATAGATATTTGGTGAGATATGAAATATTTTTAGTGATCAATATGATTTAACGAGTACTACTAACTATTTTATGACAAAAAAATGAGTATTCAAACAATATAATACACAATTATTAGTGGGCATATACACATTCTTCTTCATATTTTGAGGTATGATATTTTCTTAGTGAGTTAAGCCAAAACTTTTGATGGATTATAGTATATGCTAGTGAGCAATATCTTGTATTCATCTTGTAATGTACTATTACTATATGGCTCACTAAAATATAGTGACGCGCACTCAGTTTTGCTTACTAAAAATATTGTTTAGTGAGTGGAGACCCATTTTTAGTGAGCTAATTAATAAATACTTTTAGTGAGCAGACCTGGCTAAATAATGCATTTTATATGCCCGGATTTCACTCAGTAAAAACACTACATAGCTTATTAGAATATGTTATTATACCAAAAAAAAAAGAAGATATTGTGCATCTAAAGGTTGAGGTTCACTAAACTATATTCTAGTTATCTATAAATATTATTCTTTGTTTAGTGAGTTATAATATTTATTTAGTGAGTTGTAATAGTTCTTTAGTGAGTTATGAAATATATTTAGTGATCAATATGATTTAGTGGTTAGTATTAATTGTCCATAATTAAAAAAAAAGTGAGAAAGCATATATTTCACAATTTTACTAAACATATGCACATTCTTGTTCATATTTTGACGTATGATTCTTTCAGTTAGCTACAATGTGTCTTTTGATGAGTTACAGTATATGTTTTTTGATGAGCAATACTTTATATTTGTCTTATAGTGTGTTGTGATATATCTTTTGGTTAGCTAAAACATAAGTTTTTTTAATACACAAGAATGACATACTTGAAAAGTTTCGATCACCTGTACTATTGAACTTCTTTTAGTGAGTTATGGTATTTCTTTAGTGAGTTGTGGTAGATATCTAGTGATTTAAAAAATATATCAGTGATCAACTATGTCTAGTCAAAATGAGTAAGAATACAATACAATACACAATGACAAATTCTTGCTATATTTTGAGATATGATATTTTCTTAGTGAGCTATACTATAACTTATGGAAAGCTATGATATATGTTTACTTAGCAATACTTTATTTTCAACTTTTAACCTGACATGATATGTCTTTTGAATAACTCAAATATACAATTATTTAAACATATAAGAATAACATACCTGAAAAGATTCAATCCCCCATACTGTGACCTTTTAGTGACTTAATTTTATTATGTTTTGATGACATATAGTATACACGCAGTGAGAAAATAGCTTAAAAATCTATATTACATTGATTTGTATTATATCTTTTAGTGAGCTCTAAGAAGGGGAGCCTTGGAGCAACGGTAAGGTTGTCTCCGTGTGACCAAAAGGTCACGGGTTCGAGCCGTGGAATCAGCCACTGACAAAGTCAGGTTAGGCTGCCTACTATTCACCCCTTGGGGTGCGGCCATTCCCCGGACCCTGCGTGAACGCGGGATGCTTGTGCACCGGGCTGCCCTTTTAGTGAGCTCTAACATATATTAGTGAGTTTTGTATGTGTGTCTGTGTGTGCGTGCGTGTGTGTATACATACATACATACATACATATATATATATATATATATATATATATATATATATAT
>JACYFF010031956.1:76107642-76121127 GCA_017589665.1 Selenicereus undatus
ATTCCAATGGTGCAGGAAAAATATGAGCAACTGAAAGTAGGAACTGACGTGCAAGTGGGTTCTGCAGCTGATGATCACTTGTTCTTCAAGGCAAGTGGTGGCTGGACTGACAAGGGCACTATCTACGGGCTTGGCAGAGAGGGTCCCGCCATGTTCGAGAAACCGACCACTTCAAGGCGTAGTGGCTCATCAGCATACTCCTCCCCAGTAGTAACCCAGCTCCAAGATCAATTGCAAGCAACACAGAATGAGCTGCAGACGACTCAATCTCGACTGCATTCGACGGAGGATGAGTTGAGGACTACTAGGGAGGAGTTGAGTACTACTAGGCATGAGTTAGAAGCTACAAGGAAGCAGCTGGATGAGCAACGTATTGGGCTGTTGGAGCTGAATGCTCGGTTTGATAGCTTCTCGGCGCTGCTTGGCCATCCCACCCCTGCGGACAACTCGCAAGCGTCGTCACAGATGTAGGTATGTGTAGTTGTACCCCTCAACTTAGTTGAGATATGTATTCGTGCAACACTGTAACGTAGTTAATGAAGGAGAATTTGGTGGAATGCTAAATTGTGGATAATTTGGTGCTATTTCGGTTGTGAATTATGGCCCGACCATTGAGGCGGCATGCAGCTAGACCGAAATTGAAGGAGAATGTATATAGGAAAAATATGGGTACATTGGAGATTGAAATTGAAATTAGCCTGTATTGGAGACCGAAATTGAAGTTTGGTCTCAAATGTAGCTACAGATGGACATTAGTCTGTATTGGAGACCGAAATTGAAGTTTGGTCTCAAATGTAGCTACAAATTGAAATTAGCCTGCATTGGAGACCGAAATTGAATTTTGGTCTCCAATTGAGACCGAGAATAGTGGTCTCCATTAGAGACTGATCTCTTTCGGTCTCTAGTGAAGACTGTCTACTTTGGTCTCTATTGGAGACCAATATTTTTGGTCTCTGTTAGAGACCAAAGTAACCGGTCTCCAACTGAGACCAATATTTATTGGTCTCAGTTAGAGACCGGTCTACTTTGGTCTCTATTAGAGACCAAAAATACTGGTCTCAATTAGAGACCGGTCAAACTTGGTCTCTATTAGAGACCGAGCTATATGGTCTCAATTCGAGACCAAAAAATTTGGTTTCCATTAGAGACCAGTCCATTTTGGTCTCTTGTAGAGACCACTGTGTCTAAATTTGGTCTCCAAATTTGAATTGCTACCAAAGATTTAGAGACCGATACTTTTCGGTCTCTGTTCGGTCTCTAAAATTAAATAGAGACCGATTTTCCCCTTTTAGAGACCGAAAAGCTTCGGTCTCTAACTGCACGGAATGTTGTTGTGTCAGGTCCTCCACTTTGCCATGCATCTTCATTGTAAGGGAAACACAGCTATCAAGAGCCCACATATTTTCAAAATGGATACATTTTCCTGTCATCATTGTGCCGCCCTTTCCGATACAAAACTAGAGCCAAAAAAGGTAGATGATATCTACATGAGAGACTCGAGCTTCAAGGAACAAGAGGGATGATCATTTCGCGGACACGCAAAACATAGCTTGCCTTTCCTTAAACAACTACTCCCCATTCCTTCCTAAATAAATGAAGAGAAAACTGATGAACTTGTATATATTGATTTCATATTCTGGGTCGGATTTATACAAGATACACAACATAATCAATTATCAAAGAAAGAGCCTGCAATCGTGCTAATCAGTGATAATTTGAAAAAATACAACATAGATTAAGGTATCATCTTAGCTATACAAAGATATATTCAGACTCTCCAAAGATGCTGTTGGGAATATCACACATGAGTAAAGAAGTCCCACATTGGGAGTTTGAAAAGAATGGTTATGGTATACAAGTCAAGTGGGCTACTCCTCCTATTGCCAATTGGCTTTAGGATGGAACCTCACTTTGGCTTGTTGCCATAAACCTTGGTTGAAATGGGCTCTCTCCTTAGATCTCCCCAACAAGTGGTATCAGAGCCGATGGTGCGTTCGGCTAGGCCACAAAGGTGTGGCATGGTGGATCCCTCATGGATGAGCTCGGTGAAGTGACACACAGGAGTTGATCGAGCGGTAATATGTGAGATTGTTGGGAATGTCACGCATGAGTAAAGAAATCCCATATCGGGAGTTTGAAAATAAGGATCATGGTATATAAGTCAAGTGGGCTACTCCTCCTATTACCAATTGGTTTTAGAATGAAACCTCACTTTGGCTTGTTGCCATGAACCTTGGTTGAAGTGGGCTCCCTCCTTGAATCTCCCCAACAGATACAAATACCCATGTGTTGTTATTCTTGAGATTTCCCAGCAAGCTCACGAGTGGGAGCACACGTTAAGCTTGTCTCAAAGGTAACCATATCTCTGTTTGCTCAATCCATTTGCGAAAATATTAGCCCTCTACTCAAGAGAGGGAACATATTGAACTAGGAGATCACCTGGTTCAACTTTCTCTCTTACAAAGTGATAACCTATTTTGTGCTTTGAGCATCGATGGAACACAGGGGTTGCAGCCATGTACTGCACACTGAGATTATTACATAGCAGAGTGGATGGTAGAAAAGGGAAAATCGAGGTCACGGAGAAGTTGTTGTGTCCATACGATTTCAGTAGTTGTGAAGGCTATAGCTCGATATTCGGCTTCCGTACTTGATTTGGCAATAACTTTTTCCATTCTAGAAGACCAGCTAACTAAATTACCTCCAAAAAAATACAAACCCATGTTGTGAGCGATAATCAACCAGATCGAATGGCCATCCAGCATTAGAGAAAGCAACAAGACGACGGTCAGTACTAGGACACAGCATGATACCATGGCTAAGAGTGTCTTTTAAATATCGTAATATACATTTGACTGCTTTCTAGTGCATGTCAGAAGGTTGATGCATGAACTAACAGACTTTCAAGGCGTGTGATTGTAACATACCGAAGAGCACCCACTATACTTCTGTATAGTTGTGGGTCAGATACAGGGTTCCCTCTTAGAGTCAATTGTGAGCTGGGAGCTACTGGAATGAGATAGGCTTAGCATCAGACATCTTGGGCCGTGCTAACACCTCTGTTATGTACTTGCTTTGTGAAAGAAACAATCCCAAAGGAAGGTGTTGAACTTCAATGCCAAGGAAAAAATTGAGATCTCCTAAGTCTTTGAGAGCAAACTGATTATTTAGGAGATACGTAAGATTATGGTTAAAATTGGCATCACTTCCTGTGGGCACTAAATCATCACTATAAGCAAGTAAATAAGTGTGGAACCATTGCAGCATCGCACAAATAGAGATGAATCGGAATAGCAGGCTTAAAATTCATGTTCAAGTATGAAGGTCTTCAACTTCGTAAACCAGGCCCATGACGCTTGTTTGAGGCCATAGAGAACCTTATGTAAACGGCAAACAAGGTCAAGCTTGCTGTTGTCCACAAAAACTTGTGGTTGAGCCCTAAACACTACCTCTTGTAGGTCCCCATGCAAAAATACATTATTTACATCAAGTTGCTTTAGAGATCAGCCCTTGAAGACAGGTAATGAAAGAGCAATGGATGTGATGGTGGGCTTAACGACTGGACTAAAAGTGTCAAAGTAGTCACCTTCTTCGTGATGGAAACCCTTTGCTAGAAGTCTAGCTTCATAATGGTCGATGGATCCGTCTGCCCGTCTCTTACAATCTACAACATGGGCACCAAGGGTCGGGGAACCAAGGTCCAAGTATTGTTGAGCATGAGAGCCAAATACTCGGATACCATAGCTCATTTCCATTATGGATTCCAAGCAGCTTGTTTATAAGCGTTTGACTATTGGCCTACTAGTGGCTTAGAAGAAAGGTTGTGATAAGACATGGGAAAGGCTTTAGGTTTAAGATTATTGGTTCTGGAGCAAGAAACCGATGCATGAGTGGTAGTCTCAAGATGACGGAAATAAGATGGTGCATCATAAGCCAGAGGATTTAGTGGACTTAGTGAGCACTACACATCATGATTACTTTGGGTGTCGGTGGATGGGAGTGTAAAAGAGGAGTCGTGACTCTGTGAGATCAGAGGTGAAAATGAGAGGGAAGGCGTGGGTGATGTAAATGGGGAGGAAAGTGGGGATACGATAGTTTTGGCATGGTCTAAGAGAGATAGAGGTAGAGTAGCAGTAGACTGGGAATAACTAAGAGATGAGATAGTGGAATAATGATATAAATATGAGAAAACATCTTCGTTGGAGACAACATGACAGACCAAGTAAGACCTTTGACTGGGAAGATGATAATATATTTAGCCTTTGTGCTAGGAGCTGTACATAAGGAAAATATATGTTAAGGGAGCGAAACTCAAGTTTCTGTTTGTTGTAGGGTTGGCGGAACAAGTAGAAAGATAGACCTTGCAAAATTGACCCAAGATCCAAAACCCGAACCGAATAACCCGGACCCATATCCGATTCAACATCCAAAGTAAGCTCACCCAGAAGTGGACCTGAAACCCGAATTGGCCTGAACCGAACCATGCCGGACCCAAAATTTTTGACAAAGTTGCTTATGTTTACATGACAAGCTTATTAGATCAAAAATCAATTGACCCAAAGTTGACCCGAACCGAGGTTCACTAGGCCCAAATCGAACCGATGCGAAATGTCGCTTAACCTAAAACATGACCTAATCCAAACATAATCCGACCTGTACCCAAGCCAAATGACTTGTTTGCTAGGTCTATGCAAAGACATCCAAAGGTCTTGAGAAATCCGACGTATGGAATGCAGCCATATAAAACTTCGTAAGGAAATTTATGTGAAATTGAGGGAGTGATGGTAATTGGCAAAAAATTACTGTCAAATACCCTGCATTTTGTAGAAACCATAATAAGGAGACATGTTATTAGAACATATTTAAACGGTCCAACATTCTACGAAAACCATCAAAAAGGGGACAGTTTATTATTTATATTTTCATATCCCATCCTAAACTTTTCATATTTGCATATTTTACCCCAATTCTAAAAGGTTACTTTCGAAAACTTTAATTTTGTGCATATAATATTTTTCTCATAAGTACTACTTGAATCCCTCTTTCATCTAGTATCAGAGCCATGTGACGAAAAGTAATTAAGATAATTAAGATAATTAATAATTAATTAAGCTAATTAATCACAGTTAATACTTGAATCATCATTTAGTTGTCTTGCTCCTAATTATTCATACATTGTGCACACATCAGAAGGAACCACTTTAGTAACATCACAATTAAACTATATCACTGATATAGTTTTACAATTAAAGGTGAAATTAGCGAGAATTAACATTGAAGTTAGAAAGATAAAGAAACAATTGTTTGCAATCTAGCTTTCTTTAATCAATGAATTCAAACATAGTGGAAAGTTCGATTTAGGTATAAGTACTATTCCATTTTAGCATAAATACCCTTTCGAAAACTTAAAAAACAAAAATTAATTTTCATTGCAAGATATAAAAATCGAAAAAGAATAGGAGAAAAATCAACTGAAAAATCATTGAAAAAGCTTAAAAAAGAAGACTATGGTGGAATATAAGCAGTGTAATCTCGAGGAATTGCAGAGTATATATTTCGAAAAAAAATCCAAAAGAACTAAACAAAATCATAGGCGCAATAATAGACAAGCAAAAAGTCATATATGATGACAATGAAGAGACAGTTAATGTCTAGTTAGAAGAAGAATATATTAACAAGTGAACATAATTAAAATAGAGGTCTTGATGTTTTCCTTTAGAAGAAATTAGGAGACAATTGGATAAAAAAATACGGAAAATTGATAGCTGAGAGCAAAATCAATGAGATTGGTGAAGAACTCAACATTAACAAAATCAAATCCAATTTTGTTAACAATGTCATTCCAAAGCCTAAAGAGTTTAGTAAATCTTCTAAAAGACGCACTAATTTTATGACACCTAAATATGTTCCAGTAGGACGTGTAGCCAAGTTTTCGTTTGGGTTCATCCCAAGGAAAACCACGTCCTTTTAAAAAAATTTACCTTATCCCAATTTGCCAAACATGTTACATCCTAAACATCAATGGAGCTTGTGATAGAGAAAAAATATTTGAACATTGAAAGAAAGGTATGAATAGTGCTCTAAACTTGAATGCCACATGGTCTGCTGGAAATTTTGTAAGCTATATCGAACATAGTTTTTCTTTTACTATAGGTAACTGATATGACTCATTAGATGAGAAAAGTAAAAATGTTTTAAGAATGATGAAAACACCAGTTGTCATGTTTTAAAAACTTATGTATGAAAATTGAAATTGAATTAATCGGAGCTAAACATAATTCTGAAGAAAAAGCTACTGAATGGCAAAGAAAGATTAATAATGTAAAGTTATGGGATATGAGATATCTAGAAAATTATATTGCTTCAATATGGGCATAAGGAAACCAATCTTGGTATGTTTTATGACAAATTATCTTATGCAATCAATTCTATAATCAATGAAAAAATACATTGTATGGCTTGAAAAAGTGGATGTCATCAATATTAGTTGTACAAGAATCTCTTATCTAAGAAAATTGGTAAATGATCAATGTCTTGACCTCCAAAAATAAAAGAAAATGAAGAAATAATTTCTATCCTATTTAGGATACTCCTTAACAATGAAGAAATGAACCTGAGAAGAAAAGAAAAAGAAAATTCTATTAAAAAAAAGGCACTTTAATAAGCAAAGGGGAGAAAAATACAAAAGAAAGTATTATAACAAGACCAACCCCATAAGACATAGATTTTTAAAAAAAGCTCCTTATTATCTTGCAAGGAAAAATAGTTGTAAGTGTTAGGTATGCGAAGATGTAGGTCATTACGCAAACAAATGTAAAAATGGGAAGAACAACGAACTTATTGAAGCATTGGGTAGTTTAGACCATTCTTGATCTTAGTGAAGAAGAAACACTAGACCTTGCCATAAAAGCAACAAGGGAATTGTTGAGATAGTAGTGGAAAATGAATATGAAGAAAGTGATTATGAAGAAACCAATGAAATGGTGGAAAGTAGCTCAATTAGTTTTGGCGATCTTCAAGGGGAAAAATTTATTGTAGACAAAGAGATGAAGATGTCAAAGGAGATTGAGTCCTTCCTATAATATATATAGAAGGGTAAGAATTATAAAAAAAATACATCTTTCAATTAAAGAGTAAGTATGTCAGAAAAATGATGAAAGGGGGGATTTAGGGATTAAAGATTGTAAATATGATGTGGGAGAAGTTAATCTTATTAACTGGAAAAATATCCTCAAGCATAGCAAGGATATAAAGTATAGGTATTTCCATGTTGGAAGCATCTACGTTCAAATTACACCATTATTTTGGCAACGATATCCATCTTATGCTTTGCTTTGTGATATTAGGCATACCTAATTTAATAACCAAATTATCACATAGATCAAGACCAATTTGTGTAATGGTTTAGTAGGATTTAAATGCCAACCTGGATATTATGTGAGCTTAGAAGTTCAATTTGTCAAAAACTTCCTATCCTTTTTAAGATAAAAATAGAAGGAATGGATATGAAAAAAGGAGGTTATGCACTAATGATATTTTGAAAAATAATCTAAAAATTAGATAATACTATAGATCGAAAGACCAAAGTAACCATGATAGAAGCGAACAAGTTTGGAAGTCCTACCTCAATGCAAAAAATTCCAAGGATAAAATCGATTCTGTAGGGGATAAAAATCGATGGGTCTTGGATATCTTGCTTATAAAAGTGTCTTATCATATGTTGAGGTACTTTATAATTAGCTTTAAAAATTGGAGATCCTAAAAATAGATACATTTAAACTATATACATCATAGGGTAGTTTTTTTAAGCACTTGTATCTGAATTAGCATATAGTAAATTTATTATTACAAAATATAATTTAGTTATATACATATATTACCAAAATGAAGTAAATAATCTGTTGAAGTACTCTTACAATTGCATATATCAAAGGTAATATAATGGTAGCAAATCTTCTGTCACTTGTATAACTAACTTTCGACATTGAATTATGTCTGAAGAAGTATTCGGGATTGAAGTTATAATACTTGATTTAAACTTAAGGTGATGAGATTTTAACGAAAGTCGCTTTTCAGAAATAAATCAACATTTTAGGTAAGATGTGAGAGATTAACACTTTTTTTTGGCGCATATATTTCCAAATGAGTTGATATTTAGGGGGAGGGGCAAGAAGTTCATTGTTTTCTGTTTTCTTTTTGGCATAACTCTATGTATATATATAAAGTGATTAGCAGTTAACTTTAAAAATGAAGATGAATATACATCTATAATCAAATGGGAGAGAAGAATCGTGTGTTCAAGCGAGGAAGCTGCATACCATGGTTTGAGAATTCATAAATGAAGATGTTATACTTGAGTTTGTAATTATTTTGAAACAACCTATGGAAATTGAATATTCCCAAGTGTTATTTTCCAATGAATAATAGTCTAAAAAAGCAAAAGATACAAACCTTTTTACGTTTTGAAATTAGGTATATATCAATCAATAAGTATTTAGGACTGAAGCTCTAGAACTTGCTGTGATTAAGAAAAAAAATCACAAAGTTGTAGGACTTAATCTTTTAAAGCGTTTGGTGATTATTTGTACGAAAGTTAGGTTTTAAGACATAAATTGTTATTTTGATGTCACACATGACAAGTGTTCAACCTGAAATTATGATATTTTATACCTTTAAATTATTTAATAATTGCTCGAAATAAATTAGCTAATTAGAATTTTAATAATATTTTTGTTCATTTTGCAAGAATTGGAAAAAAAAACCTGGAGAAAATGATGAATAAAGCTCAAAAGGAGCATTGGATTACTCTCTCCTCGGTCCAGATGAGCCCTACGACCCAAAACCGAAGCCCAATCTCTCACGCCTAGTTAGTAGACTAGCCTGGCATCCCCCCCCCCCCTTCTTTTCTTTCCCTTCCTTCGTCTCACGTGTGGGCGAGGCCCATTTCGGCCCTCAGCACCTATTGCCCAGACCGATTCTCTCTCTTTCTCTTTTCCTTTCTTTTCTTTCCTTGGGCTGATCCATTCTTCTCTTTTCCCTGGCCCAGTTCGTTTCCATTCTTTTCCCAACCCAACTCTCCTCTTCTTGCCTTAATCATCACGTGCTTGTCACATGAGACAATCACACCCCTCCCCCCCCCCCACCTTTCTTCTTCTTTGTCCTCATCAGTCGCGACCAAGGGAGGCCGAAGCAGAGTGGAGTTCTTATGCTATAATATCACCTAGGTTTTACCTTTTATAAAAAATACCACCCATGTTCTCTTTTATTCAATTTTACCACATATTTTTTGTTCCATGCTCACAACTACCACTTCGGACTGTAGTGACTAGCTTTCACAAGTTTACTTTATTTTTCCTTTATTTTTACAGGCTTTTCTTTTGTTCCTTAATCCTCACTCCTCTGTCTTTCTAGAGAGAGTGAGATAGAGAAAGAGATGAGTTGAAATCAAAATTTGCCCACATTTCGTTGTCCATGTGCGAAGCTCCATGCATGGGCTTCAATTCTCCCTTCTCTCCATGGCCATATTTCCCAAGTTGTCAATGTGCTTTGGCTGCAATTACAAAATCTTTTTTTTTTCCTGTCAATCCATATGAAGATTGAATTTGACAAAGTTCGAAGATGAATTTGCAGAGTCAAATTGATTAAATAGATATGAGAGAGAGAGAGAGAGAGAGAGAGAGAGAGAGAGAGAGAATCCATTTGTATTAGGTAATTTGTAACATGGGGTGATTAGATTTCCCCATCTTTTTAGACAACGTAAGAGGCATCCTTTAGGGAGTTGTGGCTCCTTTGTGATTACGCAATTCATTCTTCCTTGATTAAGCAGTAATTTCCCACTAATGAAGTAATGGCTTCTCTGTAAATGGTATTTGCGATATTCTGCAATTTAATTTCCAGAAGTTATCCAAATTTCAAAATTGAAGTTAAAATCAAACCAAACCAGATTACCAAAAAATTGAAAGAGAGAGAATCTGACGAAATTATGAGTGGAAACTTTGATACAACAAAGGATGCGATGAGGCTTGATAGATCAGTTCGAAGGCCATAGATGATGAAGGGGTTGAAGAATTTGTAGAGGAATGTGTTGATTTTGCGGATTCATTTCTTTCCACTTCTTCTCCAAATATTTCTTCAGCAACTCAAACTCCATTCTCTCCCCCTCCCACCCCACACGAACTGAACATTGAGGGAAAAATCGGTGAAAAAAAAAGAAAAAAAAAATGAACCGGCAGCAACTGGTCATTGGGGGGTATAAGTGGTAGTTGAGGATAAGGGACAAAAGTTGAGTGGTAAACTTAAACAAGAAAAAAGATGGGTGGTATCGTAATCCAAGAAATCAGCAGAGCACCATGGCAGGCTCTTCATCTCTCCACCATAACCATCCTCAATCTCTCTCTTTCCTCTCTTCGTCTTCTTCTTCCGTTTTAGCCCAGCAAAACCGAAAAAAAATAGAGGCAACGAACAGAACAGAGCATGGCCATGGTGTTTCATTATCCTCTCTCCTCTCATTCAACAGTCCGTTTTACTTATCTCCCTCCTCCCTAATTATCCATCGTCACTGCCATCATCAAACCGTCAGCTACAAGATTTGATTGAAGGTCAACCGAAGCAGTTGAATGGGCATTGGGCGAGAGCTTTTATGGGGGCCGAAAACAGAGCAACAGAAGGGAGAGAGTAGGGATAGTATTAGAATTTCTTTTCTAAAGTATCAGTTTTCGTTTTTTGATGTTTTCAGATCCTATTTACAATTTCACAAATTGCTATTATTGAATTTGTATTCATTGAACTCAAGTTAAGCTTTCAGATTTGTTTGGAATAATTCCGATTTGGGCTCGAATTAATGTGATTCGCGATTGAGATTTGATTCCGGGTAGTGTCACTTGAGTTGAAAACTGCAGATTGATTTTCGAGCTCTCATGGTTTGCTCTGTTCCATAGTCGTTCAATATAGATACCTCAAGGAATGCGGAGTCTGCACTTCAATTGTAATTGGATTCCGGGAAGTGTTGGTTCCTCTACACTTTATCATTTGAGTTCTTTCCTTACTTGTTCTGGGGCATGATGCTGATTTCATATGGCATTACCTGTTGATTTACATTATAAGATCATCAATTAAGGGGTTGTCCAGTAAGTTTAATTTAGTTGAGTAGCAATTCAATTTCACAACCATCCTGAGGATCGACACCCGTTAGTATTATGGCGATAAACTGCGCACGTACTTGCGGGAATTCATAACAGGTTAATACATTTTTTTCATATTATTCCTCTGAACCTATATCAGCGAGTTTAATATGCATATGCCCAAGTTCAATGGGTTGATGTTTAGAGATAGAGGAACCCCGTCCGTTGTGTAACTTGTGCATTTAATCTCATGTGAATATTAGTTAACGTTAAAATAAAGATGAAACGCACACATACGCACCGAAAATTTATAAATCAAATTGTTATAACAGAGATCATAATTATTTTAAAACAACCTATCGAAATGAAAATCCCAAGGATAAATATTGATCAACAACAATATGGAAAGTTTTTGACTTTTTCCCACAATTTTTTTTAGCCTCAAATTTAAATTTCCTAACAAGTTATACTCATGGAACATCATCCCCTCCATTGAGAATTGCCTGGTTTTGAAATTCATGAATTATGATGAAGTTCTGAAATAAGTTAAGGAACATTCAAAAATGTTCAAGTTATGTACACAGTTTTGACTTGCACCCAATAGTTGTGTAATTGAAATAACTTTGCACATTTTTTAGGTGAAAACACCATTTACATGGAACACTATAGTTCTTAATATAAATTAATTGCAAAATCTATTGAAAATCATATATTTTTTGAACGAAGAAATCATAAAATTAATATATATTTTTTATGAAAACAAATAAAATTAGTGATAGAATAAGTTTGAAGACAATGAACGAAAGATCGAGAATGTAATTTTACAAATCACTTCAACAACTACATAACTGTAAATTTTTTTTTAAAAAAAGGAATATAAAGTGGAGAACAGAATTAGATTTATAATAGCGTAGAACTTGGATTTGAGAAATGTATAACTCATATAAATTGCCAGAGCTATCAACTGAATAACACATTAACAATTAACAGCTATGAAAATAGGGATAAAGTGAAACATTAAAAAACTTCACAACTCCCTAAACATAAAAAATATATAAAAAGTTTATTCCACCTAATAGAGAAAGGAATTGTAGTAATCACTTATAACTTTTGAAATTGATGAACTCAATATATTAAATGAGTTCATAATAAATATGAGATAATATTATGCTGCCTGAACACATTTGCAGTAGAAGTTGCATTTAAGACGTAAGGTAATGTATTAATGAATTTTCTTAATTAAAAAAACTACCTTCGAGTTTGCATTTTGCAGCGAAGATAAAAAAAAAGAATCGAAAACAATGCAAAAAACAAGGAATCATGAGTCAAGAAAGCAGGGGGAGAGTTTGGTGATTTCAGAGGAAAAAAATGATGTGGGGTAGTAACTTAGGAGAATGGGCTGTAAATCGGCAGTGGGCCTACCTATGCTAGTTACGCCCAGAAAAAATCCGTGCCAAAGCTTGGGTGGCCCGTCTATGTTAACAAAATATGTGAGAATCAGTTTATTAGATTAGTTTTCCTGGTCATGGGCAACGGTGTGCGTAATTTACATTGTGGCATTCGTTGAGGGTCCAGGTCCTAACACGCTCGTCTCGAGACGGGAGTTGTACCCAAATCCGTTCCATTTTTAGAGGGTGTGGATACGAAAAAATAAAAAAAATTGGTATGGGATAGATGCGCTAAAAATGAATATAGATATGGGTACGGGTTTAGGTATAGGCATCACACGTCTCATATCCATCCTATCCCGTAGCAAATTTTTTGGGATAAAATAAGTTGTTGAGTAGAATTTTGAGTTTTCAACATTCGTAATTCGTTTAAAAAAAGGCCCAATAACCCAACCCAACCCCAACAATGCAATTCATCCATTTGTGCCGCTCATTTACTATGTCAATACATAAAGTCACGTAACTCGCGACTCACATCATAAAATCCCAGCTTATTTTCTGTTCATGAATTATTTTAGTATGAACTCTTACACTAAATCCAATGGGTATTGTATTTTTAGAACATTCTGCTTAGTTGGATTTAGTTTTATTAATTTTTTTAGATAAAAGAAATTATTGTATCTTATGGGTATTGTATTTAATATCTGCAAACACCCGAATAAAACCAAAAATATCCAAAATACCCAATGGGTATGGGTATGGAGATAGATTTTGAAAACCTAATGAGTATAAGTGTCAGCATGGAGATGACTTTTGAAAATGGGTAGGGATGCATATAACTCTACCCGCCCAGATACTACCCACGTCGTGCCCGCCACACCCCATCCCTTTGCTCGTCTTTTCCCTTTTCTTTATAATATATTTGCTGAACTATACCATTCTTCCGCGCGCGTGTGCATGTATGTATGTATGTATGT
>JACYFF010031956.1:76131127-76160990 GCA_017589665.1 Selenicereus undatus
ACACACACACACACACACACACACACACACACATCTATATATACATATACATATATATATATACATGCTGTTATATATATATATATATATATATATATATATATATACATATATATACATGCTTGTCTGGCACGGTGGTTCGGCCCCCCTGCTGTTCCTTCTTGCCTGTTTTTGTTGTTTTTCTTCGCTTTGTCCTGTCTTCGCTCCTTTTCGCGGTACTTACTCCATTGGAACTTATTTCCTACAAAATGTAAACAAAACAAGTAAAAATCCTGAAGATTAAGTTATATGAGTTAAAATTTGATGAAAGAGGCACGTAAAATAGGACGATTTATCACCTAACAAATACCCCCCACACCTATCTTTTGCTCGTCCTCGAGCAAAAAAAAAGAAAGACTAACTTAAGAACCTAACTCACTTTCGTAGGAATCACGGTTGCATTTAGCGTATGCAACAAGCTCTTTAAACGCCTTGGTTCCCCCAAGTGGACGAGTAAGGTCTTGTGACGGTTTGCAGAAGACATACCCATAAAATCTTGAAAAAGAAAACAAAAAAAAGAGAAGCAAAAATCGAAAAATAAAAATGACAAAATACAAAATATACATCGGGGTAAACTGTACACAATCGGAGCAACTGAAACCCACAAGTGAGTGAAGTATTAGTCTGTACACAAGCATTATATGTATTTCAGGACACATCAGTCCAAAGAATGGCATCCAGACATCCAGGCTGATCAAAACAGTACAAAACACCCCTAAATCAAAAAAAGGGGAAAAGTTATACAAAAAGGAGAAAAATTGAAAAATTTCCACAAAAATGAAAATTTTCCACAAAAATAAGAAATAAAAGGGTAGATGACCCCACCCCCACATCTAAATCTCACAATGTCCTCATTGGGAGCTAAGGAGTCAGAATCACCAACCAAAACACAAATATAGACCAAAGAAATAAATTTGCAAAATAACTATACAAAAACAAAATATAAATAAGAAAGGGCAAAAGCTATATATACAAAAAGAAAATAAAGAAAGAGAAAAGAGGGAACGAATTTACCAGGTCAGGTGCACTCCTCCTCATGTTACTCTTCAAGACGGTGCTATGGGAGGTTGAAGGAGCATCAGCTACTCCTCCTCATCTTAAGACCCGAGCTACCAAATTAGATGCCGTCAAAGCTCGCATGAGCTTATCAAACACCTGAGCATAGAACTCAAATGAATGTAAGTAAGAGCACACAAATATGAACACATGCATAACAACAAGTGCTCTCCTAAACATATTAAATGTGTTGGAGAAATTAAAAGAATAATTGAATGCAGTAGTGAATATGATTTTTCCAAGCATGTCATCCAGGTACAGACTATAAAGATCAAGGGAGGGGTTGTACCCTCTAAGAGTACCTAGGGACTCAGAACAGCCAACCTCATTCCCCTCAAGTATCGCTTGAGAATCAATAAGTAACATATCACAACATTCAGGGGAAGGGGAGGGTGGTGAGCAGGAAGAAGACGCATGGAATCTATCAAGAGGGCTGAGGGATATATTTTTAACAAAATCAACATTAGTTGGCCCCACAACGACAACATCCACTCATGAAGTCCCTATGGGAGTTTCATGAAGATCATACTCCTCAATAAAAACATGGCCTAAATCAGACCAAGTATCATCCTCATCAACTCTAGCGCTAACACTAAAGTGCTCAACTAACTTGAACTCTGTCGACTCAGCTAAAGGGAAAGTTGTATCAAGAAAGGTCATGATAAACGCAGTGTTGTCCCAAAGGGTATTAGGAAAGAATGGAGCAACAATGAGTAAAGTTGTCAAGGGACGGTCGAATACGTCCTCTAGTCTGGACTCTAGAGGAGGGAAACATGCACCATCATCACATAGATTGACATCAACTCTAGAATAACTAGAGCTAAGGTCAGTCTTAGGAGATAGGTCATACTCCTGCAGTTTATTAGCATGCTCAATTTGTTTCTCATTCATTGTCTCTATCAGATTGCTAAGTCCAGCAAATCCCTCAGTAGAAATATAATAGGGATAAGAACTACTATCATGATTAAAACAATGGCAAATTTCGCACATAGGCGGAGCATAATCAGGGATGCAAGGGGGCGGGATATATGAATTAGTGCAACTAATCTCATATTCATAAGTATCCCCGAGCCAACCAATCAAGAAATTACATGCTTCATTAACATCCTTAGCGCAGAAATCCTAGTACTCTAAAAGAGCACGGGTTTCACAATTCACACCCTCATATACCGTATCCAAAAGTTCCCACTTTTCCAAATAAAAATTGCGATGAACAAGAAAAGCATGTAATCTATCATAGTGTCTCCAAAACAATTCATGCTCATATTGAGGAAAGTGAGAAAAAGACATTTTTTTTCAATTTTCAATTTTTTTTTTCAAAATAAAAGCCTAGTCTCGAATGCCCAAGTAAGTTCCAATATTGGAAAGCGTCAACTCCCCGACAATGGCGCCAAAAATTTGTTAGGGAAAAAATTTTAATATTTATAAACCCCAAAGTGCAAGGTGTATCATTGAGTACTCACGGTGTCGTCCGCAGAGAGTTGGGTTTCCAAGTACCAGAGCTAACTCAAGCGTCTCAAGCTAAGCAAAACTGAAAGGATGGAAAATAGAACTACATTACTAAAGCAAAAACAAAAGGACTATGATTAGACCTAAGATAAACAAAGTAATAAAGTCAAGCCCAAACCTTCCCAAGTTACGCTAGTATTCAGAGATGGTCGGTTGCATCATTAAAACCACCCAAAACCCTCTCTCAAGGGTCATGAGCTAGTCTAGTTGTTCTAACCTCCTATTTTCATGGGTTTAGTTCAATTAAACTACAAGATTGACAACCCTTGACCTAGTTAGTGACAACACTATTTTCATGTCCCAATCGCAACTATTCTTTCTACTCACACTAGACAATCGACCTTGCCTCTCAGCATAAATCAATTGCCCCAAACCACGGATGAAAGCTCTTTCAAACATTTCATCAAACACTTGGCGGGCGTGAAAGAAAACCCTAAATACATGGTAGGGTTGGGGCCTAAACAAGGTTAATTAGCCATCAAGGGCTAGCCACAATCCAAGCAACCATGATTAACAACTAATTAAACACAAAAACAAGAAAATCTAAACAGAACCTAAAGTAGCAAGCAAGAACGTAAACATGAATAAAAGAGGAATTAATCTAAACTAGCACGAATGAAAGCTAAAGGAAACACAAAATCATAATAAAACCAAAACATTTAAACTAAGCAAATTAGATACAAGGATTAAACTAACAAAATGAAAACAAGAACAAAAACGTGAAATAAAGAGGGAGATAGAGAAAGAGGGAAACTTATGCTTGAATTGATTGAAGAATTCGAAGTCCACAAGATTGAATCCCGAAATACAAACTACAATCATAATCTAATCCTCCTATTGAGGTTTTTATTGGCTATAACATAAACTAAAACTAGCCTAAAATCGCTAGAGAGAACCCCGAGCGACCCCCGAACAAACACGTCGAAAATGGGTTAAAATAGAAAATCGGACGAGCGAGAGAGCGGGGGGGGGGGGGGGGGGACGACAGGCCCATCGTGCCAGGGTGGCACGGCCGTGGCACTTGTCTGGCGCGGTGGTTCGGCCCCCCTGCCGTTCCTTCTTGCCTATTTTTGCTGTTTTTCTTCGCTCTGTCCCGTCTTCGCTCCTTTTCGCGGTACCTGCTTCATTGGAACTTATTTCCTAAAAATGTAAATAAAACAATTAAAAATCCTAAAGATTAAGTTATTATAGGAGTTAAAAGTGGATGAAAGAGGCACGTAAAATAGGACGATTTATCGCCTAATAAATACCCCCACACCTATCTTTTTCCTTGTCCTTGAGCAAAATAAAAGAAAGACTAACTTAAGAACCTAACTCACTTTTGTAGGAATCACGATTGCATTTAGCATATGTAACAAGCCCTTTAAACGCCTTGGGTCCCCCAAGTGGACGAGTAAGGTCTCGTGAGGGTTTGCAGAAGACATACCCACAAAATCTTGAAAAAGAAAACAAAGAAATGAGAAGCAAAAATCGAAAAATAAAAATGACAAAACACAAAATATACATCGGGGTAAACTGTACACAATCGGATCAACCAAAACCCCCTAGTGACTCAAGTATCAGTCTGTACACAAGCATTATATGCATTTCACGACACATCATCCTAAAGAATGGCATCCAGACATCAGCTTTTCATCCCACGACGCGTGAGAACATTGAATCCATCCTTGTGCCTGGTGTGCAAGTGTATCATCACCCTAAGACTTCGGCATACCAAAATCAAACTCAACCCCACTTAACTGACCCAAGCTATCTTATTGATTTGCCAGCATGAAAAACAAGCTTCCACAGTAGCAGTATTGCCTCAAAGGGTAGCACCGAGTAGCGCATGCCTCAAAAGGGTACCTGTTATTCGAAACTCTTTTCTTCCCCCCCCCTCTTTTTTTTTTCTTTTTCTTCTTCTTTGTCATTCCAAACTCTAGTCACGCCTCAAAGGGGTACACCCAGTAGCGCATGAGTTTGTTTGTTTTTGTTTTTCGAAAAGGGGTGGAAGCACATACAAACGTAACTGTACAGTAGACCAGTGGGAGAGCCGATCATGGAAGACTAAGAACGTAAGATACTCATAATACATAAATTAGGACTAGAATGCAAAATTACAGTGGACTGTTGGGGTTAGAACTGAGGCCTAAAATGATAGACTTGGGACGAATGTAAGTAAGAGCACAAATATGAACACATGCATAACAACAAGTGCTCTCCTAAACATATTAAATGTGTTGGAAAAATTAGAAGAATAATCGAATGCACTAGGCAATATGATTTTTCCAAGCATGTCCTCTCGGTACAGACTATAAAGATCAAGGGAAGGGTTGTACCCTCTAAGAGTACCTAGGGATTTAGAACTGTACCTAGGGACTCAGAACAGTCAACCTCATTCCCCTCAAGTATCGCATGAGAATCAATAAGTAATATGTCACAACACTCAGGGGAAGTGGAGGGTGGTGAGCAGGAAGAAGAAGCATGGAATGTATCAAGAGGGTTGAGGGATATATTATCAACAAAATCAGCATTAGTTGACCCCACAATCACAACATCCACTCATCAAGTCCCTATGGGAGCTTCATGAAGATCATACTCAATAAAAACTTGGCCTAATTCAGACCAAGTATCATCCTTATCAACACTAGCGCTAACACCAAAGGTCTCACCTACGTTGAACTCCGTCAACTGAGCAAAAGGGGAAGGTGAATCAAGAAAGGTCATGATAAACGCAGTGTTATCCCAAAGGGTATTAGGAAAGGATGGAGCAACGGTGAGTAAAGTTGTCAAGGGAGGGTCGAGTACGTCCTCTAGAGGAGCGAAAGATGCACCATCATCACATAGAATTACATCAAGTCTAGAATAACTAGAGCTAAGGTCAGTCTCAAGTGATAGGTCATACTCCCGCAGTTTATGAGCAAGCTCAATTTGTTGCTCATTCATTGTCTCTATCATATTGCTAAAACCAGTAACGCCCCCATCAGAAATATAATAGAGATAAGAACTACTGTCATGATTAGAACAATGGCAAATTTCGCATATAGGAGGAGCATAATCAGGGATGCAAGGGGGTAGGATATATGAATTAGTACAACTAATCTCATATCCGTAAGTATCCCCGAGCCAACCAATCAAGAAATTACATGCTTCATTAAAATCTTTAGCACAGAAATCCCATTCGTCTAAAAGAGCATGGGTTTCACAATTCACACCCTCATAGATTGTATTCAAAAGTTCGCACTTTTCCAAATAAAAATTGCAATGAGCAAAAAAAGCATATAATCTATCATAATATCTCCAAAACAATTCATGCTCATATTGAGGAAAGCGGAAAAAAGACTTTTTTTTTCAATTTTCAGTTTTTTTTCCAAAATAAAAGCCTATTCTCGAATGTCCTGGTAAGCTCTAATATTGGAAAGCGCCAACTCCCCAGTAACAGTGCCAAAAACTTGTTAGGGAAAAAGTTTTAATATTTGTAAACCCCAAATGCAAGGTGTATCGTTGAGTACTCGGGGTGTCGTCCGCAGAGAGTTGGGTTTCCAAGTACCAGAGCTAACTAAAGCATATCAAGCAAAGCAAAACTGAATGGATGGAAAATAGAACTAAACTAAAGCGAAAACAAAAGGACTATGATTAGACCTAAGATAAACCAAGTAATCAAGTCAAGCCCAAACCTTCCCAAGTTACGCTAGTATTCAGAGATGGTCGGTTGTATCATTAAAACCACCCAAGCCCTTTCTCAAGGGTCATGCGCTAGTCTAGTTGTTCTAACCTCCTATTTTCATAGGTTTAGTTCAATTAAATTACAAGATTGACAACCCTTGACCTAGTTAGCGACAAGACTATTTTCATGTCCCGATCCCAACTATTCTTTTTACTAACACTAGACAATCGACCTTACCTCTCAACATAAGTCAATTGCCCCAAAACACGGTTGAAAGCTCTCTCAAGCATTTCATCGAACACCTGGCGGGCATGAAAGAAAACTCTAAATTCTAGGCATAAACAAGGTAGGGTTGGGGCTTAAAAAAGGTTAATTAGCCATCAAGGGCTAGCCACAATCCAATCAACCAAGTTTAACAACTAATTAAACACGAAAACATGAAAACCTAAACTAAACCTAAACTAGCAAACAAGAACGCAAACATGAATAAAAGAGGAATTAATCTAATCTAGCACAAATGAAAACTAAAGGAAACACAAAATCATAATAAAACCTAAACATTTAAACTAAGCAAATCAGATACAAGGATTAAACTAACAAAATGAAAACAAGCTTGAATCTTGGAATACAAACTACAATCCTAATCTAATCCTCTTATTGAGGTTTTTACTGGCTAAAACCTAAACTAAAACTAGCCTGAAATCGCCAGAGAGAACCCCTGAACGACCTCCGAACAAAAACGCCGAAAATGAGTTTAAATAGAAAATCGGACGAGCGAGCGAGCGGAGGGGGGTACGACGGGCCCACCGTGCCTGGGTGGCACGACCGTACCACTTCTCTGGCGCGGTGGTTCGGCCCCCTTACTGTTCCTTCTTGCCTGTTTTTGCTGTTTTTCTTCGCTTTGTCCTGTCTTCGGTCTTTTTCGCGGCACCTGCTCCATTAGAACTTATTTCCTACAAAATGTAAATAAAACAAGTAAAAATCCTAAAGATTAAGCAATTATGCGAGTTAAAAGTGGGTGAAAGAGGCACGTAAAATAGGGCAATTTATCGCCTAACAAATACCTTCACACCTATATTTTGCTCGTCCTCGAGCAAAATAAAAGAAAGACTAACTTAAGAACCTAACTCACTTTCGTAGGAATCACGGTTGCATTTAGCGTATGCAACAAGCCATTTAAACCCCTTAGTTCCCCCCAAGTGGACGCGTAGGGTCTCGTGAGGGTTTGCAGAAGATATACCCACAAAATCTTGAAAAAGAAAACAAAGAAAAGAGAAGCAAAAATCGAAAAATAAAAATGACAAAACACAAAATATACATCGAGGTCAATTGTACACAATTGGATCAACCGAAACCCCCTAGTGACTCAAGTATCAGTCTGTACACAAGCATTATATGCATTTCAGGACACATCATCACAAAGAATGGCATCCAGACATCAGCTTTTCACGCCACGACGTGTGAGAACATTGAATCCATCCCGATGCCTGGTGTGCAAGTGTACCATCACCCTGAGACTTTGGCATACCAAAATCAAACTCAACCCCACTTAACTGACCCAAGCTATCTTATTGATTTGCCAGCATGAAAAACAAGCTTCCACAGTAGCAGTATTGCCTCAAAGGGTAGCACCGGGTAGCGTATGCCTCAAAAGGGTACCTGTTATTCGAAACTCTTTTCTTCCCCCCCTTTTTTTTCTTTTTCTTCTTCTTTGTCATTCAAAAATCTTGTTACACCTCAATGGGATACACCCAGTAGTGCATGAGTTTGTTTGTTTTTGTTTTTTGGAAAGGGATGCAAGCACATACAAAGGTAACTGTGCAGTAGGAGAGCCGATCATGGAAGACTAAGAACATAAGATATGGATAATACATAACTCAGGACTGGATTGCAAAATTACAATGGACTGTTGGGGTTAGAACTGAGGCCCAAAATGACAGACTTGGGGCGAATATCTATCATGCACATTATATTTACGTACGAGCTAATAGCTAAGGTATTGGAAATCAAGGCTGATCAAAATAGTATAAAACTCCCCTAAATCCAAAAAAAAGGAAAAGATATATAAAAAGGAGAAAAATTGAAAAATTTACACAAAAATGAAAAATTTTCATAAAAATAAGAAATAAAAGGGTAGATGACCCCACCCCCACACCTAAGTCTCACAATGTCCTCAATGGGAGCTAAGGAGTCAGAATCACCAACAAAAACACAAATATAGAGAAAAGAAATAAATCTACAAAATAACTTTACAAAAACCAAATATAAATAAGCAAGGGCAAAAGCTATATATATAAAAACAAAATAAAGAAAGAGAAAATGGGGAACAAATTTGTTAGGTAAGGTGCTGAGTGCACCTAAACTACCACCTCCTCAAGACGGTGCTACGGGAGGTTGAAGGAGCATTAGCCACTCCTCCTCATCTCAGGACCCGAGCTACTAAATCAGATGCCATCAAAGCTCGCATGAGCTTATCAAACACCTGAGCATGCAACTCAGATGAATGTAAGTAAGAGCACACAAATATGAACACATGCATAACAACAAGTGCTCTCCGAAACTTATCAAATGTGTTGGAAAAATCAAAAGAATAATCGAATGCACTAGTCAATATGATTTTTCCAAGCATGTCCTCCAGGTACAGACTATAAAGATCAAGGGAGGGGTTGTACCCTCTAAGAGTACCTAGAGACTCGGAACAGTCAACCTCATTCCCCTCAAGTATCGCATGAGAATCAATAAGTAACATATCATAACATTCAAGGGAAGTGAAGGGTGGTGAGTAGGAAGAAGAAGCATGGAATGTATCAAGAGGGTTGAGGAATATATTATCAACAAACTCAGCATTAGCTGAACCCACAACCACAACATCCACTCATGAAGTCCCTATGGGAGTTTCATGAAGATCATACTCCTCAATAAAAACATGGCCTAACTCAGACCAAGTATCATCCTCATCAACACTAGCGCTAACAACAAAGGTCTCACCTACCTCGAACTCCATCGATTGAGCTAAAGGGGAAGGTGTATCAGGAAAGGTCATGATAAACGCAGTGTTGTCCCAAAGGGTATTAGGAAAGGATGGAGCAACGGTGAGTAAAATTGTCAAGGGAGGGTCGAGTACGTCCTCTGGTCCTGACTCTAGAGGAGGGAAATATGCACCATCATCACACAGATTGACATCACGTCTAGAATAACTAGAGCTAGGGTCAGTCTCAGGTGATTAATCATACTCCCACAGTTTATTAGCAAGCTCAATTTATTGCTCATTCATTGTCTCTATCATATTGCTAAGTCTAGCAAAGCCCTCATCAGAAATATAACAGGGATAAGAACTACTGTCATGGTTAGAACAATGGCAAATTTCGCATATAGGAGGAGCATAATCAGGGATGCAAGGGCGTGGGATATATGAATTAGTGCAACTAATCTCATATTCTTAAGTATCCTGGAGCCAACCAATCAAGAAATTACATGCTTCATTAACATCTTTAGCACAGAAATCCCAGTCCTCTAAAAGAGCACGGGTTTCACAATTCACACCCTCATACACTTTATTCAAAAGTTCCCACTTTTCCAAATAAAAATTGCAATCAGCAAGAAGAGCATGTAGTCTATCATAATATCTCCAAAAGAATTCATGTTCACGTTGAGGAAAGTGGGAAAAAGACTTTTTTTTTCAATTTGTAGTTTTTTTTTGCAAAATAAAAGCCTAGTCTCCAATGTCCAAGTAAGCTCTAATATTGGAAAGCGCTAACTCCCCGGCAACGGTGCCAAAAACTTGTTAGGGAAAAAGTTTTAATATTTATAAACTCCAAATGCAAGGTGTGTCGTTGAGTAATCAGAGTGTCGTCCACAGAAAGTTGGGTTTCCAAGTACCAGAGCTAACTAAAGCATCTCAAGCTAAGCAAAGCTGAAGGGATGGAAAATAGAACTAAACTACTAAGGCGAAAACAAAAGGACTATGATTAGACCTAAGATAAACCAAGCAATCAAGTCAAGCCCAAAGCTTCCCAAGTTACGCTAGTATTTAGAGATGGCCGGTTGCATAATTAAAACCACCCAAGCCCTCTCTCAAGGGTCATGAGCTAGTCTAGTTGTTCTAACCTCCTATTTTCATGGGTTTAGTTCAATTAAACTACAAGATTGACAACCCTTGACCTAGTTAGCGACAAGACTATTTTCATGTCCCAATCGCAACTATTCTTTCTACTCACACTAGACAATCGGGCTTGACTCTCAGCATAAATCAATTGCCCCAAAACACAGATGAAAGCTCTTTCAAGCATTTCATCGAACACTTGGCGGGCGTAAAGGAAAACTCTAAATTTTAAGCATAAACAAGGTAGGGTTGGGTCCTAAACAAGGTTAATTAGCCATCAAGGGCTAGCCACAATCCAATCAACTAAGATTAATGACTAATTAAGCATGAAAACATGAAAACTTAAACTAAACCTAAGCTAGCAAAGAAGAAAGTAAACATGAATAAAAGAGGAATTAATCTAATCTAGCACAAATGAAAACTAAAGGAAACACAAAATCATAATAAAACCTAAACATTTAAACTAAGCAAATCAGATACAAGGATTAAACTAACAAAATGAAAACAAGAACAAAAACGTGAAATAAAGAGGGAGAAAGAAAGAGAAAGAGGGAAACTTATGCTTGAATTGATTGAAGAATTCAAAATCCACAAGCTTGAATCCCGGAATACAAACTACAATCCTAATCTAATCATCCTATTGAGGTTTCTATTGGCTAAAACCTAAACCAAAACTATCCTAAAATCGCCAAAGAGAACCCCGAGCGACCCCTGAACAAAAACGCCGAAAATGGGTTTAAATAGAAAATCGGACGAGCGAGTGAGCGGAGGGGGACGCGATGGTGCCAAGTGGCATGGCCCCACCGTGCCAGGGTGGCACAGTTGTGCCACTTCTCTCGCACGGTGGTTCGGCCCCCCTGTTGTTCCTTCTTGCCTGTTTTTGCTGTTTTTCTTTGCTTTGTCCCGTCTTCACTCCTTTTCGCGGTACTTGCCCCATTGTAACTTATTTCCTACAAAATGTTAATAAAACATGTAAAAATCCTATAGATTAAGTTATTATACGAGTTAAAAGTGGGTAAAAGAGGCACGTAAAATAGGGCGATCTATCGCCTAACAAACACCCCTACACTTATCTTTTGCTCATACTCGAGCAAAATAAAAGAAAGACTAACTTAATAACCTAACTCACTTTCGTAGGAATCATGGTTGCATTTAGCTTATGTAACAAACCCTTTAAACCCCTTGGTTCCCCCAAGTAGGCGAGTGAGGTCTCGTGAGTGTTTGCAAAAGATATACCCACAAAATCTTGAAAAAGAAAACAAAGAAAAGAGAAGCAAAAATCGAAAAATAAAAATGACGAAACAAAAAATATACATCGGGGTAAACTGTACACAATCGGATCAACCGAAACCCCCTAGTGACTCAAGTATCAGTCTGTACACAAGCATTTTATGCATTTCAAGACATATCATCCCAAAGAATGACATCTAGACATCAGCTTTTCACCCCACGACGCGTGAGAATATTGAATCCATCCCGGTGCCTGGTGTGCAAGTGTATCATCACCCTAAGACTTTGGTATACCAAAATCAAACTCAACCCCACTTAACTGACACAAGTTACCTTATTGATTTGCTAGAATGGAAAACAAGCTTTCCCAGTAGCACATGCCTCAAAGGGGTACAAGTCATTCCAAACTCTTTTCTTCCCTCTCCCCCCCTTTTTTTTGTTTTCTTCTTCTTTGTCATTCCAAACTCTTGTCAAGCCTCAAAGGGATACACCCAGTAGCGCATGAGTTTGTTTGTTTTTGTTTTTTGAAAAGGGGTGCAAGCACAAACAAAGGTAACTACGCAATAGATCAGTGGGAGAGCTGATCATGGAAGACTAAGAATGTAAGATACTGATAATACATAAATCAGGACTGGATTACAAAATTACAATGGACTGTTGGGGTTAGAACTAAGGCCTAAAATGGCAGACTTGGGACGAATATCTATCATGCACATTATATTTATATACAAGCTAATAGCAAAGGTACCAGAGATCTAGGCGTATCAAAATAGTACAAAACTCCCTTGAATCCAAAAAAAAGGAAAAGTTATACAAAAAGGAGAAAAATTAAAAAATCTACACAAAAATGACAAATTTACACAAAAATAAGAAATAAAAGGGTAGATGACCCCACCCCCACACCTAAATCTCACATTGTCCTGATTGGGAGCCAATGAGTCACAATCACCAACAAAAACAGAAATATAGACAAAAGAAACAAATCTATAAAATAACTATACAAAAACAAAATATAAATAAGAAAGGGCAAAAGCTATATATGTAAAAAGAAAATAAAGAAAGAGAAAAGAGGGAACAAATTTACCAGGTTAGGTGCTGAGTGCACCTAAACTGCCACCTCCTCAAGGCGGTGCTATGGGAGGTTGAAGGAGCATCAACCACTCCTCATCATCTCAACACCCCAGCTACCAAATTAGATGCCATCAAAGCTCGCATGAGCTTATCAAACACCTGATCATGCAACTCAGATGAATGTAAGTAAGAGCGCACAAATATGAACACATGCATAACAACAAATGCTCTCCTAAACATATTAAATGTGTTGGAAAAATCAGAAGAATAATCGAATGCACTAGCCAATATGATTTTTCCGGGCATGTCCTCCAGGTACAGACTATAAAGATCAAGGGAGGGGTTGTACCCTCTAAGAGTACCTAGGGACTCGGAATAGTCAACCTCATTCCCCTCAAGTATCGCATGAGAATCAATAAGTAACATATCACAACACTCAGTGGAAGTGAAGGGTGGTGAGTAGGAAGAAGAAGCATGGAATGTATCAAGAGGGTTGAGGAATATATTATCAACAAACTCAGCATTAGCTGAACCCACAAGCACAACATCCACTCATGAAGTCCCTACGGGAGTTTCATGAAGATCATACACCTCAATAAAAACATGGCCTAACTCAGACCAAGTATCGTCCTCATCAACACTAGTGCTAACACCAAAGGTCTCATCTACCTTGAACTCCGTCGACTGAGCTAAAGGGGAAGCCGTATCAGGAAAGGTCATGATAAATGCAGTGTTGTCCCAAAGGGTATTAGGAAAGGATGGAGCAACTGTGAGTAAAATTGTCAAGGGAGGGTCGAGTACGTCCTCTAGTCCGAACTGCAGTGGAGGGAAAGACACACCGTCATCACACAGATTGACATCACGTTTAGAATAACTAGAGGTAAGGTCAGTCTCAGGTGATTGGTCATACTCCCGTAGTTCATTAGCAAGCTCAATTTGTTGCTCATTCATTGTCTCTATCATATTGCTAAGTCTAGCAAAGCCCTCATCAGAAATATAATAGGGATAAGAACTACTGTCATGATTAGAACAATGACAAATTTCGCACATAGGAGGAGCATAATCAGGGATGCAAGGGGGTGGGATATATAAATTAGTGCAACTAATCTCGTATTCATAAGTATCCCCGAGCCAACCAATCAAGAAATTACATGCCTCATTAACATCTGAAGCACAGAAATCCCAGTACTCTAAAAGAGCACGGGTTTCACAATTCACACCCCCATAGACTGTATTCAAAAGTTCCCACTTTTCCAAATAAAAATTGCAATCAACAAGAAAGGCATGTAATCTATCATAATATCTCCAAAACAATTCATGCTCATATTGAGGAAAGTGGGAAAAAGACATTTTTTTTAAAAAAAAAAAAGCCTAGTCTTGAATGCGCAAGTAAGCTCTAATATTGGAAAGCGCCAACTCCCCGACAATGGTGCCAAAAACTTGTTAGGGAAAAAGTTTTGATATTTATAAACTCTAAGTGCAAGGTGTATCGTTGAGTAGTCGCAGTGTCATCCGCAAAGAGTTGGGTTTCCAAGTACCAGAACTAACTAAAGCGTCTCAAGCTAAGCAAAACTGAAGGGATGGAAAATAGAACTACACTACTAAAGCGAAAACAAAAGGACTATAATTAGACCTAAGATAAACCAAGTAATCAAGTCAAGCCCAAACCTTTCCAAGTTATGCTAGTATTCAGAGATGGTCGGTTGCATCATTAAAACCACCCAAGCCCTCTCTCAAGGATCATGAGCTAGTCTAGTTGTTCTAACCTCCTATTTTCATGGGTTTAGTTCAATTAAACTACAAGATTGACAACCCTTTACCTAGTTAGCGACAAGACTATTTTCATGTCCCAATCACAACAATTCTTTCTACTCACACTGGACAATCGACCTTACCTCTCAGCATAAGTCAATTGCCCCAAAACACGGATGAAAGCTCTTTCAAGCATTTCATCGAACACTTGGCGGCGTGAAGGAAAACTCTAAATTCTAGGCATAAACAAGGTAGGGTTGGGGCCTAAACAAGGTTAATTAGCCATCAAGGGCTAACCACAATCCAATCAACCAAGATTAATGACTAATTAAACACGAAAACATGAAAACTTAAACTAAACCTAAGCTAGCAAACAAGAAAGTAAACACGAATAAAAGAGGAATTAATCTAAACTAGCACGAATGAAAACTAAAGGAAACACAAAACCATAATAAAACCTAAACATTTAAACTAAGCAAATCAGATACAAGGATTAAACCAACAAAATGAAAACAAGAACAAAAACGTGAAATAAAGAGAGAAAGAGAAAGAGAAAGAGGGAAACTTATGCTTGAATTGATTGAAGAATTCGAAATCCACAAGCTTGAATCTCGGAATACAAACTACAATCCTAATCTAATCCTCCTATTGAGGTTTCTATTGGCTAAAACCTAAACTAAAACTAGCATAAAATCTCCAGATAGAACCGCAAGCGACCCCCGAACAAAAATGCCGAAAATGGGTTTAAATAGAAAATCGAACAAGCGAGCGAGCAGAAGGGGGCACAACGGTGCCAAGTGGCATGGCCCACCGTGCCACTTCTCTAGCGTGGTGGTTCGGCCCCCCTGCTGTTCTTTCTTGGCTATTTCTGTTGTTTTTCTTCCCTTTGTCCCATTTTCGCTTCTTTTTGCGGTACTTGCTCCATTGGAGCTTATTTCCTACAAAATGTAAATAAAACAAGTAAAAACCATATAGATTAAGTTATTATATGAGTTAAAAGTGGGTGAAAGAGGCACGTAAAATATGACAATTTATCGCCTAACAAATATAGCATTGAAATCACCAAAACACACCTAGTGATTCGTCTTTGTGTTCAAATGTTGCATTAGCTAGCACCCTCTAGGAAATCTACCCATCAAGGTCTTAAATCTCAATGTGATTTAAGGACTTTTCCCTAAGTTTTTTACTTCTTCCCTTTCGGATATCCGTAGATACCTAGCACCCTCTAGGAAATCTACCCATCAAGGTCTTAAATCTCAATGTGATTTAAGGACTTTTCCCTAAATACCATATTGACATTATCCTTCCACCAACCACCACTCCTCACCTAGGCTTCTCCTTTACGGCTAACATGAATTCCGTTGTCACACTCAATTCCTCTCCGAACCTTAGCGATCTCCCACTCCTTTTTTTTAGTCTTTAAGAAGACTTGGTCGAGATCTTGATCAAGAATGAGGCACTTGAGGCCTCGAATCGCTCATAGGTTCCTAAGCCCATGGTAGTTCGACAACAGCAATCTCATTACTCTTAGCAGGTTGATCAATAGTAACCACTTTTTTTGGGCAAGAACTATTAGCATCCACTTCCCTATCTTGAGCCTTCTTAGGATTATCTCTGTATATGCCCTTATGGGCCTCAATCTCCCTCTTCCTACCTGCATAGGCATGCTCATGCACAATGGGTGTCATGCATGATACCTCCTGATGGCGGCTTCATTCTGATCCCCTTTTGGTCTCCCCTACCAGTAGACCTTCCACTATTCCACCATTACTTGTGGAACTATTACAATCAGCACTGTCACAGCTCCACCCTTTCTTTCACAAACATTTTTATCCCTCTATTGGATCTCCAAACGTCTGATGAACGACAAATTCACCCATTTTACATGCCTCTTTCACCCACTTTTTGCTCGTATAATAACTTAATCTTTAGGATTTTTACTTGTTTTATTTATGTTTTGCAGGAAACAACTCCAAATCAAGCAAACGTCGCGAAAAGGGACGAATACGGGACGAAACGAAGAAAAGCAGCTAAAACCGACGAGAACCGGCAAAACCGGGAGACCACCACCGTGCCACCAGTGAAGTGGCACGGTGAGGCCGTGCCACATGGCACGGTGGGACCGTGCCACATGGCACGGTCGTGCCTCCCGGAGTTTCGTCCGGTTTCGCGAATTCTTCTATTTATGCCCCTTCGGGTGTTTTTGCTTGGGGGTCGCTCGGGGGTTCTTCCAGGCGATTTTTAGGGTAGTTTAGTTTAGGTTTTAGCCAATAAAAACTCCATTGGGAGGATTAGATTAGGGTTGTATTGGATTGTTCTTGGATTCAAGCAATTGGATTTGAAGTTCCTTCCATCAATCTATAAGCCTTCTTCTCTCTTTCTCCACTTATTTCAATTTAGTCATTGTTTGTTCTTATTTTGATTATGTTAGTTTAGATTGTGTTCAGTTTATTTGTTTGGTTTCCATTGTTAATTTATGTTATTTAGTTGTTTAGATTCGTTTTATTTCATTCTCTTTGTTTTGTTCTTCGTGTTCTTGCACTTGTTTGTTAGTTTAGGTTTTGTTGTGTTTGTGATGTTGAGTTGTTAGATTTTGTGGGCTTGGATTGTGATTAGCTTCTTGATGGCTAATTAGTCTTGTATGTGGCCTAACCATACCCAATCTATGCCTAGAACCTAGAGTTTTTCCTCACGCCCGCCAAGTGTTCGATGAAATGCTTGAGAGAGCTTTCATCCATATTTTTGGCGATTGACTTATGCTGAGAGGTGAGGTCAATTAGCTAGTGTGGGAGAGGGAATAGCTGAGTTCGGGATACGAAAGTAGTATCCGAATCGAGTTAGGTCCAGGGTTGCTAGTTTTGTGGTCTAATTCGACTAACCCCACGAAAGTAGGTGGTTACGCGAATTAGACTAGCTCATGACCCTTGAGAGAGGGCTTGGGTGGTCTCTGATGGTGCAACCGACCATCTCTAGTTCGTGATGTAGTTTGGGTAGGTTAGGACTCGTCTTGATTAACTGGTTCATCACTTGGTGAAATCATAAACCCAAGTCCCTTTTTGTTTGTTTGTTTTAGTAGTTTAGTCCTTCTTCCTTCACCTTCGATCCTGCCTAGATTGAGACGCTTTAGTTAGCCTCGGTAGTTGGAAACACAACTCCCTGCGGACGACACCCCAAGTACTCAACGATACACCTTGCACTTGGGGTTTATAAATATTAAAACTTTTTATGTAACAACGTCCATTCTCCTTCCCTCCCTCCTCAACGCCTACCCTCTCCTTTGTCTATAACCTGACTTTAGAGAAACTCTCGACTACTTCCTTAATGCTTGGTGCTATTTTGGTCTTAGACTATTGTTTCAGTTGAAACACTAACTTTTAGACCACGGGGTTTTCCTCCTTATTCCTTACCTTAGTCTTCAAACCCTTCCTCATATTCCGTGCTGAAGCCTTCATCCAATCACCATAAGAGTAGACCTCATCCCCTCTTTCTTCTTTCACTTTCTCCCATGCCTCACAATCATGTTCAATATGCTCTAACCTACTACAGAGACAAAAAGGGGTAGGAATTATTCATATTTTACATCCACCCAGATTTCCTTGCCTTTGCCAAAGTCAAGACACACCTCATAGGGGAATGGTTCTCTAAGGTCTATTAGGGTTTTCAACCTTAAAGATTACATCCACCCTACCTCCTTAAAGTCATCCACTTTGACAAAGATACCAATTGACTCTGTCACTGCTTTGATTTTCACTTCTCTTGGCCCTCAAAAGGTGGGTCATAAACCCTAACCAAAAATGGGGCATGCGTAGGGTTTTTGCTGCTTAAGATGGTTGTATCTACCCTACTGCTTCTTTTAAATTCACTACACACTTATTGAAAACCTAGGGTTCCCTTTTAAAACCCTCTTCTTGTCCCTACAATGGAATAATTGGAAGAGAAAAACATTATCAGCAACTTCCTTGGCCTTAAATCCATATGTTGGCCTCCTTATGCTTTTTATAGAAGGCATGAACATATAGGCATTAAAATTCTTTTTTGTTCATGCTGGTAATATAAGGACTCACCTTCATGAGGAAACATTGCTCGGATCTCGCCTGTTGAATGCTGCCCACGAACATGATTGAACTAGGTTGACGGTGGCTACTAGAGTCACTATATAGCATCACACCCAAACCCAATCTATAGCGATGGTAGGATTAACATGAAAGAGAAGGTAGAGAGAAGCAAAGAGAGAGAATAACACTTTTCTCAACTAGTTTAACTCATAACCAGCTCTTCTTTAAATCATTATCAAGATTTGTAACTGATTTGTACTTATTACAAATGATTAATACATAATTAATCGCCCACTTAATGTGGGTATCAAAGTGACCGTTATACTCGGTCAACAGCTCGTAATTTCCCCAAAGGCACAAAGCCAATTTCGACGACTCCTCCATGCCAGTCATTTCCCACTGCATAGGCACTTTGTCCTCTCTTCTCCCTGGATTGTCATCATTCCTCCCATACATTGCTTCTCCCGTCAGCCATCCCTACCTTAGACCGCTAGGAAAAAGAACTACGCACTCGCTGTCGATGAAGCCTAGATGACTAGATGTGACTCACTACCGACGAACCTTAGATGGCTAGACGAGAGTCCTATGAGAGTAGTTTCTTCACTGAATAATTAATGGATGGTTATTTAGCATAATTTGAAGAAAGCCATTTTTTTAAATAAAAAAGGGCTTCTTTTTTAGTTTATTTGGACAAATATGGCCATATTAATTGGTGGTTTAAAAAGAAGAAAATAAGCAACACAAAAGGTCGTACAACATAAGTTTTGCTTCCCTTTATGCATAACAAAAATATAAAATTATGTATCGGTAAAATAATGTTGATATGTGTCTGTTAAGAATTAATTAAACAGTTACTTAAAATGCAAGAGAATTAATTAAACAGTTACTTAAAAGTTGCATTTAGAGGTCAAGGCAAAAGCTTCGCCTTTGTGGAAAGACAGAAAACGAGTAGCATAGGACTTGGGTTCAAGATTTAAATGGAAAGACAATGTTGTCACTGGAACAAAGAAATCCATGAGATCTAATCAAACTGACCGTTAGCTCCATAATAAAGAAGTGCTGCCGAAGTCTTCTTTATAATCCAAATTTGACGGTAAATCGATAACTATTGAACACTGTACTAAACAAGTTTAATTGAATATCACTATATAATACTACTTAACTCTGTAGAAAAACGAATTCTCTAATAGTGGAAAATTTAGAAATTTGGTGTAAGGAAGTCCCAGTTTTGAGGTTTAGAGATTGTAACAATTACCATTAATTTTTTTAGATGTCCTGTCAAAAAAAAAGCAATCATTTTTTGTGTGTAAAAAACTTAGAAGGACTAGCTTATTTATAGTGAAAGACACTATGCTGGTCGTTACCCCATTTCTCAATATCTCACAAAAGTCCCCAAAATTAGTGGATGAGAACCCACCATTTAATGAGTCAATTGGCTACTTTTACTATAGTCTATACAAAACAAATCCATCCAAACATAACAAACTTCAAAAATAGAAATATGCTCCCATGACTTTAGAAAATAAGCCTCCACATAAGTTAAAAGATAAAATAAAATAAAATAAAATAAAGAATTTCACTTAGCCAATCATCAACCTCCAACTTAAAAAATTTTAATTTAAAATCATAATTTTTCAACATTCCCCCACATGATTTAAAATTAAAATAAGATCTTTTTTTCCTAATCACATGAGCATATAATACTACGTAATAGTTGTACGACATCTTGCGGGTTTGAACCAACACTTAGTGAGAATGATTTTCCATCCAAAGGAATGGTAGTGGTATAATACCTTGAACTATATGGTCATGCAGAAAAATCTGGTATCGTGAGTGTCTTTAGAGAGCAACCAAGTCTCACGGTGGCAACCCCACCGCCACACTCACTTAGGTGAATCCTCCAAGGACGATTTGTGACTAAGCCCCCCTGCGCAAAAGACATGCCTTTGGAGTCATTAAGAGGAATACATATATCCTCAACCTCAGACGTCACATGAAGGGCACCATCATCATAGGAATGGGACTTGGGAAAAGCCCGCTAGAAATATTATAGTTTGTGCTCTTTCCAGTAAACCATATAAACAACTTCGTTAATACCCATTGAACTTTGTTCATGGGATTGCCATACCTCTCAAGACGCGTTTCCACTGGGCTCACATATTTTATAGGCTAGTCTCATTTCCCTCGATGATTCAACTAATTTCTGATGCATCAATCCCTTTGTGAGTGTATCCACAATATTGTTTTATGACCTGATAAAAACAACAAAAATCACCCCATGAGAAAGTGCATGTCTTATAGATTTATGCCTCACTATTAAATGCCTCATTTTCGCATTATAATTTTTGCTTTTCACTCTAGGAATAGCTACTTGACTATCACAATGTAATGAAATAGGAAGAACAAGCTTAGGTAATAAAGGAGTATCATTAATCAAACTCTTAAGCCATTAAGCTTCTATGCATGGAGCATCCAAGGCAATTAACTCTCCCTCCACTACGGATCATAATATTATCGTCTGTATTACAGATTTCCGAGAAACTCCACCACTTGCTAATCTAAAAATATAACCACTAGTTGATTTAGTTTCCTATGAATCAGTGATCCAATTGGCATCACTATAACCCTCTAAAGCAGCAGGAAAACCTGTGTAATGAATTGCATAGTTCATAGTCCCTTTCAAGTATTTTAGAACCCTTTCTAATGTGGTCCAATGAGATATATTAGGACTATGTGTATATCTACCCAATATCCCAACCACACAAGCAATGTCCAATCGAGTATGGTTCATCAGGTGTAACAATGATCCAATTATTCGGGAATATTTGTATTGAGACACGCTACCACCCTCATTCTTTTTCAAACTAATAGTTGGATCCATAGGGGTAGACAAAGGGCTCACGCGATAGTAATTAAATTCTTTCAATAGATTTTCAATATAGTCTGATTGAGTTAAGACAATTGAATCATCGTCTCTTATAATTTTAATACCCAAAATAACATCAACTAGACCGAGGCCCTACATATCAAAACTATCCTTCAAGAATTTCTTTGTGCCATTTATTACATGCATATCACTACTAATATCAAAATGTCATTAACATAGAGGCAAAGCACGACACAAGAATTCTCCACAAGTTCCACATATACACACTTATCGCCTTTATTAACATGAAAACCATTAGACAACATAACTTTATCAAAATTTTCATGTCATTGCGTAGGAGCCAGTTTGAGTCCATAAAGCGACTTTGCAAGCTTACACACTTTATTATCACGGATAGGCACTGCAAACCCTTCTGGTTGTTTCATATAAATTTCTTCCTCTAATTCACCTTTTAAAAATGCAGTTTTCACATCCATCTGGTGAATTTGCAATTTATAGATTGAAGCAATAGCAATCAACATTATAATGGTAGTAATTTTAGATATAGACGAATAAGTATAAAAAAATTCAACTCCTTTTTCTTGTTTATATCCTTGAGCTACTAATCTTGCCTTGATTTCTTTTATCGAACCATCAGTTCTAAGTTTCCTTCCAAAAGTCCATTGACATCCAAGTGCTTTAGAACCAGGTGGATGATCAGTTAGCACCCATGTTTTATTAACCATGATGGAGTCCATTTCATCATTTACAACTTGTTTCCAAAATGAGACATCAACAGACAACATTGTCCCTTTATAAGTTTTAGGATCATCTTCAAGAAAATACGTATAAAAATCATCACCAAAACTTTTGTTCTTTCTTCTCCTTTTACTCCTCCTATGTTCAAAACATTTTTGATCATTAATATTTCCTTCTATATTTAAAGCAAAATCCAAAGAAGACTCTTCACAAATTGGTCTAGGCAATTTATTTTTAATAGGAAAAATATTCTCAAAGAAAACTGCATCTCTAGACTCAGTAATAGTATTGTTAGAAACTTCTGAAACTTTTGAGTTAAACACCAAAAATCTATAGGTAGTACTATTTAGAGAATAACCAATAAATACACAGTCAATAGTTTTAGGGCCAATTTTCCTTTTCCTTGCGATAGAACTATTTACCTTAGCCAAGCACCTCCACGCTTTCAAATATTTAATAGAAGGTTTTTTTATTCTTCAACAATTCATAAGGATCTGTTTTGAATTTTTAAAAGGCACTCTTATTAAGAATTAAACAAGTAGAATATAAGGCATCACCCCAACAATTAATAGGCAAATCAGAACTAAGGAGCATAGCATTTACCATATTGAGCAAAGTTCTACTTTTTCTTTCAACTACTCCATTAGACTGTGGTGCTTAAGGAGTCGCCTCATGTATTTTGCCATGTTCGTTTCAAAACTCTACCATTTTAGTAGGAGCATACTCACAACTTCTATCGGACCCTAGAGTTTTTATTTTCTTTTCTAACTGATTCTCAACCTTAGCCTATAAATTTTAAACTTGTCGAACAAATTACTCTTGGGGCTAGTCAAATATGTGTAGCAATACTTAGAGAAATCAACAATAAAGGTTATAAAATACTGACTACCGCCACGAGTTAAAACACGTTGACTATCACAAACATCACTATGAATTAATTCTAATAAGATAGTATTTTTCTCCACAGATTTAAAAGGTTTTCTTGGTTGTTTAGCCCCCACACAAACTTGACATCTATCATTCACATTAGAGGTGTTCATGGTTCGGGTACCCGAACCAAAGGAGATTTTGGTTCGGGTACCCGAAATTTTCGGTCGGCAAGACGGTGAACCGTATCCGAACCGAAATATTCGGGTAACCGAAATTCGGGTACCCAAAAATTTCGGTTCGAGTTTTTGGTTACCCAATAACCCATTTTTTCTAAAATGTTTTTTCCTAATAATTTTGTTGTATCCATAATATAATTATTTCAATTTATGCTATAAAATGTTTTCATATTGCGCCAAGTTGCGCTTGAAATTATTACACAATACGGCAATATCACCTGATATATTATCACCATTCACATTTCAATTAGCCCACACTTTCATAGGGTATAAGCTTGTTAACATCATATTCATCCCAACACATTCAAATAAAACAATGTAACGAAGTCAAAGTACTTGCTTTTTTCGCATTCGAGAATATTTTATTTACCAAGTCTTTAGAGAAGGGATAATATAAAAAAAGTTTCAAAAAAATTTAGAAAACAAGTTTCGGGTTTTCGGGTACCCGAATTCTCAAAATGCCCGAACCGTACCCGAACCAATAACCCAAAAAAAATATTGGTTCGGGTACCCGAACCAAAATTTGAAAATATTTCGAGTCGGGTACCCGAAATTTCGGATTGGGTTGTGGGTTTTCGGTTCGGGTTATTGGTTACGGATATTTTTGAACACCCCTAATTCATGTTAACAAGCGATTTAGGAGTTAGGTCCAAATGGATCATCTTTTTAATGGTATTTTTACCCACGTGACCAAGTCTACCATGGCAAGCATGACAACATTTAGTATTAGCGACAAAAAATTGTAAATTAGCAATTGCATTACTAGAAGAAGGCATTACACTCAATCTATATAAACAATCTAACAAGAAACATTTATCAACGAATTGACCAGGTCTACTAATTGCAACATTATTGGAACCAAAATAAACATTATAACCGTGTTGGTCTAGCGAAGACACACTAGTCAAATGTTTTCTAGTATTAGGAACATGATAAACACCATCTAACTTCAGAAATTTTCTAGAAGACAACTCTAAGTTGACTTGGCCTTCTCCTAGGACTCGAGGCACACTCCCATTCCCCATGCGCATAGTTCTTGTGCTTGATACCTGATAGGATGAAAATATGGTTTTATCAACGCACACGTGAACATTAGTCCTAGAGTTTATCAACCAATCATTAAAGTTAAGAATTGAATTTAGCTCTGGCCTCCCAGCAAAATATCTATTAGCTGGGGAATCGGAGATGGCCCCTATAGTTATGACATTGGCTTGTGGCTTAGGGGGAAAATGACCTTTAGGGGGCTTCCTATTCTGACCTTAACGGAAGTAGCATTCCTTAGCAATATAGTCCGCACCTCAACATACCCAATACTGCCTTCTACCTTGATTATTACCTTTAGTCTTATTGTCATTCAACTTATTGCCCCCATTCTCGAAAATTCTTTTAGGACCATTTTTCTTGAATTTATTAGGTCTAGGTTTAGGAGGACCTTCAACTATGAGAGCCCTAGCTTGAAAATCAGTTTTTGGATTTTTGGAAGAATGATGTTTGTCCATAATTCTCAAAGTAGAGAAAAAATCATCTAAAGAAAACTAATCAGACTTTTTTTGTCTAAGACCTTCAGCAAATTTAGACAAAGACAGAGGCAATTTTTTAATAGCAGAAACAACATAGACTTGCTCACTTTGTTCAACTTCCTTCATTTTCAACTTATATACCAAGTTTTCAAAATCATGACCTTGATCAGATAGATTTTTATTAACAATAAATTGAAAATCAAATCAATCATTAATACTGACTCTCACAAGACCTTTTTCAGCAGTAGCATATCTTTGGACCAAAGTAGTCCGTAAATCACAAACAGTTTTGGTACGATAAAAAATGTGACAAATATTATCAAACAAAGCACTTAAGATACGACCATGGCAAATCATATATTTCTTAGTAATGTCATCTTTTTTAGGATTATCAAACTTATTAGAAATATCTCCATTGGTTGGAATTTCATCAGACTTTTTAGCTTGTTCTTTAAGGTTGTCATGAATAATATAGAAAAGGCCTACTCAGTTAACCAAAACTTCATATGTTGTTGCCAACACAGGAAATTTTTTCCATCAAAATTTTCAAATTTGCTAGTCAAGGCTTTTAGTTCATTCATTTTTTAAAATTAGTAGAAAACTATAAATTTCCTGTCTAAACTTGTTGGAAAATATGAAATATAAATCACAAAAATTAATAAAACAGTATTCGAGGGAATTCTACTACTCAAGAAAGCGACAATAAATACAAATAACAACTTAAGAAAGATAATAATAACATAAGGTAAGAAAGGCCTGGGTTGAAGCACATCGTAGCGCTCTCTTTAGAGAAGAAATGCTCCCAATGCACTGGTTTGATATTGAAGATGCAGGCATTTCCCAAGATTTGGCAACCCACCGATTCTTCTCGAATGCAGCGATCCGAACCTCAAACCAAGTTTCAACTCAATGCTCAAGAAGAAAATAAATTTGTGTACGAAATTTTTAAGAAAGTAATAACAATTTTCCTTAACAAGAATACTAAAATAGGTAATAAAACTTATCAAAAGTTGTTATTGTATACGACATCAAGAAGGGCTTTTTCAGAGTAAAAGATAAAGCAGTAGAAAGTTATAGAGATGCTTTTTGAAGAATCAAAGGCTATAAGATCACCCTAGAGGGGGGTGAATAGGGTGATAATCAAGGTTGCTAAACAATCGAAATGTAAATGCCGAAAAATAAATCGGGACAAAACACGATCAATTTTTAACGAGGTTGGGCGTCAAAAGGCTTAATCCCCGCCTAGAGTTCCCTAACTCTAGGATTAACCTGAACTTTTATTAGGAGGATTGATTACACAACTCTAGAGTACACCTACTCTAAGTTCCAAGACTTAAGTTGACACCTTCAACAAGGCTTGGTAGAGTTGACACCTTCAACAAGGCTTGGTAGAGTTGACCCTTCAACTCTACAATCCCACCTAATCACTACTTGAACAAGGCAAAGAGTAATAGCAATTTGAAGCTCAATGAGTACAATAATTGAGAGTATGAGTATGCTAATGAATGCTCTTCTTGCTTCCTCTCTTCAACTCACAACTACCTTGCAAATTTATAGCCAAGGCTTGAGGATTGAAAGGAAAGTAGCCGTTAGATACTCCCCGATTTTCAGGTTCAGTCTAAAGCCTTGAACTGCAGTTCAGTGACACTGAAGATCGTTCAAAATCTGCATGTAACGGCTACTTGATCTCTTTTCAACGGCTAGCTGATTTTCTAGGCTGATTTGATTCTCTTGGGCTGATTTGTCATTCTTTGCATAAGCAAGATGCATCTCAATAATCTAAAGATACATGGAAGGTTAAAATAAACTTGCCTTTGATTGAATATTACAATATTCCCATAATAGTGTCAATTATAAATAGCAATTTTAGAATATGATTAAAATATCATAGGATTGGAGAACTTGCCTTTTTGTCTTTCATCAAAACATATTAATAAAATCATATTAAAGGATAAAGAGAAAGTCAACAATCTCCCCCCTTTTGATGAAAGACAAAACTGATGCATGGATTCATCAAATAACCAAATTAGCTTCCCATAATCTTTCTCCCCCTTTTTGTATTTCATCAAAAAGGTAGCATAAGAAGGGAAAAAAAATGAAAAATAAAATTAGAGCATGTAAAAATTATGGCAAACACATATAGCTCCCCCTTAACAAATCAATGATATATAAAGATGCTCCCCCTCAATTTATGGCACTCATAAAATATAAGGGATTAAAATACTAACAAAAAATTAATGACATACGCTAATGCTCATTGACTTGGAATTTTTATAAACAACATAATGATGCAATATTTGACCAAAATTCTCCCCTTATCAAGAGTAAATCGAGGCTATCAAAAAATGATCAAGTGATATAATTTTTCTCTTCTAGAAACAAGCAATATAAGTATTAGGGATCATAACAATTATGGACTAAAGCATTGAGATCAAAGACAACATATCATTTATGCATAAAGATAATCACATGATATATATCATAAGATATGACGCAATATTAATCATGCAAAGATAACACCACCTTCCATTTGGTAAGAATTCAAATTTTGATTTCTATTCATGTTGTTGACCAAAAAAAGTCCAACCCTTGATTCAGTCACACCAAAGTTTCTAGTTTCTGCCTACAGTTTAAGGCCTTAAACTGTATTTCAGGGCCTTGAAATATGAGCAATGACAAAACAAACGAACTTACTTTATCTTTACTTTGGGCAAATCATAACTTACCATGTGCTTTTGCAAAGCTCCAATGTTTCCTTGTCCACTTAAATTTTCAAGAGGATCAAATGCTATTGAAAATTCATTATTAGTACATAAATGAGGAATCAATAATATCGCACGAACATGGGCATTCTTTTTTGATTTTTTAAAGAATGAAGTTGCTTGACCAAATCTTGATACCCTTTTCTTCTTGGATTCAAAATTGTTAAAAATTAATGAGGTAAAATTTTTCTTTCCCTCAATCTTGATACATTTTCTTGATTTAACACCACCATTGAGAATTTTTGCAAGTTGAAAATGTGGTGTGGTATTTAAATCATAAAAAATGTGACAACTCAGAGAAATACTATTATTTGAAAATTCAATTATGGATGTTACCTCATCCTCACCGCTTTGAAGAATAGATGAATCATTATTTTTCGCACTATTTTCAAGAGATTCCTCAATTTGGGCATGCTTGACATCATTATGTAGAAACCATTGAATTGGATCATCATTTTCATGTTCTTGCTCTTCATGTGGTTGGTGATCCTCAACTTGCTTAACATTTCCATCCATGATTATTTCATCCTGCGCCACAAATTCTCTTAATACCACATTTTGATTAGTACCATATAAATTATAAAAAGTCTCCCAAATTTCCCTGGCACTATCACAATGTGAGATAAACTCATAAATATCAACAGTAAGAGCACAATATAAAATGTTTATAGCTTTAAAATTTTTGGATATCTGCTTGTAATCATCTTCAGCATATTCGTCTTCCGATTTCTCAATAACTATTGGACCTTTGACCATGATCTCCCAAAGATCGAGACCCTTGTGCTTAATATAACGTTCCATTGTTTCCAGCCACAAAAAATAATTAGTGCCTTTAAAAAGCGGAGGGTAATCAGAGTCAAAATCATAATTAGCCATAGGATCGAACTATTAGAAGGTAAAGTCTCACAAATATAGTACCGGCTCTGATACCAATTGAAGAATCAAAGGCTATAAGATCACCCTAGAGGGGGGGTGAATAGGGTGATAATCAAGGTTGCTAAACAATCGAAATGTAAATGCGGAAAAGTAAATCGAGACAAAACACGATTAATTTTTAACGAGGTTGGGCCTCAAAAGCCTTAATCCCCGCCTAGAGTTCCCTAACTCTAGGATTAACCCGAACTTTTATTAGGAGGATTGATTACACAACTCTAGAGTACACTTACTCTAAGTTCCAAGACTCAAGTTGACACCTTCAACAAGGCTTGGTAGAGTTGACCCTTCAACTCTATAATCCCACCTAATCACTACTTGAACAAGGCAAAGAGTAATAGCAATTTGAAGCTCAATGAGTACAATAATTGAGAGTATGAGTATGCCAATGAATGCTCTTCTTGCTTCCTCTCTTCAACTCACAGCTACCTTGCAAATTTATAGCCAAGGCTTGAGGATTGAAAGGAAAGTAGCCGTTAGATACTCCCTGATTTTCAGGTTCAGTCTAAAGCCTTGAACTGCAGTTCAGTGACACTGAAGATCATCCAAAATCTGCATGTAACGGCTACTTGATCTCTTTTCAACGGCTAGCTGATTTTCTGGGCTGATTTGATTCTCTTGGGCTGATTTGTCATTCTTTGCATAAGCAAGATACATCTCAATAATCTCAAGATACATGGAAGGTTAAACTAAACTTGCCTTTGATTGAATATTACAATATTCCCATAATAATGTCAATTATAAATAGCAATTTCAGAATATGATTAACATATCATAGGATTGGAGAACTTGCCTTTTTGTCTTTCATCAAAACATATTAATAATATCATATTAAAGGATAAAGAGAAAATCAACACTTTTCATTTTTTGCGCGTAAAATCCTTAGAAGGACTAACTTATTTGTAGTGAAAGACAATATACTAGCCAATGCCCCATTTCTCCATATCACACAATAGTCTCCAAAATAAATGGATGAGAACCCACCATTTAATGAGTCAATTAGCTACTTTTACTATAGTCCATACAAAAGGAATCCATCAAAAAATAGTAAATTTCAAAAATAGAAATATGGTCCCATGACTTTAGAAAATAAGCCTCCATAGAAGTTAAAAGATAAAATAAAATAAAATAAATAAAATAAACTAAAGAATTTCACATAGTCAATCATCAACCTCCAACTTAAAAAATTTTAATTTTAAATCTTAATGTTCAAACATATAATTCGTCAAATTAAAGTGAAGCAAAGAGAGTTTGAAAGGACTAAAATGAATTTCATAAGGCTACAAGGTGTCATGGATAAAAGTTCCACACTGGATAAGTATGGGAGTGTCCTGGACTTATAAATAATGGGGTTGCATACCTCATCAAACTGGCTTTTTGAGGAGAGAGTAATGGCCCAATGACAAGTTGTAACAGTCCGGGACCCCGCTGGCTGATATTGTCCGCTTTGGCACACC
>JACYFF010031956.1:76193009-76204864 GCA_017589665.1 Selenicereus undatus
GTGATTTAAAATTAAAATAGGATCATTTTTTTTTCAAATGAGCGTATAATACCACGTAATAGTTGTATGGTAACTTTTGGGTTTGAACCAATACGTTGTGAGAGTGATTTTCCATCCAAAGGAACAGTACTGGTATAATATCTTGAACTAAGCTGTTTTGTTATATTTCTAATGACACCACACATGGTACGAGTTGTCATCGTTGCTATATCAGTGGTGCACGTTCCGGTCGTCCGCAACACTCTCGTGTCGTGAGTGCCTTTATAGAGTAGTCAAGTCTCATAGTGGCAACTCCACCGCCACACTCACTTTGGTGAATCCTCCAAGAATGACCTATGACTATGCCCATCGGCAAAAGACATGTTTTTGGACACATTAAGAGGAATATAAATCCTCAACCTCAGACGTCACGTGAAGAGCACCATCATCATAGGAATGAGACCTGGGAAAAACCTTGCTAGAAATACTGTAGTTTGTGCTCTTCCAAGTCAACCATATAAACAACTTCATTTCTACCAATTGAACTTCGCTCATGGGATCACCAAACCTCCGAAAATGGGTTTCCATTGTGTTAACTTATTTCATAGGCTTCAGTTTCATTTCCCTCGATGATTCAACTACTTTCTGATGCATCAGTCCCTTTGCGAGCGAGTTCGCAATATTGTTTTTGACATTACAAAATCAACAGAAATCACACCATGAGAAAGTGCATGTCTTATAGATTTATGTCTCACTGTTAAATGCCTCCATTTCTCATTATAATTTTTTCCTTTTGCACTAGCAATAGCTACTTGACTATCACAATGTAAAGAAATAGGAGGAACAAGCTTAGGTAATAAAGTAATATCATTAATCAAACTCTTAAGCCATTCAGCTTCTTGGCTTGGAGCATCCAAGGCGATTGACTTTACGTCCATGGTGGAGCGTGATATTATCATCTATTTTGTAGATTCCCAAGAAATTGCACCACTTGCTAATGTAAAAAAATAACCACTAGTTGATTTAGTTTCCTGTGAATAAGTGATCCACTTGACATCAGAGTAATCTTCCAAAGCAACAGGAAAACTTGTATAATGAATTGCATAATTCATAGTCCCTTTAAAATATTTTAGAACCCTTTCTAATGCAGTTGAATGAGATGCATTAGGACTCCGTGTATACTTACCCAATCTCCCAACTGCACAAGAATTGTTTGGTCTAGGATGGTTAATCAAGTGCAATAATGACTTGATTATTTGGGAATATTTATAGTGAGACATGCATGTGACATGCATGTCCAGTTTTTCTCGAGTTGTTATTCAGTTGTTTCCAGCCAAATTTGCCAGGTAGGTTTAAAACGTATGGTTTTTTTTATTTTTTTATTTTTATTTTATTTTTTTGGGAGATGGGTGGATTTGGGGGATGGGGGTTGGGTTGGACATTAACAAAAAAAACAAAATGAGGGACATATGTCTCTTCGGCAACTTTCCTAGGTAGACCAAGAACTACGTTATAGTTTTACGAAATTTATTTTAGCATATTTCCCATCCCAAATGCCCACCCTAACTCCCAATACACAGTAATTTTTAAGGGTACTCAAATTGGTACTGATTCATGGACTCTTCGATGACCTCTTGAGTCTCCTATGATATAAGAAGTGAACTTGTACGTGTGAGAGACTATCATTAGATCTTTTTAAGTGCACAGGGTACAAACACTAACCAAAAACATTTATTTTTCCATGATCACAGCACATCTTATGAGAATAAGTAGAGTCTATGACACTCCTCTTGATCGTTTAATAAACAAATAATGGGGTCAAAAATTTTAGAAATTCTGCAATGGAATCATGCTTCTCTTCTCAATCGCCAAAATCCAATTCAAATGAACGACATTAATTCCCTATTCACATATTAAAATCAAATAAAATAGAGCTCAAAAGAGCCAAAGATGCCACAACTCTGTCCAATCAAAATCCTTTTTCAACAAGAAAACAACATGGGCTTTCAATATAAACTGCATATAGGAAAACCAAGAAATATTTTCCTATTTTTGATGAAACAACTAGTATTTTTCACATTCATGCGATATTGAGAAATATTATGCAATATTTAATTTATATTAATTTTGTGTTTATTTTTTGTTCAAGTGCCGTGTAACCCAAGGTTAGGGTTTAGGGTTGTATCTTGTTTATAACTTTGTGCATTTAAGAACCATGCATGATAATGATAAGCGTAGGCAGCCACGACAAGTTCCTATCAAAGCCATCTCTCTGTCTCTTATCAACACTTACATTTTCTTTCCAATTTGTTCATGGTATCAGAGCACTCGCATTGAATATCGCAAATATGACTAAATTCATTATTGACACTGACTCGCCCTACTATCCCTCTGAAGGGCTAGGCATGTCAATAACAGTTGTGATATTTAATGCAAAAAATTACGATCTCTTGGAGACAACAGTTAGAATGACACTAAAAACTAAGAACAAACTTGGGTTCATCAATGGAAGTCAAACAAGACCCACCATAGCCAGAGGACAAGATCCAAGTGAGTTACAAGCGTGGCAGATGGTGAACATGATGATCTCCTCATGGATTCTTAACGTTGTCGATCCAAAGCTATGAACAAGTGTAGCATATGCTTAGAGTGCCCACGCTATGTGGATGAATTTGAAGAAAATATACGCTGTGGCCAATACACCAACGATCCATCAGTTGAAAGCAAACATTGCGGCGTCTAAGTAAGGAAGTCTCGACGTTGTCGAATTTTACTCCAAACTCTCAAGGCTTTGGAGTGAGTTGGGAAATTTTGTTAAAATCCCACACTGGAAGTGCTCTGGATGCAAGTGCGAAGCAGCAAGCAAATTCGCTGCAATGGCAAAAGAAGAAAAATCACATCAGTTTTTGATGGGGCTGAATGATGACTTATATTAAGAAATCAGAAGTCGGATTCTTGCGATGGAGCCTCTGCCGATACTCGACTGCATATTCAATATAGTACTTCAGGAGGAACATCACAAAGCCATGATGGCCAACAGAGACGAACGAAACGAGTCAGTTGTTGGCTTTGTCATAAGTCACAGTGGCAAGAGTCAGCATAATGTGATTGAAAAGGGTTTGTGCAAACATTACGGGAAGTTCGGCCACGAGGAAAGCAATTGTTATGACTGGTAGGGTACCCTGCAAACTGGGGAACTTACGGTAGGGGTAGAGGTCGAGGTCGTGGTTCGCGTGGAGGAAGAACCGGTGGCCTATGCTGTAGGAAACAGAGGGACAGAACAGTCGGGCAGTGATAGAACAGCGAGCCCTCGATGATGCCAGGCTTCACCAATGGGCAATTCCAACGACTCCTAAGTCTCATCGAATCATCTAAGCCTGGATACGAGAACCTCTCACTTAAGCTGTCATGGATTCTTGATACTGGGGCATCAAACCATATGACGGGAAACTTGAAGGCATTTGAAGAATTAGAAAGGATAGAGCCTATTCCAATTAGTATGCCAGATGGTGGTCAGGATGGCAACTTTGCAAGGAACTATTAATTTGAGCTCAAAAATCAAATTAACAAAAGTCTTATATGTTCCTAATTTTTGTTGCAATTTGATATCCATTTCCCAATTAAATAGAGAATTAAAGTAAATTATGACATATAACGATATTGTTTGTATGATACACGACCGCACCAAGACCAAATGTAGTAGACATCGACACCTTATGGCATCAGCGTCTTGCACACCCATCACGACAAGTTATTACTTTACTTCCAAAATATTTAGGTGTTTTTTTATAACATTCCCAATAATGGGGATCATCCTTGTGACATTTGTTTTGGACCAAAACAAACCCGTAGTTTTTTTACTATTAGTGAAAGTAAAGCCAAGGATTTGTTTGGGATCATACATTGTGACATATAGGGTGGTTATAGAGTACCTTCCTTTTGTGGTGCATACTATTTTTTAAGCATTGTCGATGATGTAAGTAGAGGTGTGTGGGTGTTTTTGATGAAGGGAAAGAGGGAAGTAGCAACCCTATTACAAAACTTTGTGGCTTTAGTGAAAAATTAGTTTAAGAAGAATGTAAAAATCATTCAAAGTGACAACGGACTTGAGTTTAAAACTGGTCCTTTGCTCAAGTTTCACTTCGAAAATGGAATACTACACCAAACTAGCTATGTTGACACCCCTCAGCAGAACGGTTGAGTAGAGCGAAAGCACCATCATATACTAAACGTTGCTAGAGCTCTATGGTGTCAAGCCCACTTACCCATAGAGTTTTAGGGGGTGTGTGTACTAACCGCTACCTTTTTTATTAATCGTACACCTAGTAAGTTGCTTGATGGTCGAACACCATATGAAGTAATTTATGGTGTGAAGCCTAATTTTGAGTCCATAAAAGTGTTTGGGTGCTTATGTTACGCACACCCGCGGCCAAAGTCCAAAGATAAGCTTGCTCCTCGTGGAAGGAAGTGTGTATTCGTTGGTTATCCCTATGGAAAGAAAGGCTGGAAGATCTTTGATTTGGAGTCAAAAGAAATGCTCATTAGCCGAGACATGGTATTTTATGAAAATGAATTTCCTTATCTTGATGATACGAGAGTAGAAAATGCACCCACGATACCCTTTCAAACCTTCTTTGGGGATCCAGAAATTCAGTCTAGCATAAACAACTCGCCAAGCTCGAGGCAAGAAGCTGTCTTGTCCCAACCTAGGCCAACCCAAAACACGCAAGTGACCAATCTTAGTAGGTCAGCCGTCAACGCTGTAGAGGCCCATGCTGGCACAAATGAAACCCCACCTAATGTTAGGCGATAATTTTATCGCATTTTACATGCCTTTTTCGCCTAATCTTAGCTCGTATAATAACGGAATCTTTAGAGTTTTTCTTGTTTTATTCAGTATTCTTTGAGATTTTTACTTGTTTTGTTTATTTTTATAGGTAATAAGTTGAACCAAGCAAATACCGCGAAAAGGAGCGAAAAAAGATCAAAACAGGCGAAAAGACGGAAAACGTGTCGCTCCCCTGCTCGCGTGCGCTGTTTCGTTCTCGCCGAGTCCTTTTTAAACGCACTTCCTTCGTAGTTTTCAAGAGTTCTTCCTTTGAATTTTCTAGATTAGTTTAGTTTAGGTTTTAGCCAATAAAAACCCCATTGAGGGGACTAGATTAGGATTTAGTTGTATTGATTTGCGATTGACGCTTGTGGATTTCCACTTCATTCATTCAATTCAAGCATAAGTCTTCTGCTCCCTCTCTTATTATTTCAATTTTGTTATTGTTTGTTCTTGCTTAATCTTATTAGTTTAGATTATATTTAGTTTAATTGTTTAGTTTTCATTATGAATCTATGTTTTATTAGGTGATAGATTTGTTTAGTTTCATGTTTCTTCTCTCTAGTTCTTGTTCATGTTCTTCACTAGTTTAGGTTTAGGTTTTTCTGTTTGGTTGATGATTAGTAGTTAGATTTTTGTGAGCTTGGTTTGTGATTGGCCTCTTGATGGCTAACTGATCTTGTTTTAGGTCTAGCCATACCCAATCCATGCTTAGAACCTAGAGGTTTCCCTCACGCCCGCCAAGTGTTCGATGAAATGCTTGAGAGAGCTTTCATCCATACTTTTGGGCTGTTGACTTATGCTGAAAGGTGAGGCCTATTAGCTACTGTGCAAGAGAGGATAGCCAAATTCGGGACATGAAAATAGTACTCGATCCGAGCTAGGTCTGAGGGTTGCTAATTTTGTAGTCTAATTGGGCTAACCCCATAAAAATAGGTGGTTAGGTGAATTAGACTAGTTCATGATCTTTGAGAGAGGGCTTGAGTGGTCTTTGATGGTGCAACCGACCATCTCTTGTTCTCAGTGTGGTTTGGGTAGGTTAGGACTCGTCTTGATTAACTGGTTCATCACTTGGTGAAATCATAAACCCAAGCCCCTTTTTGTTTATTTGTTTTAGTAGTTTAGTCCTTCTTCCTTCACTCTCTCTCTGGCCTAGATTGATACGCTTGGGCAAACTTTGGTACTTGGAACCCAACTCCCTGTGGAATACGACCTGTACTTGCCGATGCTAACTACAATTGGCACCGTGCACTTGCGGTATTTTTAACTCAACACCTAACAATGGGCTTGCTCTTGTGGAAGCCCATGCTAGCGACAGGGGAGCACCTCACCTCATTCTAGTGAGCCCAATATCCAACCCAATGCTAAAGACAGCAACCCAGCGGATCAAAATCGCAAACCCACGAGGGAACGAAGACCACCCAGTCACTTGATAGATTACGTCTGCTACAGTTCGAGATCCATTGACCCCACCTTTCAACACTTATCTTCAGCATGCTCCTCAGGTACACAATATCCTTTGGAAAACTTTGTTACACGTGCAAAATTCTCTCATGCTCACCGTGGATATCTAGCTGCTATTGAAAAAACCATTGAGCCAAAGTATTATCAAGAAGCAAGGACAGACCCCAAGTGGCGAAAAGCTATGGCTGATGAAATTCAAGCCTTAGAGGACAATAAAACTTGGATGTTGCTCAATTTTCCACCTGCAAAGAAAGCTATCATCTGTAAATGGGTCTATAAAGTGAAACACAAGTCTGACGGATCTCTTAAAAGATATAAGGGCCAACTTGTCATTCGGAGAGATCATCAGCATGAAGGTTTTGATTTTAACGAAATGTTTGCAGCATTTGCCATGATGCCAAGCGTGCGAACTTTCTTGTCACTTGTTGTGGCTAAAGGATGGGAGGTTCACCAAATGGATGTGAACACATTTCTTCATGGTGATCTCGAGGAAGAGGTGTATATGCGTCTATCACCAAGCTTTACATTGTCGTCTTTAACAAAAGTATGCGAGTTGTAGAAATCTCTATATGAACTACGACAAGCTCCCCGACAATGGTTTATCAAGTTAACGTCTAAGCTCAGCGAGTATGGGTTCATTTGATCGTTTGCTGAATATTCCTTGCTGACATTACAACATTTCAAGACTTATCGTAATCACTGCTTCCGGATCAAAGACCTCGGACCCCTAAAATATTTTCTTGGTCTTAAGGTGGCTCGTGGACCGCAAGGATTATTCTTGTCCCAATGCAAGTACGCCCTAGAGATCGTTGCTGAATGTGGACTTTTAGGAACACGTCCATTTGAATTTCCTATGGAAGAGAATCATCAGCTTGCTTTGGAAAAATGGATAGTTACTGGATGATTGTTAGGCAATAAATTATCCTATTTTACGTGCCTCTTTTACCTACTTGTAGTTCGTATAATAACTTAATCTTTAGGATTTTTACTTGTTTTATTTAGATTTTGTAGGAAATAACTCCAAATCGAGCAAACGTAGCGGAAAGGAGCGAAGACGGGATAAAGCAAAGAAAAACAGCAAAAACCGGCAAAAGGGACGAACCGGGGGCCGAACCACCGTGCCTGAGGAATGGCACTACCATGCCGCATGGCACGGTCATTCCCCCGGGCCCGTTGTCCGGTTTTGCGATTTTCTATTTAAACCCTCTTCAGGCGTTTTTGCAAGGGGTCGTTCGGGGCTTCTCTTTGGCGATTCTTAGGTTAGATTGTAGGTTAGTTTATCAAATAAATCCTCAATAGGAGGATTAGTTTAGGATTGGAGATTGTAATCTTGGATTCAACCTTTGGATTTCAAGTTCCTTCTATCAATTCAGGACTAAGTTTTCTCTCTCTTTCTCTATTTATTTCATTGTTGTTCTTGTTTATGTTTTGTTTAAGTTTATATGTTTAGTTTTCATTGTTAATTTATGTTATTTAGTTGTTTAGATTTGTTTTATTTCATTCTCTTTGTTTTGTTCTTCAAGTTTATGTTCATGTTTATTAGTTTAGGTTTTGATGTGTTTGTGATGTTTAGTTGGTGGATTGTGTTGGCTTGGATTGTGATTAGCCTCCTGGTGGCTAGTTAGTCTTGTATTTGGCCTAACCTTACCCAATCTATGCCTAGAACTTAGAGTTTTCTCTCACGCTCGCCAAGTGTTCGATGAAATACTTGAAAGAGCTTTCATCCATATTTTTGGGCGATTGACTTATGCTAAGAGGTGAGGTCAGTTGGCTAGTGTGGGAGAGAGAATAGCCGAGTTCAGGAAATGAAAATAGTATCTGAATCGAGCTAGGTCCGGGGCTGGTAGTTTTGTGGTTTAATTGGGCTAACCCCATGAAAATAGGTGGCTAGGCTAATTAGACTAGCTCATGACCCTTGAGAGAGGGCTTGGGTGGTCTTTGATGGTGCAACCGATCATCTCTAGTTCGTGATGTAGTTTGGGTAGGTTAGGACTCGTCTCGATTTGTTGACTCGTCCATTGGTCAAATCATAACTCCAACTCGCTTTTTCTATGTTTGTTAGCGTAGTTTAGTTGACCCTTTGTTTTCCTTTGATTTTGTCTAGCTCGAGACGCTTTAGTTAACCCTGGTAGTTGGAAACACAACTCTCTGCGGACGACACCCCAAGTACTCAACGATACACCTTGCACAGGGGGTTTATAAATGTTAAAACTCTGTTTTTTTTCCCCTAACAATGACCTTGGTCGATACTGACATCTAGTTGGGCGTCTCATTTACTTGACCATCACTAGACCTGATTTGAGCTATGCTATTCACATTTTTTCTGAATTCATGCAAGAAGCTAAACAAGCACACATGGGTGCAGCTCACCGGGTCCTATGCTATGTCAAAACCACGCCTGCATAGGGTGTTCTATTGAAAGCCGACAACCCTTTACAAATTGAAGCATACTATGATGCAAACTGCGGTGCTTGCCCCATCATGCGACGATCTCTAACTGGATATCTTGTTACTATTGGAGCATCACCAGTTTCTTGGCGTACTAAAAAGCAAACTACAGTTTGACGATCCTCAGTTGAAGCAAAATATCTTTCAATGGTTACAACTGCTAGTGAATTGGTATGGTTAAGGACTTTTCTAACATCTCTTGGTGTCTTCTATCACACGGCCATGTGTATGTTTTGCGATGGCGAAGCTCCCATACAAATTGCCTAGAATCCAGTTTTCCACGAATGAACTAAACATATTGAAATCAACTGTCATTTTGTTCGTGCTAAACTGGAATCGGGCGATTTACGTGTTTCTACTTATCGACCAAGCACCAACCTGCCGATATATTTACAAAAGCACTTGGGAAGAAGTAGTTTATCTACCTTTGGAGCAAGTTGGCCATGATCGATCCTCATGCTCCACCTTGAGGGGGAGCATTGGGAAATATTATGTAATATTTAATTTATATTAATTTTGTGTATATTTTTTGCCCAAGTGTCGTGTAACCCAAGGTTAGGGTTTAGGGTTGTATCTTGTTTATGACTTTGTGTATTTAAGAACCATGCATGATTATGAGAATGGCACGCAGCCACGGCAAGTTGCCATCAAAGCCATCTCTCTGTCACTTATCAAAACTTACGATCTTTTTTCCCCCCAATTTGCTCATGCGATATACAGAAAATCACATAAGTTTTAATGATGGTAATTGTTCATGAAAATTGCAGTAAGTCAACCACGTTTTCTAAAAAATTTTCAAAATTGTTTGTGATATAATTAGTAATTTCTAAACTATAGTAATGACTAAGAAATGCAAATTAAGGGGTTTTTTTTAACACTTAGCACAATTCAAGTTTTCGATATTAATGTGTTTCCCTGACATTTTTTATTTACTTCTTAGCATTCTTAATTGTTGAGACATATTTAATGTAGGACCCAAGTCCAGCGAGGTAATGATGTGGTGATAAAATAGCCTTGAATGCCCCGATAGCCCCTTCTGTACATGCTTGGGGGCTTGATACTTTGAAAATTGCTTGAGTGAATTTAAAAAAAAAACCGCCAAAAAGCGCGGAGAGAGACGATAGGAGAGAGCAAAATTTTGATTAAAAGAGTGTTTTTTAGTAAGAGAGTGGTAAAAGAGGCTCTAGTCCCCATTACTCATCGGCCTAAAACGCACAAAAATACGATTGTTCAAACAACAATATCAAATGACGGCAAAATGATAATCTATTATGATGGTTTTCAAACTCTAGCCGGAACATGACTTAATTAACACTGCTGAAAACTTAGGGGTGGTCAAGATTAAGTAGAAAATGTTAAGGTTGAAAAAATTGAAATCGACAACCTGAAGAGTGCTAAATACAAAAAGCTACAAATTATGAGAAACTGTCATGTAAAACTTTTTTAATGTAATAAAATGCACTGTAATTAACTTGAAGAACATTTTTAACATTTTTAACATCCATAAATGTATTTTTAATAAAATAATTCAAATTATAGTTAAAAAATATAAGATATAAAATTAAATATTTAAATGTGTTTTAAGAGCTATAAATGTACAAAATTATTTGCATTAAAGGGAATATAATCCTACCATTAAAAAAATGTTAACAATTCCTTGGACTCTGGTACGTGCTCTGAAAATTGAGAGCAACCTCGTACGCTTCAACATATCACAATGAGAGATTTTGTGTTAATTAAAAAGACGATAACCTTGCCACTATTAATTGCTAATACATAATGATCTGAACTATGATATGAAACTTGAAATCAATTTGGTATCTTTTGGTCGTAATATGTTGGCAGTATCATCTTGTATATACAGGATCCATAACTATCTTTGTATTGTATCTAAGATTCTTTAACATTCCATATTTATATTTATATTTAAGGTGAAAGAGATAGAAAAAAAAAATGAAAACACCCAATATCTTTTATAATTTCTAGATAATAACAATTGCATCTTTGGTGAATAAGATATAGAATATATGTACACAACTATGTGTCTTTATAATATTCCACATTGTATGCCAAATTTTGGGAAAAAAATTGGGAACCAAACATTTACAATAGATTATCCAATATCATTGCACTTATTTTATTATAGCACAATGCATTTTTTTTTTGTGATATTGGCAATGGTGTCGGTAATATTCAACAACTTGTATTTAAGAGAAATATTAATTATCTTAGAAATTTTATTAGACTGACATATCTCAAAAATTTAGAGGAAAAAAATAAAAACTAGACATGTATAATAGTTTTTTTCATAATTAGTGCATTTATTTTATTATCATATACTGCATTATTTTTGGTAATTCCTGGAGTGTTGTCAGCCATATAATGCAATAAACTATTACAATTGAACATTGTGTTTTGTTTTTTTTTTGTGGCCAGAAAATCTTCCAAATTGTAGTTAGTTTTATAAAATCTTTATTTGGGAAAGAAAATCTTACATATGTCATTTATTAATTTCTATTTAAAAAAACTATTAATTATCATGAAAATTTTATGGGAGTTGCAAAATTTGGAAGAATTTGGTTTTTTAATACATACATACATACATATATATATATACACACACACACACACACATACACATACACATGCACACACACACACACACACACGCATGCACACACACACACATACACACACACACACACACATCGCATGCCTCGAGTTTAGAGATGGCAGTAGGCCACACAATCCCTATACTCGCCTGGGCTCCAGCCCGCATTTGGGAAAAATCCCTATGCATGGGGATGTGATCCAATCCTTAAGCGGGGACAAGGTTGGGGACAGGGTGAAATTTTACCGTGTCCCCATCCTCATCCTTTCTTACCTTCCTGGGGAAAATTTTCGTCCCTATCCCTATTTCCCCGTCCTAAATTGGGGGGAAAAATTCATTCCTGTCCCCGTTTAGAATTAAAATTACGTATAAATTCATTTATGAACATAAGATTTAGGTTAATAATAGATAAAATTACTTGAGAAAACATTAGCTATATAACCTCTCTTTTCCTTCTTAGACTTTGGATCGGTTGTGTTTGACTTCTTAGACTTTGATTCAATTGTGTAATGCGTGCATTAACGT
>JACYFF010031956.1:76226219-76242476 GCA_017589665.1 Selenicereus undatus
GAGACCTGGGAAAAACCCTGCTGGAAATACTGTAGTTTGTGCTCTTCCAAGTCAACCATATAAACAACTTCATTTCTACCAATTGAACTTCGCTCATGGGATCACCAAACCTCCAAAAATGGGTTTCCATCGTGTTAACTTATTTCATAGGCTTTAGTTTCATTTCCCTTGACGATTCAAATACTTTCTGATGCATCAGTCCCTTTGCGAGCGAGTCCGCAATATTGTTTTTTGACATTACAAAATCAACAGAAATCACACCATGAGAAAGTACATGTCTTATAGATTTATGTCTCACTGTTAAATGCCTCCATTTCTCATTATAATTTTTCCCTTTTCCTTTAGCAATAGCTACTTGACTATCACAATGTAAAGAAATAGGAGGAACAAACTTAGGTAATATAGAAATATCATTAATCAAACTCTTAAGCCATTCAGCTTCTTGGCTTGGAGCATCCAAGGCAATTAACTTTGCCTCCATGGTGGAGCGTGATATTATCATCTATTTTGCAGATTCCAAAGAAATTGCACCGCTTGCTAATGTAAAAATATAACCACTAGTTGATTTAGTTTCCTGTGAATCAGTGATCCAATTGACATCACTGTAATCTTCCAAAGCAGCAGGAAAACTTGTATAATGAATTGCATAGTTCATAGTCCCTTTAAACTATTTTAGAACCCTTTCTAATGCAGTTGAATGAGATGTATTAGGACTTCGTGTATACCTACCCAATCTCCCAACTGCACAAGAATTGTTTGGTCTAGGATGGTTAATCAAGTGCAATAATGACTCGATTATTTGGGAATATTTATAGTGAGACATGCATGTGACATGCATGTCCAATTTTTCTCGAGTTGTTATTCAGTTGTTTCCAACCAACCTTGATAGGTAGGTTTAAAACGTAGGGTTTTTTTATATTTATATTTTTATTTTATTTTTTTGGGAGATGGGTGGATTTGGGGGGATGGGGGTTGGGTTGGACATTAACAGAAAAACAAAATAAGGGACATATGTCTCTTCGCCAACCTTCCTAAGTAGACCAAGAACTACGTTGTAGTTTTACCAAATTTATTTTAGCATATTTCCTATCCCTAATGCCCACCCTAACTCCCAATACATAGTAATTGTTAAGGGTACTTAAATTGGCACTGATTCATGGACTCTTCGATGACCTCTTTAGTCTCATATAATATAAGAAGTGAACTTGTACGTGTTAGAGACTATCATTAGATCTTTTTAAGTGCACAGGGTACAAACACTAACCAAAAACATTTATTTTTCCATGATCACAGCACATCTTATGAGAATAAGTAGAGTCTATGACACTCCTCTTGATCATTTAATAAACAAATAATGAGGTCAAAAATTTTAGAAATTCTGCAATGGAATCATGCTTCTCTTCTCAATCGCCAAAATCGAATTCAAATCAACGTCATTAATTCCCTGTTCACATATTAAAATCAAATAAAACAGAGCTCAAAAGAGCCAAAGATGCCATAGCTCTCTCCAATCAAAATCCTTTTTCAACAAGAAAACAACATGGGCTTTCAATATCAACTGCATACAGGAAAACCAAGAAATATTTTCCTAATTTTGATGAAACAACTAGTATTTTTCACATTCATGCGATATTGAGAAATATTATGTAATATTTAATTTATATTAATTTTGTGTATATTTTTTGTTCAAGTGTCGTGTCACCCAAGGTTAGGGTTTAGGGTTGTATCTTGTTTATGACTTTGTGCATTTAAGAACCATGCATGATAATGAGAAGGGTAGGCAGCCACGGCAAGTTCCCATCAAAGCCATCTCTCTGTCTCTTAGCAAAACTTACATTTTCTTTCCAATTTGTTCATGGTATCAGAGCACTAGCGTTGAATATCGCAAATATGACTAAATTCATTATTGACACTGACTCGCCCTACTATCCCTCTGAAGGGCTAGGCATGTTAATAACAGTTGTGATATTCAATGCAAAAAATTACGATCTCTGGGAGACAACAGTTAGAATGACACTAAAAACTAAGAACAAACTTGGGTTCATCAATGGAACTCAAACAAGACCCACCATAGCCACAGGACAAGATCCAAGTGAGTTACAAGCATGGCAGATGGTGAACATGGTGATCTCCTCATGGATTCTTAACGTTGTCGATCCAAAGCTATGAACAAGTGTAGCATATGCTGAGAGTGCCCACGCTATGTGGATGAGTTTGAAGAAAATATACGTTGTGGCCAATACACCCACGATCCATCAGTTGAAAGCAAACATTGCGGCGTGTAAGCAAGGAAGTCTCGACGTTGTCGAATTTTACTCCAAATTCTCAAGGCTTTGGAGTAAGTTGCGAAATTTTGTTAAAATCCCACACTGGAAGTGCTCTGGATGCAAGTGCGAAGCAGCAAGCAAATTCGCTGCAATGGCAAAAGAAGAAAAATCACATCAGTTTTTGATGGGGCTGAATGATGACTTATATTCAGAAATCAGAAGTCGAATTCTTGCGAGGGAGCCTCTGCCGATACTCGACTGCATATTCAATATAGTACTTCAGGAGGAACATCACAAAACCATGATGGCCATGAGAGACGAACGAAACGAGTTAGTTGTTGCCTTTGATGTAAGTCACAGTGGCAAGAGTCAGCATAATGTGATTGAAAAGGGTTTGTGCAAACCTTGCGGGAAGTAATTATTCAGTTGTTATTCACAAGACAAGATCCAAGTGAGTTACAAGCATGGCAGATGGTGAACTTGATGATCTCCTCATGGATTCTTAACGTTGTCGATCCAAAGCTATGAACAAGTCTAGCACATGTTGAGAGTGCCCACGCTATGTGGATGAATTTGAAGAAAAGATACGTTGTGGCTGATGTGGATTTTATGTTCTAATTTAAAATTCTTTTTGCTTGCAAGTGCAAAAGGTTAATTATAGACTAACGAGTATTAGGGTGTCGATCCCACGAGGAACAATAGTGATTTTAGACTTGGCCTTTCTGATTATAAAGAATAATTTAATTTTCAGAGTTGGATTATCAAAATGAATTAATGAACAAAATGAAGAGCAAATGAGTAGCAAAGTAGAGAGAAATCAAATAGGAGAAAGTTCTACGACTTTGGATTTTACCTTTGATGCCAATATTGATTTACTAATTCAAATGGGGATTCAATTTGTCTCTTGTTCAACCCAAGTTACAAGCATTGAGCCATAAATTAAAAAGATAATTGTAATTATAAAGTGAGATGATTTATCTAGTGGTTTAGCATGAACTATTCTTTTTAGACATAACTCATCTAATTTCTAGCATAAATTATTCAATTTAAACAATTATAATTTTAAGCCCAAATTGCATAATCATCATATTAGCCTACAAGGTCTACTATTAATTTGAGATAGCAAATTAAACTATTATCATCAACATGATTAAACATTAGTATTAAGATGCATCAGTAGATGATGATGATCAAATATAAACTCAAGATTATGCAAAAGAGACATAAATAACCCCATAAGAAATTAGCAAAAGAATATTATTACCATGGATTCATCATAATCCTAGAATGAGTAGTTTAGCCGGCCACAATTAGCAAAAACACCATTGGAATCGGTATATTTTACAACCTATGTTCAAACTTTGTACTCAAATAGACAAAATTATCAAAACTTAGTGGAAGCGCTTAAATTTGACTCACAAATGAGATGAGAGGAGAAGAGAAAAATAACTAACAAAGCTTATTTTCTTCTTAACCTCTCAACCCAAATGATCTTATCTTACGAAGACTCTCTCAACTCTCTAAAAAAAATAGAAGATAAAAGATGGGAGAATGAGAGAGAGAATGGATGAGTGTATGAGTGTGAGTGTGTGGATCCCCCTTTCCCTCAACCCATGGCCCCTTTTTATAATGGAAAATCCAACCCCTTTGGATACCCCAAAATTAATGAAAATCAATTCCAATTAATTTGGGATGTTACATGCATGGTTATGGCTAGTCACAAGTATAGAATTAATCTTGATTAATGGCATTTGACTAGGTTAAGAATTAGCCATGTGGAAAAATGGGAGAAGGGGGAAAAAAAAGGTGGATGTAGGCTGGCGTTTGGGCTTAAGCTTGGACTCTAAGCATTGCACTTGTAGGAGTTCCGAGTAGAATTAATCAACTTCATCCCAAATTCTTCTATATTTATTCCTACCTGAAAATTTCATAAAATATGCATTAATTACGCATAAAAATATATTTCAAAGACATAAAAGTAGGTGAAATGAAGGAGAAAATTATATATAAAATATGAATTATCAACTCCCCTACACCAAGACTTTGCTAGTCCTCGAGCAAAGAACACCAATAATGCATGTATTCATTTAAACCATGAAGAAGAATAAGATCAGGGAAGACAACCAAGTGACCCAATTATAAATGTCCACTCCAAATCACATATATCAATTCACTACCAACCCACAATTCATTATCAAAAATTTCTAACCCCAACTTAGTCAATAGGCCAAGATTCAAGCAAATTAAGTACACAACGAAACCATGTAGCAAACCGTAAGCACAAAATTTCACCACATATAACAAAAATCACCACATATAACAAAAATCACAAGAGCATTTTTTCAAAATCGAGTCCCCAATGCCAAATCAATTGATTATTTTTTTTCTCCTTTTTTTTTCCCCTTTTTGAGACTTTGAATTTTTTATATTTTTTTGATTTTCAGAAGTTACTTGACCTCATGTGCTTTCTTGAGTGGATAAAGATATAAATGAAGATAACACTCAGAAAAACACTTAGTACATATTCAGGAAATTAAAGATATGAATAGAAATAGGACCTGGACATTGGTACCGAAATCAGTACTCAATTAGTTTAATATATTGATTTTTTTTGGATTGAAAAGTCAATGGGGAACTCAATGCTTATCGAATACTCATCACGACATTGTAAATGGGGTTACGTCTCATACTCAGAATCGGCTACATAGTGACATTAGCACAGAAAAAATTATGGCCCTCGACTAGTCAAAGCTAGAAATAATCTCTAGTGAGCATAGATCACATGAATCAAATCCACATAATAGGAAGAAAACATACATAAGTTGAACACTCAAGCTCTTCCCAAAATCAAATTCATCCACAAATTGTCAAGTTTCAATTTTCCTCAAAATTTTCATTTTGCCTTCCCCCCAACACCTAGATCTCATATTGTCCTCAATGTAGAAAACAACAAGATAAAGGAAGATGGAGAAAAGAACAACACAACTTGATAGCACGAGGAAGTTATTTCCATGTAAGCTCAACAATCAAACTCCCCAAGTACCTTCACAACCATCACCAACCTCGAAAGCCAAAAACCAAGTGAAGAATCACACCAAAAAACACAAGCACACCTTGATAAAAAAAATTCAAAAAAATAGAAAAAAAAAATACAAGACTCAAAATCACCTAAAAAGATTGGGTTGCCTCCTAACAAGTGCTAAGTTTAATGTCTACAGCTAGACAATATCAAGTAGAGGCTTTGAAAATGTCAAGCCTAACTCTCGTGTTCATGACCGAGACATCCATCACTCCTTACCTACAGTTAATGGTGGCATTAGCAGTAGCTAGGAAGGGACGTCATAAAATAAGAGGGATTTGCTTAGAGGCATGAGTAGGGTCCATGTCCAACGCAACAAAGTCGACAGCAAAAAATCCTTTATCAATTTACACCAAGACATCATCAATTCGCCTCCTAGGAGTCTTAACCGACCTACCAGCAAGCTGAAGGGTACAGTTGGAAGGTTGCAGTTCACATAATCCCAACTCTAAGTAAACAGAATATGGTATCAAATTGACACTAGAACCCAAATCCAAAAGTGCCATTTCAATTTTGTGATTGCCAATGAAACATGAAATGGTAGGGGCACCAGGATCTTTGAACTTAGGAGGAGTATCCCATTTCAAAATCGAACTTACTTGTTCATTTAGAAGAACATTTTCAGACTTGTCATCTTTAGATTTTCTTTTAAAAGTGCACATGTCTTTAAGGAACTTAGCATAGGTCGGGATCTGTCTAATTGCTTCCAAAAGGGAAAGATTTACCTTAACTTGCTTGAAGGTCTCAAGGATGTCATCTCTTTGCTTGTCTTGCTTGGAAGGGAATGGTGCAGACAAAGCTTGAGGGTAAGGAACCTTTGGCTCATATGTCACAATGGGGTCAGACATAACAAGAGAAGGGGATGGGTCATTCTCTTTTGCAATCTCAATATCACTCTCCATGGTCTCAAGTCTTTCATCTTTATCATGTTTCTTCTCGCTCACCTTGTTATCTACTTCTTTACCACTCCTAAGAACCATTACAGCTTTCAATTGTTCAAATTTTTTGCATTTACGGTTCTGGATGGGGTGACTTGGAAGTTTTCCATCTTCTCTTCTACCTACAGCTATGGCTAGTTGCCCAAGTTGGGTTTCTAACGTAGATATAGAGTGTGAGTGAGAGTCAACAATATGCATTTTAGACTCAATTCCTTGGACCCTAGCATCCATATTTTGCACAACAGAAGTCAAGGTATCAAGAGCAGAAAGTACCTTGTCGATATCAGAGCTCCCAGATGGAGCTTGATGGGAAGAGGAAGGAGCATATCTCTGGTTTTGAAAACCAGGAGGGGTAGGTCTGTAAGACTGCGTTTGAGGATTCTTAACATTTTGAAACCTCCATGAAAAATTAGGATGATTCCTCCAACCATGACTATAGGTATTAGAATAAGGATTGTTGGAAGGAGAAAATCCTTGGGCAGCATTCACTTGTTCAGACGCACAGTCAGACTTACTAATACACGGACAATCAACAGAAGCATGCATGGGACTAGCACAAATCGAACACACATCTTGCATAGAAGGGACATTAGACACTTTGTTCATGCACAACAATTGATCAAATTTCTTAACGAAAGCATCAACTTTACTAGAAAGGTCACCTGAATGTGAAACCTCATAAATCCCCCCTTTACTTCCTAATTGCCTAGGCAAATCAGAATGTAAGGAAGTAGCATGCAAGTGTGAGTTTTCACTCAAATGTTCAAATAATTCCCAAGCTTCTTCAAGAGTTTTGTACAAGAAACTACCACCACATGATGCATCAACCATTTGCCTATTATGCTCATCTAAACCAAAGTAAAAACTCTGGACAAGTTGCGACATAGGTACCTCATGGTGAGGACAACATCGTAACAATTCTTTAAACCGTTCCTAACTTTCATGCAATTGCACATTTTTATTCTGTGAGAAGGTGGTTATAGCACGTCTTAAGGCAGTTAGTTTACCAATAGAGAAAAACTTTTTTAAGAATTCCTTTTGCAATTGATCCTAAGTGGTGATGTTGGTCTTAGTGTCCAACTAAGCTTTATCTTTATCTTTTAAAGAAAAAGGAAAAAGCTGCAAGCGAAGAGCATCATCAAAGATATTATTTAAAGACAGAGTAGAGCAAATCTCTAAGAATGCATCAACATGCTTGAAAGGATTTTCAAACTCTAGCCCATAAAACGACGGAAGCATTTGGACAAGAGAATGTTTAATCTCAAATGGCACCGTAACAGTGGGCATACGGGTTCTAGTTGGTGAGTCATAGGTGGCGAGGGTAAAATACTCTTTAAGTTGCTTAGGTTGTGGGGTTGGTTGTTCTTCAGCCATCTTGTTCTTAGATTCCTTTTTCTCAGCTCTTATCTCGTGAAGTGAGCGTCCAATTTCAGGATTGTATGGTTCAGGTTCGAAGCACAAAGAACGTCTACCAAGCATATACCAACAAGGAACAAAGAAAAAAGAATGAAATCACAACAATAGTCACCAAACAAAAATAAAAAGAAAAGAGAAGAGAGAGATAAGAAGAAAAAAAATAATAAAAAATAAAAATAAAAGAAAGATAAAAGGGAAGGGGGAAAATAACAAAAAATAATAAAGCAAAATAATGCAAAATAAAAGAAAATAAAAGAAAATAAATAATAAATAAATAAATAAAAACAAAGGAAATAAAAGGGAAAGGGATTGTTAGATTAGGTACAATAAATAAAAAAATAAAAAAAAGAGTTAGATTAGATTAGATTAGAAGGGAGAGGGAAAATAGTTAGATTAGATGGGGAGGGAATAACAAAAATAAAATGGTTAGATTATGAGGGATTGGGGAATGAAACAATAAAAATAAAAGAGAAAGGGTGCGGAATAAATAAATAAAATTGTTAGATTAGTGGGGATGGGAAAACAAAAATTAAAAAAATAAAAGGATAAGAAAATTCAAAAATCACTATTCGTTCACCGGCAACAGCGCCAAAAATTTGCTGTGGATTTTATGTTCTAGTTTTAAAACCCTTTTTACTTGCAAGTGCATAAGGTTAATTGTAGACTAGCGAATATTAGGGTGTCGATCCCAGGAGGAACAATAGTGATTTTAGACTTGGCCTTTCTGATTATAAAGAATAATTTAATTTTCAGAGTTAGATTATCAAAATGAATTAACGAACAAAATGAAGAGCAAATGAGTAGCAAAGAAGAGAGAAATCCAATAGGAGAAAGTTCTAGGACTTTGGATTTCACCTTTGATGCCAATATTGATTTACTAATTCAAATAGGGATTCAATTTGTCTCTTGTTCAACCCAAGGTATAAGCATTGAGCCATAAATTAAAAAGATGATTATAATTATAAAGTGAGATGATTTATCTAGTGGTTTAGGATGAACTATTCTTTTTAGACATAGCTCATCTAATTTCTAGCATAAATTATTCAATTTAAACAATTATAATTTTAAGCCCAAATTGCATAATCATCATATTAGCCTACAAGGTCTAATATTCATTTGAGATAGCAAATTAAACTAGTGTCATCAACATGATTAAACATTAGTAATAAGATGCATAAGTAGATGATGATGATCAAATATAAACTGAAGATTATGCAAAAGAGACGCAAATAACCCCATAAGAAATTAACAAAAGAATATTATTACCAAGGATCCATCATAATCCTAGAATGAGTAGTTTAGCCGGCCATAGTTAGCAAAAACACCATTGGAATCGGTATATTTCACAACCTATGTCCAAACTTTGTACTCAATTAGACAAAATTATCAAAACTTAGTGGAAACTCTCAAATTTGACTCACCAATGAGATGAGAAGAGAAAAGAAAAATAGCGAACAAAGCTTATTTTCTTCTTAACCCCTGAACCCAAATGATCTTGTCTAACAAAGACTCTCTCAGCCCTCTAAAAAAATAGAAGATAGAAGATGGGAGAATGAGAGAGAGAATGGATGAATGTATGAGTGTGATTGTGTAGATCCCCCTTTCCCTCAACCCATGGCCCCTTTTTATAGTGGAAAATCCAACCCCTTTGGATACCCCAAAATTAATGAAAAATTCCAATTAATTTGGGATGTTACATGCATGGTTATGGCTAGTCATAAGTATAAAATTAATCTTGATTAATGGCATTTGACTAGGTTAAGAATTAGCCATGTGGGAAAATGGGAGAAGGGGAGAAAAAAAAGGTGGATGCAGGCTGGTGAAGGCTGGCGTTTGGGCTTAAGCTTGGACTCTAGGCATTGCACTTGTAGGAGTTCTGAGTAGAATTAATCAACTTCATCCCAAATTCTTCTATATTTATTCATACCTGAAAATTTCATAAAATATGCATTATTTACCCATATAAATATATTTCAAAGACATCAAAGTAGGTGAAATGAAGGAGAAAATTATATACAAAATATGAATTATCAGTGGCCAATACACCAACGATCCATCAGTTGAAAGCAAACATTGCAGCGTGTAAGCAAGGAAGTCTCGACGTTGTCGAATTTTACTCCAAACTCTCAAGGCTTTGGAGTGAGTTGGGAAATTTTGTCAACATCCCACACTTGAAGTGCGCTGGATGCAAGTGCGAAGCAGCAAGCAAATTCGTTGCAAGGGCAAAAGAAGAAAAATCACATCAGTTCTTGATGGGACTGAATGATGACTTTTATTCAGAAATCAGGAGTCAGATTCTTGCGATGAAGCCTCTACCGATACTCGACTGCATATTCAATATAGTACTTTAGGAGGAACATCACAAAACCATGATGGCCATGAGAGACAAACGAAACAAGTTAGTTGTTGACTTTGCCGTAAGTCATAGTGGCAAAAGTCAGCATAATGTTATTGAAAAGGGTTTGTGCAAACATTGCGGGAAGTTCGGCCATGAGGAAAGCAATTGTTATGACTGGTAGGGTACCCTACAAAATGGGGAACTTACTGTAGGGGTAGAGGTCAAGGTCGTGGTTCGCGTGGAGGAAGAACCGATGGTCGGGGTCGAGGAGCAACTCACCAGGCGGCCTATGCTGTAGGAAACAGAGGGATAGAACAGTAGTCGGGCAGCGAGAACAGCAAGCCCTCGATGATGCCAGGCTTCACCAATGAGCAATTCCAATGACTCCTAAGTCTCATCGAATCATCTAAGCCTGGATACGAGAACATCTCACTTAAGCTGTCATGGATTCTTGATACCGGGGCATCAAACCATATGACAAGAAACTTGAAGGCACTTGAAGAATTAGAAAGGATAGAGCCTATTCCAGTTGGCATGCCAGATGGTGGTTAGGATGGCAACTTTGCAAGGAATTATTAATTTGAGCTCAAAAATCAAATTAACGAAAGTCTTATATGTTCCCAATGTTTGTTGCAATTTGATATCCATCTCTCAATTAAATAGAGAATTAAAGTGCACTATGACGTATAACGATATTGTTTGTGTGATACACGACCGCACCAAGAGCAAATGTAGTAGACATCGGCACCTTATGGCATCAGCGTCTTGCACACCTATCACGACAAGTTATTACTTTACTTCCAAAATATTTAGGTGTTTTTTTATAACATTCCCAATAATGAGGATCATCCTTGTGACATTTGTTTTGGACCACAACAAACCTGTAGTTCTTTTACTATTAGTGAAAGTAAAGCCAAGGATTTGTTTGAGATCATACATTGTGACATACGGGGTGGTTATAGAGTACCTTCTTTTTGTGGTCCATACTATTTTTTAACCATTGTCGATGATGTGAGTAGAGGTGTGTGGGTGTTTTTGATGAAGGGAAAGAGGGAAGTAGCAACCCTGTTACAAAGCTTTGTGACTTAAGTGAAAAATCAGTTTAACAAGAATGTAAAAATCATTCGAAGTGACAACGGACTTGAGTTTAAAACTGGTCTTTTGCTCAAGTTTCACTCCGAAAATGGAATACTACGCCAAACTAGCTGTGTTGACACACCTCAGCAGAACGGTCGAGTAGAGCGAAAGCACCATCATATACTAAACGTTGCTAGACCTCTATGGCTTCAAGCCCACTTACCCATAGAGTTTTGGGGGGAGTGTGTACTAACCGCTGCCTTTTTGATTAATCGTACACCTAGCAAGTTGCTTCATGGTCGAACACCAGATGAAGTATTGTATGGTGTGAAGCCTAATTTTGACTCCATAAAAGTGTTTGGGTGCTTATGTTACGCACACCTGCAGCCAAAGTCCAAAGATAAGTTTGCTCCTAGTGGAAGGAACTGTGTATTCGTTGGTTATCCCTATGGAAAGAAAGGTTGTAAGATCTTTAATTTAGAGTCAAAAGAAATGCTTATTAGTCGAGACGTGATATTTTATGAAAATGAATTTCCTTATCTTGATGATACGAGAGTAGAAAATGCACCCACGATACCCTTCCAAACCTTGTTTGGGGATCCAGAAATTCTGTCTAGCATAAACAACTCACCGAGCCCAAGGCAAGAAGCAGTCTTGTCCCAACCTGGGCCAACCCAAAGCACGCAGGTGACCAATCTTAGTAGGTCAGCTGTCAATGTTGTAGAGGCCCACGCCGGCACAACTGAAACCCCACCTAACATTGGGCTTGCTTATACGGAAGCCCATGCTAGCAACAGGGGAGCACCTCACCTCATTCTAGTGACCCAATATCCAACCCAATGCTAAAGACAGCAACCCAGTGGATCAAAATCGCAAACCCACGAGGGAACGAAGACCACCCAGTCACTTGATAGATTACGTGTGCTACAGTTCGACATCCATTGACCCCTCCTTTCAACACTTATCTTCAGCATGCTCCTCAGGTATACAGTATCCTTTGGCAAAATTTGTTACACGTGCAAAATTCTCTCATGCTCACCGTGGATATCTAGCTCCTATTGAAAAAACCAATGAGCCCAAGTATTATCAAGAAGTAGGGACAGACCCCAAGTGGCGAAAAGCTATGGCTGATGAACTTCAAGCCTTAGAGGTGTTAAGCGATAATTTGTCGCCTTTTACATGCCTTTTTCGCCTAATCTTAGCTCGTATAATAACGTAATCTTTAGAGTTTTTCTTGTTTTATTCAGTATTCTTTGACATTTTTACTTGTTTTGTCTATTCTTGCAGATAATAAGTTGAACCAAGCAATTACGGCGAAAAAGGGTCAAAACAGGCAAAAAGACCGAAAAACGGGAGCCAGCCGGTAGAACCGGCCAGCAATGTGGCATGCCCACACCGTGCCACATGGCACGGTGGGGCCGTGCCACATAGGCACGGTCGCGCCTCCCCCCCCCCCCGGTTCGCGGTTTGCTTGGGTTTTTCTATTTAGCCCTTTTTCAGGCATTTTTGCGAGCGTCGTTCAGGGGTTCGCTTGGGGCTTCTCTCTGGCAATTTCTAGGATAGTTTAGTTTAAGTTTTAGCCAATAAAAACTCCATTGAGGAGATTATATTAGGATTGTATTCGATTAATTTTGGATTCAAGCACTTGGATTTCAAGTTCTTCGCTTCAATTCATAAGTCTTCTTCTTCTCTTTCTCTCTATTTCTTGTTTCGTTCTTGTTTTAGATTTTTGTTAATTTAGTTCATATGCCTGGTTTTGATTTGATTCAATCATTTAGTTGTTATGTTTAATTCATGTTCGATTCTAGAATTAGTTTAGTTTCATGCCTCTTTCCTTTGTTGTGTTCTTCAAGTTTATGCTCTTAGTTGTTAGTTTAGGTTTTGATGTGTTTGTGATGTTTAGTAGGAAGATTCTGTTGGCTTGGATTGTGATTAGTCTCTTGATGGCGAATTAGTCTCGTATTTGGCCTAACCATACCCAATCTATGCTTAGAACCTAGAGTTTTCCTTCATGCCCGCCAAGTGTTCGATGAAATGCTTGAGAGAGCTTTCATCCATATTTTTGGGCGATTGACTTATGCTGAGAGGTGAGGTCAATTAGCTAGTGTGGGAGAGGGAATAGCTGAGTTCGAGACATGAAAATAGTATCCGAATCGAGCTAGGTCCGGGGTTGCTAGTTTTGTGGTTTAATTAGGCTAACCCCATGAAAATAGGTGGTTAGGCTAATTAAACTAGCTCATGACCCTTGAGAGAGGGCTTGGGTGGTCTTTGAAGGTGCAACCGATCATCTCTTGTTCTCAGTGTGGTTTGGGTAGGTTAGGACTCGTCTTGATTAACTGGTTCATCACTTGGTGAAATCATAAACCCAAGTCCCTTTTTGTTTATTTGTTTTAGTAGTTTAGTCCTTCTTCCTTCACTCTCTCTCTGGCCTAGATTGAGACGCTTTAGTTAGCCTCGATAGTTGAAAACACAACTCTTTGCGGACGACACCCCAAGTACTCATCGATACACCTTGCACTTGGGGTTTATAAATATTAAAACCGTGTGATTTTTCCCTAACAAGAGGACAATAAAACTTGGATGTTGCTCGATTTGCCGCCCAGAAAGAAAGCTATCAACTGTAAATGGGTCTATAAAGTGAAGCACAAGTCTGACGGATCTCTTGAAAGATATAAGGGCCAACTTGTCATTCGGGGAGATCATCAGCATGAAGGTTTTGATTTTAATGAAATGTTTGCAGCATTTGCCAAGATGACAAGTGTGCAAACTTTCTTGTCACTTGTTGTTACTAAAGGATGGGAGCTTCAGCAAATGGATGTGAATGCATTTCTTCATAGTGATCTTGAGGAAGAGGCGTATATGCGTCTATCACCAAGCTTTACATTGTCGTCTCCAACAAAAGTATGCAAGTTGCAGAAATCTCTGTATGGACTATGACAAGCTCCCTGACAATGGTTTATCAAGTTAACGTCCAAGCTCAGCGAGTATGGGTTCATTTGATTGTTTGCTGAATATTCCTTGTTTACATACAAGCAAGGTGATACCTTCATGGCTCTTTTAGTCTACGTTGACGATATAACATTAGCTAGCAATGATTGTACAACATTACAGGATTTTAAGACTTATCGTAATCACTGCTTCCAGATCAAAGACCTCGGACCCCTAAAATATTTTCTAGGTCTTGAGGTGGCTCGTGGACCGCAAGGGTTATTCTTGTCCCAATGCAAGTACGCCCTGGAGATCGTTGTTGAATGTGGACTTTTAGGAACACGTCAAGTTGAATTTCCTATGGAAGAGAATCATAAGCTTGCTTTGGAAAAATGGACAGTTACTGGATTACCCTGGTCGATACTGAATTCATATTTGAGCTATGCTATTCATATTTTTTCTGAATTCATGGAAGAACCTAAACAAGCACACATGGATGCAGCTCGCCGGGTCCTATGCTATGTCAAAACCACGCCTGCATAGGGTGTTCTATTGAAAGCCGACAACCCTCTACAAGTTGAAGCATACTGTGATGCAGACTGGGGTGCTTGCCCCATCACGCCTGCAAACTGGATATCTTGTTACTATTGGAGCATCACCAGTTTCATAGCGTACCAAAAAGCAAACTACAATTTCACGATCCTTAGCTAAAGCAGAATATCTTTCAATGGTTACTACTGCTAGTGAATTGGTTTGGTTAAGGACTTTTCTAACATCTCTTGGTGTCTTCCATCACACGGCCATGCGTATGTTTTGCAACGGCGAAGCTCCCATACAAATTGCCTAGAATCCAGTTTTCCACAAATGAACTAAACATATTGAAATCAACTGTCATTTTGTTCGTGAGAAACTGGAATCTGGCGATTTAGCTGTTTCTACTTATCTACCAAGCACCAACCAGCCGATATATTTACAAAAGCACTTGGGAAGAAGCAATTTATCTACCTTTGGAGCAAGCTGGGCATGATCGATCGTCATGCTCCACCTTGAGGGGGAGCATTGAGAAATATTATGTAATATTTAATTTATATTAATTTTGTGTATATTTTTTGCCCAAGGGCCGTGTAACCAAAGGTTAGGGTTTAGGGTTGTATCTTGTTTATGACTTTGTGTGTTTAAGAACCATGCATGATAATGAGAATGGCAGGCAGCCACGGCAAGTTCCCATCAAAGCCATCTCTCTGTCACTTATCAAAACTTACGTTCCCCGCCCCCCCAATTTGCTGCTGCGATATACAGAGAATCGCATAAGTTTTAATTATGGTAATTGTTCATGAAAATTGCAGTTAGTCAACCACGTTATCTAAAAACTTTTTAAAATTTTTTTTGTAATATAATTAGTAATTTCTAAGCTATAGTAATGACTAAGAAATGCAAATTGAGGGGTTTTTTTAACACTTAGCACCATTCAAGTTTTCGACATTAATGTGTTTCCCTAACATTTTTTATTTTCTTCTCAACACTCTTAACTGTTGAGACATATTTAACGTAGGACCCAATCCAGTGAGGTAATGATGTGGTGATAAAATAGCGTCGAATTGCCTCGACCGCCTCTTCTGTAAGTGGTTGGGGGCTTGATACTTTGAAAATTGTTTGAGTGAATTTAAAAAAAAAACCGCCAAAAAGCGCAAGGAGAGACGATGGTAGAGGGCAAAATTTTGACTAAAAGAGTGTTTTTTAGTAAGAGAGCGGTAAAATATGCTCTAATTCCCAATACTCATCGGGCTAAAAGGCACAAAAATACGATTGTTCAGACAACAATATCCACTGAGGGCAAAATGGTAATCTATTATGTTGTTTTTCAAACTCTAGTCGGAACATGACTTAATTAACATTGCTGAAAACTTAGGGGTGGTCAACATTAAGTAGAAAATGTTAAGGTTGAAAAAATTGATATCGACAACCTGAAGAGTGCTAAATACAAAAACCTGCAAATTATGAGAAACTATCATGTAAAACTTTTTAATGTAATAAAACGTACTATAATTAACTTAAGGAACATTTTTAACATTTTTAACATCCATAAATGTATTTTTAATAAAATAATACAAATTATAGTTAAAAAATTTAAGATATAAAATTAAATATTTAAATGTGTTTTAAGAGCTATAAATGTACAAAATTATTTGCATTAAAGGGAATATAATCCTACCA
>JACYFF010031956.1:76257476-76274200 GCA_017589665.1 Selenicereus undatus
TTTGGTCTAGGATGGTTAATCAAGTGCAATAATGACTCGATTATTTGAATATTTATAGTGAGACGTGCATGTGACATGCATGTCCAATTTTTCTCGAGTTGTTATTCAGTTGTTTCCAGCCAACCTTGATAGGTAGGTTTAAAACGTAGGGTTTTTTTATATTTATATTTATATTTTATTTTTTTGGCAGATGGGTGGATTTGGGGGGATGGGTGTTGGGTTGGACATTAACAAAAAAACAAAATGAGGGGCATATGTCTCTTCGCCAACCTTCCTAGGTAGACCAAGAACTGCGTTATAGTTTTACCAAATTTATTTTAGCATATTTCCTATCCCTAATGCCCACCCTAACTCCCAATACACAGTAATTGTTAAGGGTACTCAAATTGGTACTGATTCATGGACTCTTCGATGACCTCTTGAGTCTCATATAATATAAGAAGTGAACTTGTACGTGTTAGAGACTATTAGGGCTGTCAAAAGCTGACCCCACACGATTATCGACCCGAACCGAACACGAAATTCGGCGGGTTTGGGTAAAGATTTTCAACCCGTTTAATTAAATGGGTTGACACGATTAACCAGTTTAATTAATTAAACGGGTTAGGTCCAGGTTGAAATTTTCGACACGAAAAAATACCTATTTAACCCATTTAAATAAATAGGTTAAACAAGTCAACTCGTTTGCCCATTTACAGTAACTCGTTTAACCCGTCTATCGGTATATAATTATGTGTAGTTTTTTTGAACATTTTTGGGGGCCATTAAAATTTTAATTTTCAGATTTTTGGCTAGGGGGTGGGGAGTTCAAATTTTATATTTTTCACATTTTTTGTTCCTAAGCCCATAAAGCCCACCCTATCAAGTAAAAACCCTAGATATAAAAGGCTTCTTGCCTTCTTCAGTTCTTCATTCGCAATATCACTCCTCCTCACAGAGCTAGAGCTTGTTTGAGCTGCTTCAGCCTTCAGTCGCCCCTCTCTTATCCTCTCTACCGATCCGATCTCCCCATGTCCTCTCCACTCCCCTCGCCCCATCTCCTCGCTACTGATCTCTAGGACTTACTGATCTCCTCAGAAGCTGGTTCGTTCAGTCGTTGGTATACTAAGAATTCATGTAATCATGTATTGTTTACAAAGTGTCCAGCTGCAGTCTCAGGCTCACACACATGTTCATTTAAAGTTTGAAACTTAAGTGGGTTAAACAGGTTAAACAGGTAAGTGGTACCTGATTCTGACCCGTTTAACATAAACGGGTTAAACAGGTCAAAATCGGGTCGACCCGTTTAAATATTAAACGGTTTCAGGTTGGATTTTTCAACCCGTTTATTAAACAGGTCAGGTTCAGGTCGGGGGCTTTTCAACCCATTTAACTTCGACCCGAACACGAACCCGACCCGACCTGACCTATTTGACAGCCTTAGAGACTATCATTAGATCTTTTTAAGTGCACAGGGTACAAACACTGACCAGAAACATTTATTTTTCCATGATCACAGCACATCTTATGAGAATAAGTAGAGTCTATGACACTACCCTTGATCGTTTAATAAACAAATAATGAGGTCAAAAATTTTAGAAATTCTGCAATGTGATGAATCATGCTTCTCTTCTCATTCACAAAAATCCAATTCAAATCAACGTCATTAATTCCCTGTTCACATATTAAAATCAAATAAAACAGAGCTCAAAAGAGCCAAAGATGCCATAGCTCTCTCCAATCAAAATCCTTTTTCAACAAGAAAACAACATGGGCTTTCAATATCAACTGCATACAGGAAAACCAAGAAATATTTTCCTATTTTTTATGAAACAACTAGTATTTTTCACATTCATGCGATATTGGGAAATATTATGTGATATTTAATTTATATTAATTTTGTGTATATTTTTTGTTCAAGTGCCGTGTAACCCAAGGTTAGGGTTTAGGGTTGTATCTTGTTTATGACTTTGTGCATTTAAGAACCATGCATGATAATGAGAAGGGTAGGCAGCAACGACAAGTTCCCATCAAAGCCATCTCTCTATCTCTTATCAAAACTTACATTTTCTTTCCAATTGTTCATGGAATCAGGGCACTAGCATTGAATATCGCAAATATGACTAAATTCATTATTGACACTGACTCGCCCCACTATCCCTCTGAAGGGCTAGGCTTGTTAATAACAGTTGTGGTATTCAATGCAAAAAATTACGATCTCTGGGGGACAGCAGTTAGAATGACACTAAAAACTAAGAACAAACTTGGGTTCATCAATGGAACTCGAACAAGACCCACCATAGCCATAGGACAAGATCCAAGTGAGTTACAAGCATGGCAGATGGTGAACATGATGATCTCCTCATGGATTCTTAACAGTGTCGATCCAAAGCTATGAACAAGTGTAGCATATGCTGAGAGTGCCCACGCTATATGGATGAATTTGAAGAAAATATACGTTGTGGCCAATACACCAACGATCCATGAGTTGAAAGCAAACATTGCGGCGTGTAAGCAAGGAAGTCTCGACGTTTTCGAATTTTACTCCAAACTCTCAAGGCTTTGGAGTGAGTTGGGAAATTTTTTTAAAATCCCACATGGGAAGTGCTCTGGATGCAAGGGCGAAGAAGCAAGCAAATTCATTGCAATGGCAAAAGAAGAAAATTCACATCAGTTTTTGATGTGGCTGAATGATGACTTATATTCAAAAATCAGAAGTCGGATTCTTGCGATGGAGCCTCTGCCGATATGCGACTGCAAATTCAATATAGTACTTCAGGAGGAACATCACAAAACCATGATGGCCATGAGAGACGAACGAAACGAGTCAGTTGTTGCCTTTGTCGTAAGTCACAGTGGCAAGAGTCAGCATAATGTGATTGAAAAGGGTTTGTGCAAACATTGCGGGAAGTAATTATTCAGTTGTTATTCACAGGACAAGATCCAAGTGAGTTACAAGCATGGCAGATGGTGAACTTGATGATCTCCTCATGGATTCTTAACGTTGTCGATCCAAAGCTATTAACAAGTGTAGCACATGCTGAGAGTGCCCATGCTATGTGGATGAATTTGAAGAAAAGATACGTGGTGGCTGATGTGGATTTTATGTTCTAGTTTAAAATCCTTGCTGGTTGCAAGTGCACAAGGTTAATTGTAGATTAGCGAGTATTAGGGTGTCGATCCCACGAGGAACAATAGTGATTTAAGACTTGGCCTTTCCGATTATAAAGAATAATTTAATTTTCAGAGTTGGATTATCAAAATGAATTAACGAACAAAATGAAGGGCAAATGAGTAGCAAAGTAGAGAGAAATCAAATAGGAGAAAGTTCTAGGACTTTGGATTTCACCTTTGATGCCAATATTGATTTACTAATTCAAATGGGGATTCAATTTGTCTCTTGTTCAACCCAAGGTACAAGCATTGAGCCATAAATTAAAAAGATGATTGTAATTATAAAGTGAGATGATTTATCTAGTGGTTTAGCATGAACTATTCTTTTTAGACATAACTCATCTAATTTCTAGCGTAAATTATTCAATTTTAACAATTATAATTTTAAGCCCAAATTGCATAATCATCATATTAGCCTACAAGGTCTAATATTCATTTAAGATAACAAATTAAACTAGTCTCATCAACATGATTAAACATTAGTATTAAGATACATAAGTAGATGATGATGACCAAATATAAACTCAAGATTATGCAAAAGAGACACAAATAAACCCATAAGAAATTAGCAAAAGAGTATTATTACCAAGGATTCATTATAGTCCTAGAATGAGTAGTTTAGCTGGCCATAGTTAGCAAAAACACCATTGGAATCGGTATATTTCACAACCTATGTCCAAACTTTGTGCTCAATTAGACAAAATTATCAAAACTTAGTGGAAACGCTCAAATTTGACTCACAAATGAGATGAGAAGAGAAAAGAAAAATAACTAACAAAGCTTATTTTCTTCTTAACCTCTCAGCCCAAATGATCTTATCTTACAAAAACTCTCTCAACAGTCTAAAAAAAATAGAAGATAGAAGATGGGAGAATGAGAGAAGGAATGGATGAATCCCCTTTCCCTCAACCCATGGCCCCTGTTTATAGTGGAAAATCCAACCCCTTTGGATACCCCAAAATTATTGAAAATCAAATCCAATTAATTTGGGATGTTACATGCATGGTTGTGGCTAGTCATAAGTATGGAATTAATCTTGATTAATGGCTTTTGACTAGGTTAAGAATTAGCCATGTGGGAAAATGGGAGAAGGGGGGAAAAAAGGTGGATGCAGGCTGGTGAAGGGTGGCATTTGGGCTTAAGCTTGGACTCTAGGCATTGCACTTGTAGGAATTCGGAGTATAATTAATCAACTTCATCCCAAATTCTTCTATATTTATTCCTACCTGAAAATTTCATAAAATATGCCTTAATTACCCATGAAAATATATTTCAAAGACATAAAAGTAGGTGAAATGAAGGAGAAAATTATATATAAAATATGAATTATCAACTCCCCTACACCAAGACTTTGCTAGTCCTCGAGCAAAGAACACCAATAATGCATGTATTCATTTAAACCATCAAGAAGAATAAGATTAGGGAAGACAACCAAGTGACCCACTTATAAATGTCCACTCCAAATCACATATATCAATTCACTACCAACCCACAATTCATTATCAAAAATTTCTAACCCCAACTTAGTCAATAGGCCAAGATTCAAGGGAATTAAGTACACAACGAAACCATGTAGCAAACCGTAAGCACAAAATTTCACCACATATAACAAAAATCACATGAGCATTTTTTCAAAATCGAGTCCCCAATGCCAAATCAATTGATTATTTTCTTTCTCCTTTTTTTTCCTTTTTTTGAGACTTTGAATTTTTTATATGTTTTTTGATTTTCAGAAGTTACTTGATCTCATATGCTTTCTTGAGTGGATAAAGATATAAATGAAGACAACACTCACAAAAACACTTAGTACATATTCAGGCAATTAAAGATATAAATAGAAATAGGACCTGAACATTGGTACCGAAATCAGAACTCAATTAATTTAATTTATTTAATTTTTTTTTTGATTGAAAAGTCAATGGGGAACTCAATGCTTATCGAATACTCATCACGGCATTGTAAATAGGGTTACGTCTCATACTCAAAATCGGCTACATAGTGACATTAGCACAACAAAAATTATGGCCCTCGACTAGTTAAAGCTAGAAATAATCTCTGGTGAGCATTGGTCACATGAATCAAATCCACATAATAGGAAGAAAACATACATAAGTTGAACACTCAAGCTCTTCCCAAAATCAAATTCATCCACAAATTGTCAAGTTTCAATTTTCCTCAAAATTTTCATTTTGCCTTCCCCTCAACACCTAGATCTCACATTGTCCTCAATGTAGAAAACAATAAGATAAATGTTGAAACCATTATTATGTTTTGATGATAACAAACCTAAAGCAATGTTGCTCCAAACAAGATGTTTTCAACATGTGCTTTAACTTGTTGATTGTTGAGAACAAGTCCTGAGAACATGTTTTCAACATGTGCTTTAACTTGTTGATTGTTGAGAACAAGTCCTGAGAACATGTTTTCAACAATGTGCATTAACCTGTTTGTTGAATGTTGAGAACACGCCTTGAGAACAGGTCTCATACCTAATGGTTCACTCTCAAGATCACCACCTCGATGAGATGATTGAGTTGATCGTACGAGAAGCAATTCATGAACTCTAGCAAGACAAAGAACAATCCCAGCAAACAAGGTGACCTTGGTGTTCACGACATCTATACAGATCTTGGACAAGATGACTAGTTTAAAATAAGAAGTCTGGGGTATATAGATTTTATTTATTTAGACTCTTGTTAATATGCCAATACTGAAAACATCTTATAAAACACCTCTTGAATCGGTGTTTGTGCTAAACGCTTCAGAACACCAGTTGCGAACAACCCTGTGAACAGGGTGCCTAGGGTGTTTCTGACCTAAACTGGCCTTACCCGGTTATCTTTGAAAACTTATTTTCAGTTGGCCAAGATCTCCAGAATAATTCCTTAAACTCAAGATTGCTATTTTCTTGGAAAGGATAATTCTTGAAAATATTATGGGAGATTGCAAAACCTATTTTTGGAAAACTTTTAAATCGAAATGTTATCTCTTTCTCTCTCTCTCATCTCTTGGAAAGCTTTTCAAAATACCTTCACAAGATTTTCCACGGTTATTATGGCTAAAAATAATCTTCTTAGAATGCTATAATTTTGGGAAGATTTTCTTGAAGAGCCGTTGGGATTTTTATTTGAAAAAGAAAATCATCTTTACCAAACTTAGTTGATTTTCTCTCCTCTCTCCCTGGTTTTTACCGTTGGTTTTTGAGCATAAAAAGGGAGAAGCATTTGAGATGAAAAGACACACGGACATAGACTGACACAAAGGAAAACACAAAAAGGAGAGAACACAACACAAAACGAGATTCAAAAAGGAGGTTTTCTAGAAAAATAAAAGTGCTTTGAGCTATTCTTGTGAAAAGAGAAAACCGAGACAAGTTGTGTTAAAAGTGTGTTTTCAAGATATTGGCATAATAGGATCTTCATTTGTACCTTACATCTGCTTAGTGAGAAGCACCCCAGTAAGGTGTTTTTGACCTTGATCTGAGATCAGTCAAAAGTGAGTGAGTGTGTCCTAGTCGTGTGGACTTTGGACGTGTCCAATCTGGTGAGATTTGGACGTGGTGTAATCTGCCTTGAGAAGGAGATTACGTGGTTGCAAGGTTGTAACAAGGTGTGTTACAATTGTAACGTGTTAAGCCCGGTTTAGTGAAGTGGTTAAATCCTACACGAGGTAGGTCGTGGTTTTTCACACCTCAGTTGGGCTAGAGGTGTTTTCCACGTGAAAAATTGTGTGTACTTTAATTTCCGCATCTATCTTGATAATTTTCGCTCTTGCTACATCTGAAAACACCCTCTGCAAACAAGTCACAGAGGTGTTTGTCATATATAACGCGAAAATCAGACACCACAATTCACCCCCCCTCTTGTGGTAGGATACTCTAAGATCTAACAATAAAGGAAGATGGAGAAAAGAGCAACACAACCTGATAGCACGAGGAAGTTATTTCCATGTAAGCTCAACAATCAAACTCCCAAAGTACCTTCACAACCATCACCAACCTCGAAAGGTAAAAACCAAGTGAAGAATCACACCAAAAAACACAAGCACACCTTGATAAAAAAAAATCAAAAAAATAGAAAAAAAAATACAAGACTCAAAATCACCTAAAAAGATTGGGTTGCCTCCTAACAAGCGCTAAGTTTAATGTTTATAGCTAGACAATATCAAGCAGAGGCTTTGAAAATGTTAAGCCTAACCCTCGCATTCATGACCGAGACATCCATCATTCCTGACCTACAGTTAATGGTGGCGTTAGCTATAGTTAGGAAGGGACGTCCTAAAATAAGAGGGATTTGCTTAGAGGCATGAGTAGGGTCCATGTCCAACACAACAAAGTCAACAACAAAAAATCCTTTATCAATTTACACCAAGACATCATCAATTCGCCCCCTAGGAGTCCTAACCGACCTATCAACAAGCTGAAGGGTACAGTTAGAAGGTTGCAGTTCACCTAATCCCAACTCTAAGTAAACAGAATATGGTATCAAATTGACACTAGAACCCCAATCCAAAAGTGTCCTTTCAATTTTGTGATTGCCAATGAAACATGAAATGGTAGGGGCACTAGGATCTTTGAACTTAGGAGGAGTATCCCATTTCAAAATAGAACTTACTTGTTCACTTAGAAGAACCTTTTTAGACTTGTCATCTTTAGATTTTCTTTTAAAAGTGCACATGTCTTTAAGGAACTCAGCATAGGTCGGGGTCTGTCTAATTGCTTCCAAAAGGGAAAGATTCACCATAACTTGCTTGAAGGTCTCAAGGATGTCATCTCTTTGCTTGTCTTGCTTGGAAGGGAATGGTGCAGACAAAACTTGAGGGTAAGGAACCTTTGGCTGATATGTCACAATGGGGTCAGACATAACAGGAGAAGGGGATGGGTCATTCTCTTTTGCAATCTCAATATCACTATCCATGGTCTCAAGTCTTTCTTCTTTATCATGTTTCTTCTCGCTCACCTTGTTATCTACTTCTTTACCACTCCTAAAAACCATTACAGCTTTCAATTGTTCAAATTTTTTACATTTAGGGTTCTGGATGGGGTGACTTTGAAGTTTTCCTTCTTCTCTTCTACCTATAGCTATGGATAGTTGCCCAAGTTGGGTTTCTAACTTAGATATAGAGTGTGAGTGAGAGTCAGCAATATGCATTTTAGACTCAATTCCTTTGACCCTAGCATCCATATTTTACACAACAGAAGTCAAGGTATTAAGAGCAGAAAGTACCTTGTCGATATCAGAGCTCCCAGATGGAGCTCGATGGGAAGAGGAAGGAGCATATCTCTGGTTTTGAAAACCAGGAGGGGTAGGTCTGTAAGACTATGCTTGAGGATTCTCAACATTTTGAAACCTCCACGAAAAATTAGGATGATTCCTCCAACCATGATTGTAGGTATTAGAATAAGGATTGTTGGAAGGAGGAAATCCTTAGGCAGCATTCACTTCTTCAGACACACAGTCAGACTTACTAATACATGGACAATCAACAGAAGCATGCATGGGACTAGCACAAATCAAACACACATCTTGCATAGAAGGGACATTAGACACTTTGTTCATGCACAACAATTGATCAAATTTCTTAGCGAAAGCATCAACTTTACTAGAAAGGTCACCTGAATGTGAAACCTCATAAATCCCCCCTTTACTTCCTAATCGCCTAGGCAAATCAGAATGTGAGGAAGTAGCATGCAAGTGTGAATTTTCACTCAAATGTTCAAATAATTTCAAAGCTTCTTCAGGAGTTTTCTACAAGAAACTACCACCACATGATGCATCAACCATTTGCCTATTATGCTCATCTAAACCAGAGTAAAAACTCTGGACAAGTTGCCACATGGGTACCTCATGGTGAGGACAACATCGTAACAATTCTTTAAACCGTTCCCAACTTTCATGCAATTGCACATTTTTGTTCTGTGAGAAGGTAGTTATAGCACGTCTTAAGGCAGTCAGCTTAACAATAGAGAAAAACTTTTTCAAGAATTCCTTTTGCAATTGATCGCAAGTGGTGATATTGGTCTTAGTGTCCAACTAAGCTTTAGCTTTATCTTTTAAAGAAAAAGAAAAAAGCCGCAAGCGAAGAGCATCATCAGAGATATTATTTAAAAACAGAGTAGAGCAAATCTCTAAGAGTGCATCGTCATGCTTGAAAGGATTTTCAAACTCTAGCCCACAAAACGACGGGCGCATTTGGACAAGAGAATGTTTAATCTCAAATGGCACTGTAATAGTGGGCATACAGGTTCTAGTTGGTGACTCATAGGTGGCGGAGGTAAAATACTCTTTAAGTTGCTCAGGTGGTGGGGTTGGTTGTTCTTCAACCATCTTGTGCTTATTTCAAGATTGTATGGTTCAGGTTCGAAGCACAAAGAACGTCTACCAAGCATATACCAACAAGCAACAAGGAAAAAAGAATGAAATCACCACAATAGTCACCAAACAAAAATAAAAAGAAAAGAAAAGAGAGAGATAAGAAGAAAAAAAATAATAAAAAATAAAAATAAAAGAAAGATAAAAGGGAAGGGGAAAATAACAAAAAATAATAAAGCAAAATAACGCAAAAATAAATAAATAAAAATAAAAATAAAAATAATAAATATTAAAAAAAAGGAAGGAAATAAAAGGGAAAGGGATTGTTAGATTAGGTACAATAAATAAAAAAATATAAAAAAGAGTTAGATTAGATTAGATTAGAAGGGAGAGGGCACATAGTTAGATTAGATGTGGAGAGAATAACAAAAATAAAATGGTTAGATTATGAGGGATTGGGGAATGAAACACCAAAAACAAAAGGGAAAGGGTGGGGAATAAATAAATAAAATTGTTAGATTAGCGGGGATGGGAAAACAACAATCAAAAAAATAAAAGGAAAAGAAAATTCAAAAATCACTATTTGTTTCCCGGCAACGGCGCCAAAAACTTGATGTGGATTTTATGTTCTAGTTTTAAAACCCTTTTTACTTGCAAGTGCACAAGGTTAATTGTAGACTAGCGACTAATGGGGTGTCGGTCCCAGGAGGAACAATAGTGATTTTAGACTTGGCCTTTCCGATTATAAAGAATAATTTATTTTTCAGAGTTGGATTATCAAAATGAATTAACGAACAAAATGAAGAGCAGATGAGTAGCAAAGAAGAGATAAATCAAATAGGAGAAAGTTCTAGGACTTTGGATTTCACCTTTGATACTAATATTGATTTACTAATTCAAATGGGGATTCAATTTGTCTCTTGTTCAACCCAAGGTACAAGCATTGAGCCATAAATTAAAAAGATGATTATAATTATAAAGTGCGATGGTTTATCTAGTGGTTTAGCATGAACTATTCTTTTTAGACATAACTCATCTAATTTCTAGCATAAATTATTCAATTTAAACAATTATAATTTTAAGCCCAAATTGCATAATCATCATATTAGCCTACAAGGTCTAATATTCATTTGAGATAGCAAATTAAACTTGTGTCATCAACATGATTAAACATTAGTATTAAGATGCATAAGTAGATGATGATGATCAAATATAAACTCAAGATTATGCAAAAGTGACACAAATAACCCCATAAGAAATTAGCAATAGAATATTACTACCAAGGATTCTTCATAATCCAAGAATGAGTAGTTTAGCTCGCCATAGTTAGCAAAAACACCATTGGAATCGGTATATTTCGCAATCTATGTCCAAACTTTGTACTCAATTAGACAAAATTATCAAAACTTAGTGGAAACGCTCAAATTTGACTCACAAATGAGATAAGAAGAGAAGAGAAAAATAGCTAACAAAGCTTATTTTCTTCTTAACCCCTCAACCCAAATGATCCTGTCTTACAAAGACTCTCTCAGCTCTCCAAAAAAATAGAAGATAGAAGATGGGAGAATGAGAGAGAGAATGGATGAATGTATGAGTGTGAGTGTGTGGATCCCCCTTTCCCTCAACCCATGGCCCCTTTTTATAGTGGAAAATCCAACCCCTTTGGATACCCCAAAATTAATGAAAATCAATTCCAATTAATTTGGGATGTTACATGCATGGTTGTGGCTAGTCATAAGTATAGAATTAATCTTGATTAATGGCATTTGACTAGGTTAAGAATTAGCCATGTGGGAAAATGGGAGAAGGGGGGAAAAAAGGTGGATGCAGGCTGGTGAAGGGTGGCATTTGGGCTTAAGCTTGGACTCTAGGCATCGCACTTGTAGGAGTTCCGAGTAGAATTAATCAACTTCATCCCAAATTCTTCTATATTTATTCCTACCTAAAAATTTCATAAAATATGCATTATTTACCCATAAAAATATATTTCAAAGACATAAAAGTAAGTGAAATGAAGGAGACAATTATATATAAAGTATGAATTATCAGTGGCCAATACACCAACGATCCATCAGTTGAAAGAAAACATTACGGCGTGTAAGCAAGGAAGTCTTGACGTTGTCGAATTTTACTCCAAACTCTCAAGGCTTTGGAGTGAGTTGGGAAATTTTGTCAACATCCCACACTTGAAGTGCGCTGGATGCAAGTGTGAAGCAGCAAGCAAATTCGTTGTAAGGGCAGAAGAAGAAAAATCACATTAGTTCTTGATGGGACTGAATGATGACTTTTATTCAGAAATCAAGAGTCAGATTCTTGCGATGGAGCCTCTACCGATACTCGACTGCATATTCCATATAGTACTTCAGGAGGAACATCACAAAACCATGGCGGCCATGAGAGACAAACGAAACAAGTCAGTTGTTGCCTTTGCCATAAGTCACAGTGGCAAGAGTCAACATAATGTTATTGAAAAGGGTTTGTGCAAACATTGTGGGAAGTTCGGCCATGAGGAAAGCAATTGTTATGACTGGTAGGGTACCCTACAAACTGGGGAACTTACTGTAGGGGTAGAGGTCAAGGTCGTGGTTCGCATGGAGGAAGAACCGATGGTCGGGGTCGAGGAGGAACTCACCAGGCGGCCTATGCTATAGGAAATAGAGGGACAGAACAGTCAGGCAGTGAGAACAGCGAGCCCTCGATGATGCCAGGCTTTACCAATAAGCAATTCCAACAACTCCTAAGTCTCATCGAATCGGCTAAGCCTGGATACGAGAACGTCTCACTTAAGCTGTCATGGATTCTTGATACCGGGGCATCAAACCATACGATGGGAAACTTGAAGGCACTTGAAGAATTAGAAAGAATAGAGCCTATTCCAGTTGGTATGCCAGATGGTGGTCAGGAACGCAACTTTGCAAGGAACTATTAATTTGAGCTCAAAAATCAAATTAACGAAAGTCTTATATGTTCCCAATTTTGGTTGCAATTTGATATCCATTTCCAAATTAAATAGAGAATTAAAGTAAACTATGAGATATAACGATATTGTTTATGTGATACACAACCGCACCAAGAGCAAATGTAGTAGACATCGGCGTCTTGCACACCTATCACGACAAGTTATTACTTTACTTCCAAAATATTTAGGTGTTTTTTTATAACATTGCCAATAATGAGGATCATCCTTGTGACATTTGTTTTGGACCACAACAAACCTGTAGTTCTTTTACTATTAGTGAAAGTAAAGCCAAGGATTTGTTTGAGATCATACATTGTGACATACGGGGTGGTTATAGAATACCTTCTTTTTGTGGTCCATACTATTTTTTAACCATTGTCGATGATGTGAGTAGAGGTGTGTGGGTGTTTTTGGTGAAGGGAAAGAGGGAAGTAGCAACCCTATTACAAAGCTTTGTGGCTTTAGTGAAAAATCAGTTTAACAAGAATGTAAAAATCATTCGAAGTGACAACGGACTTGAGTTTAAAACTGGTCCTTTGCTCAAGTTTCACTCCGAAAATGGAATACTACACCAGACCAGCTGTGTTGACACCCCTCAGCAGAACGGTCAAGTAGAGCGAAAGCACCATCATATACTAAATGTTGCTAGAGCTCTATGGCTTCAAGCCCACTTACCCATAGAGTTTTAGGGGGAGTGTGTACTAACCGCTGCCTTTTTGATTAATTGTACACCTAGTATGTTGCTTGATGGTCGAACACCATATGAAGTATTGTATGGTGTCAAGCCTAATTTTGACTCCATAAAAGTGTTTGGGTGCTTATGTTACGCACACCTGCAGTCAAAGTCCAAAGATAAGTTTGCTCCTCGTGGAAGGAAGTGTGTATTTGTTGGTTATCCCTATGGAAAGAAAGGTTGGAAGGTCTTTGATTTGGAGTCAAAAGAAATGCTCATTAGCCGAGGCATGGTATTTTATGAAAATGAATTTCCTTATCTTGATGATACGAGAGTCGCAAATGCACCCACGATACCTTTCCAAACCTTGTTTGGGGATGCAAAAATTCTGTCTAGCATAAACAACTCACTGAGCCTAAGGCAAGAAGCAGTCTTGTCCCAACCCGGGCCAACCCAAAACACGCAAGTGACCAATCTTAGTAGGTCAGCTGTCAACGCTGCAGAGGCCCACGCTGGCACAACTGAAACCCCACCTAACATTGGGCTTGCTCCTACGGAAGCCCATGCTAGCAACAGGGGAGCACCTCACCTCATTCTAGTGAGCCCAATATCCAACCCAATGCTAAAGACAGCAACCCAGTGGATCAAAATCGCAAACCCACGAGGGAACGAAGACCACCCAGTCACTTGATAGATTACATGTGCTATAGTTCAAGATCCATTGACCCCTCCTTTCAACACTTATGTTCAGCATGCTCCTCAGGTATACAGTGTCCTTTGGCAAACTTTGTTATACGTGCAAATTCTCTCATGCTCACCGTGGATATCTACCTGCTATTGAAAAAACCATTGAGCCCAAGTATTATCAACAAGTAGGGACAGACCCCAAGTGGCGAAAAGCTATGGCTAATGAACTTCAAGCCTTAGAGGACAATAAAACTTGGATGTTGGTTGATTTGCCACCTGGAAAGAAAGCTATCAACTGTAAATGGGTCTATAAAGTGAAGCACAGGTCTGACGGATCTCTTGAAAGATATAAGGGCCAACTTGTCATTCGGGGAGATCATCAGCATGAAGGTTTTGATTTAATGAAATGTTTGCACCATTTGCCAAGATTACAAGTGTGCAAACTTTCTTGTCACTTGTTGTGGCCAAAGGAGGGGAGCTTCAGCAAATGGATGTGAACGCATTTCTTCATGGTGATCTTGAGGAAGAGGTGTATATGCGTCTATCACCAAGCTTTACATTGTCGTCTCCATCAAAAGTATGCAAGTTGCAGAAATCTCTGTATAGACTACGACAAGCTCCTTGACAATGGTTTATCAAGTTAACGTCTAAGCTCAGCGAGTATGGGTTCATTTGATCGTTTACTGAATATTCCTTGTTTACATACAAGCGAGGTGATACCTTCATGGCTCTTTTAGTCTACGTTGATGATATGATATTAACTAGCAATGATCGTAGAACATTACAAGATTTTAAGACTTATCGTAATCACTGCTTCCAGATCAAAGACCTCGGACCCCTAAAATATTTTCTAGGTCTTGAGGTGGCTCATGGACCGCAAGGGTTATTCTTGTCCCAATGCAAGTACGCCCTGGAGATTGTTCCTGAATGTGGACTTTTAGGAACACGTCAAGTTGAATTTCCTATGGAAGAGAATCATAAGCTTGCTTTGGAAAAATGGACAGTTACTGGATGATCCCGGTCAATACTGACATCTAGTTGGGCATCTCATTTACTTGACCATCACTAGACCTGATTTGAGCTATGCTATTAACATTTGTTCTGAATTCATGCAGGAACCTAAACAAGCACACATGGATGCAGCTCGCCGGGCCCTATGCTATGTCAAAACCACGCCTGCATAAGGTGTTCTGTTAAAAGCCGATAACCCTCTACAAGTTGAAGAATACTGTGATGTAGACTGGGGTGCTTGCCCCATGACGCGACGATCTCTAACTGGATATCTTGTTACTATTGGAGCATCCCCAGTTTCTTAGCGTACCAAAAAGCAAACTACAGTTTCATGATCCTTAGCTGAAGCAGAATATCTTTCAATGGTTACTACTGCTAGTGAATTGGTTTGGTTAAGGACTTTTCTAACATCTCTTGGTGTCTTCCATCACACGGCCATGCGTATGTTTTGCAACGGCGAAGCTCCCATACAAATTGCCTAGAATTCAGTTTTCCACGAATGAACTAAACATATTGAAATCAACTGACATTTTGTTCGTGAGAAACTGGAATCTGGCAATTTAGGTGTTTCTACTTATCTACCAAGCACTAACCAGCCGATATATTTACAAAAGCACTCGGGAAGAAGCAGTTTATCTACCTTTGGAGCAAGCTGGGCATGATCAATCCTCATGCTCCACCTTGAGGGCGAGCATTGAGAAATATTATGTAATATTTAATTTATATTAATTTTTTGTATATTTTTTGCCCGAGGGCCGTGTAACCCAAGGTTAGGGTTTAGGGTTGTATCTTGTTTATGACTTTGTGTATTTAAGAACCACGCATGATAATGAGAATGGCAGGCAGCCACGGCAAGTTCCCATCAAAGCCATCTCTCTGTCACTTATCAAAACTTACGTTTTTTCGCCCCCCAATTTGCTGCTGCGATATATAGAAAATTGCATAAGTTTTAATTATGGTAATTGTTCATGAAAATTACAGTAAGTCAACCATGATATCTAAAAATTTTTAAAAATTTTTTTTTGTAACATAATTAGTAATTTCTAAGCTATAGTAATGACTAAGAAATGCAAATTGAGGGGTTTTTTTAACACTTAGCACCATTCAAGTTTTCGACATTAATGTGTTTCCCTAACATTTTTTTATTTACTTCTCAGCACTCTTAACTGTTGAGACATATTTAACGCAGGACACAATCCAGTGAGGTAATGATGTGGTGATAAAATAGCGTTGGATTGCCCCGATAGCCCTTTCTGTAAGTGGTTGGGGGCTTGATACTTTGAAAATTGCTTGAGTGAATTTTTAAAAAAACCGCCAAAAAGCGCAGAGAGGGCCGATGGGAGAGAGCAAAATTTTGATTAAAAGAGTGTTTTTTAGTAAGAGAGTGGTAAAAGATGCTCTAATCCCCATTACTCATCGGCCTAAAAGGCACAAAAAAACGATTGTTCAGACAACAATATCAAATGAGGGCAAAATGGTAATCTATTATGTTGTTTTTCAAACTCTAGCCGGAACATGACTTAATTAACACTGCTGAAAACTTAGGGGTGGTCAACATTAAGTAGAAAATGTTAAGGTTGAAAAAATTGATATCAACAACCTGAAGAGTGCTAAATACAAACACCTGCAAATTATGAGAAACTATCATGTAAAACTTTTTTAATGTAATAAAATGTACTGTAATTAACTTAAGGAACATTTTTAACATTTTTAGCATCCATAAATGTATTTTTAATAAAATAATACAAATTATAGTTAAAAAATATACGATATAAAATTAAATATTTAAATGTGTTTTAAGAGTTATAAATTTACAAAATTATTTGCATTAAAGGGAATATAATCCTACCATTAAAAAAATGTTAACACTTCCTTGGACTCTAGTACGTGCTCTGAAAATTGAGAGCAACCTCGTACGCTTCAACATATC
>JACYFF010031956.1:76279200-76335912 GCA_017589665.1 Selenicereus undatus
TTGGATGCGAAAGAGCTATTGCTTGTGTAGTTGAGGTTGTTGCTGCACTTGTACCCCCAAAAGGGTTGGGCTGAGGATAGAGGAAACGATCCCAGAAGCAGTGATAAAAGGAGGATAAGGAGTGAGGAATTCATTCCTCGTGTTGAAAGCATAGATATGGAATCGAGCGATTCATTAGGCGTTTGTAGTTGTAGTTATAATTGGACGAAGTGTTAGAACAAGTTTGTGTTGGACTAAGTCTTGGAAAACAACATTTACATTTATTCAATTAGGCGGGATTTAGGTGAGGAGTGCTGGAAAACGACATTTACATTTATTAATTGGACGAAGTGTTGGAACAAGTTGTAGCCAAAATGTTTGGTGGTCACTTTCCCACACTTACAGGATTATAACGCACACATGAGAGAAACAACATATCCATCTTACGTGGAAAATTTATTCTTAATAAGAGAAAAAATTACAGTGCAATAAAAAGTGACGATGAACTACATTGAAATAGATAGAGTACGGGCATGTTCTTTTTGTTTAGAAGGAATGGAAAAGCTTCATAAGGAATTAGATTTTTTTGGGAGGAGTGGAAGAAAATGAGAGATAATGAAGAGAGTGGGATGAAAAGAATTGGAAAATTCTTTTTTGGCAGTGAACAATAAGGAATAGGAAGGAATGTGAACAAATGATAATGAATGTGTCGAAATTATAAAAAAAAACCCTCAATTTCCCAACGAAAAGAACAAATCCTGCATTGGTACATTCACAATACAAAGCATCTTATGCTCCTTTAGTTAATGTTTGAGTCCCTTTATCGCTAGCTCTAGTATCTTCCTTAGGGTACACTCTCCCTTTGCATTGATGTTGGGATGCCCAAGGTGCACTCTAATTCAGGGTTGGATTTGGATTTAGATTCTTCTGAATTAGTTTTTTTAGTTTAAGGATCAAATTCTATTTGTATTTATATATCGATTTTACAAGAACGGAATATAAGCTCATATCCTTTGATCTAGTGTGTTTAAATATGGTCCAAATTTATTGTGGTTAGTTGATTCTCTAGAAAATGCTTCAAACCCTTAGAATTAAAATTAGAACTAGAGTGCCCACGATATTTGAGAGTTACTATTTTAAAAGCACAAAAGATTCAAATTTACATGGAGGCTTACACAAAAAGTAAAGAAAGATACAGATAAGAAAGCAAATGCCCACATATTTGAAGTTCAATTAAGATAAGTACTTCGACAAAAAGGCACGAGATAAATGATGATAAGCATTGTTTGTTCGAGAAAAATTCTAAATGACTATAATACAGAGAAGTCTAGCAATTAAGAAATATATGTTTTAAATAAATTACTAAAACTGTTGTGTTCATGAATAAGTTTAGCCAAGTATTAGTACTATGTACGACTTACACCAAAAGTTACACCGAATTCAAATTCTTTTAGGTTTGATTCCTCTTAAAAATCTTGAAATTCCCAAAGATAAGATCTACATCAACAATTGTCCATAATACAACGTAAGAGGACTTGTTAGATTAATATCATTGGAGTCGTTAGTTAGAATATATATCACTAATCCGAAGAGAGGGGAAGGTGGGACAACTGGCTACATCCCTAAAATCACCCCTTCTTTGTAGGGGTGGCAATGGGGTAGGTACGGGGTGGGTTTGACCGTACCCTCACCCATAACTATTTTCAAAATTAATACCCACACCATACCAACACCCATCGAGTATTGTAAAGTTATACCGATACCCGTAACCATCGGATATAGCGGGTATGCGGGTTTTAATTGGCTACATATAGACTAAAAAGATTAAACCCATTTTGCACCCATATTTGACATCAAATAGCTCATATGTCACATTAATACCAAGCTTCCAACAATATATCATATCACATCAAATACAACTAAAAGTTTACCAATCAAAGCAATAAATTAGCACTTGACAATTACAGTTCTAAACAAAATATTCCGCCGAAGTCTTGAATATCATATAACTCAAAGCAACTAGTAAAATATTCAAGTACAAGTAACAAATTAGAACTTTAAACAAACGAGTATGAGTTTTATATGGGGTGGGTATGAGACGTGTACGGGACGGGTGTTGAAAAAATGGGTGTGGGGCGGGTATGAGGTGGGTAGGACCCATACCCATATCCATACCCATACCCATACCCCTTTTAGCAATCCCCGTCCCATATCCGTTTTTTTCTATTTTCACCACTCATATCCATACCCATTAGGATGAGTTTTGCGGGTTTTAATTAGACAAATATGAGTTTTTTGGCCGACCCTACTTCTTTATCTATCCGTTTCACCTGGAGGTGGCTCATGCGATGATGCGATGCATAACTACATGCAGGGGTTGGCTGTCCACCATCTCTAATGAGCATGCTCATAAGCGGCATTCCAACAAATAGAACTAAGATTCTCCCTTTCTTCCTCTCCATTTTAAATTCAAACAAGGTGAAAATATATCTCCTCCCCTCCCGTCCCTTCCACTGCGATTTCCCTCCTCCCGTCCCTTCCACTGCGATTTCCCTCCTTTTCGCTAACCTCCCCTCCTCTCCCAGTCTAATATCCAAACAATGTGTCCCATTTTAGATTCAAATAAGGTGAAAATATATCTCCTCCCCTCCAGTCCCTTCCACCGCCATTTCCCTCCCTTTCACTGACCTCCCCTCCTCTCCCAGTCTAATATCCAAACAATGTGTTCGGGATCATGAAGAGGGTAATATTCGATAGTAAATGTTATTTAACAAGAAACAAAAAAACAAGTTCATATTGAATCATTGCTTGAAAAATAGAAAATTCTACTAATTTGCAACAAAATAGCAAATAAATGATCTAAAGTTTCTATAATCTCAAGCAAACCAAATTGCCACTAGATACTTAAAATAGTCTATTCTGAACGTGCACAATGATGTTGCTTGACTTTCAAGGCTTTTTCTTAAATTTCTCATAAGCCTCTTTATGGCTAGAGTTTCATTGTTAGTACAAACATCCAACTGCCTACACAACCTCAAACATTGCAAACATTGGCATGAAACAATATCATTAATTCATCTAAGGATGATCATTTCTCTGATTAGGTAAATACCGTATGTTTGTGACATGCTGTGTATGTTCTCTAGTTTACTTGTTGCCTCCTATTAGGTCCTATTCTTTCATGCAACTGGGAGGATTTGACTTACAATTTACACTGTTTTACAGCTTTTTATAGGTTCTTACAGTTCCTTACAACTTTAGCTAAATTGTTACAGTTTCTTATATCTCCTTATATCTCCTTAAATCTTCTTATATATTTTTTATGACATTCAACATATCATTTATTTTTTTTCTCGTATTTACTAAAATATGTATATTTTTTATATAGCACCAATATGGAAAGTCTTACATCTTGTTTTTTTGAATATATTTTTTATACAAACATAAAAATAATATTCAACGATGCGAATTAATATTTGAGTTTCGACATGAAGCATATGTCATTATAGAAAAAATAAGTCAACATGTTTAAAATTATAATATAGAAATAACATTTGCAATTGAGTTTCAATGTGATTAATCATATGTAAAAATAATCAAATTGCAGCTAACGAAAGCATTTTAGCTATTTGATCCCTAAGTTTACCCATAGCAAGTTGGTTGCTAGCATTATGCAGTTGAACATTGGGTTAAATTTAATTTCAAAATGCTTAATTTAATAGGATTTTATTTTTTCTTTTCTATTCAATTTAGTTGAGAAAGTTTGTTATTTTTAGAATTTTCTTATAGGGAGGTGAAACTCATGTTAATACCAAAAAGCCACCTCAAGTGTAGAGCATATTTGGTTCTACATATTTGCCAACAGATTTATTATATTAATTGTTATTTAATTCATTTGTTTAAATGTTTATTTTCATCAATTGTGTTATTTCAAGAATATTTTTTATCGTCCAAAATGATAATTTTAAAAAATAACATTTTGTCTATAATGTTAAGATATAATTTGTTTAGTGATGTTATAAAATTATTTCATAAATATAAGTGATACATGTAATTTACTTTTTTGAAATAATTTTTTTCACAATTCATATATTAAAGGCCAACAATTATGCATACATATATAAAAATTATCCTATACAACTTTTTAATAATTCAACAACTCTTTACATCTATTCTTATAGCTTCTCACATCTTTATATAACTTCTCTAATCTTCTTACTACTTCTTTATTGTTCTTACATCTCCTTACGGTTTCTTACAGCTTCTTACAACTCTTTACATTTTCTTACAGTTTACAGCTGCATCTTATTAGAAAAAAGAACATACCCTTAATATTTGTTCACTCAAAAATTTACCAGGGGTATTTGTCCTCCAATGAATAGCGCTTTACCCTATTCACTTGAAAAATATTTCACAACTTATATTCTTTTCTCTATTTACCTTTCCGTTTTCAAAATTGTTGATTAGCAATACCTGCAGTAATTTCTGCCTCTTATGACTTGACCACAACTGTTTCCATATTTTTCACTTGGACAAAGCTTTCTTCAATCTATCCTCAAGTAAGCAAGTTTTGTCTGAATACGCATTTAGATCGAAACAGAATAATCCTAGGTATTATCATGTAGGAAAATATATAATATAAATTAATAAAACAGCTTTAGAGGGAATTCTACTATTCAGGAAAGCAACAATAAATACGAAGAACAACCTAACAAAGGTAATAATAAGATAAAGTAAGAAAGGTATGAGTTGAAGCACACCGTAGTGCTCCCTTTAGGGAGGCAATGCCTCCATTGTCCTAGTTAGATATTGAAGATGCATCCTTCTCCCAATATTCGACAACAAGCCAGTTCTTCCTAAATGCAACGATTTGAAACCCGAACCAAGTTTCAACCCAAAACTTAAAAAGAAAATAAATTTGTGTATGAATTTTTTAAGAGAGTAACAAGAATTTTCCTCAACAAGAATACTAATTTAGTCAATAAAATTGATTCATAGTTATTAATGTATCGGAAATTAAGAAAGGACTTTTTTAGAGTAAAACATAGAGCATTAGAAAGCTATAGAGACGTTTGTCATTTTTTGTGTGTAAAAACCTTAGAAGGACTATTGTACTGGCCTTTACCGCATTTCTCAGAATCCAACATAAGTCTCCAAAATTAGTGGATGAGAACGCACCATTTAATGAGTCAATTAGCTTCTTTTACTACAGTCCATACGAAACACATCCATCCAAAAATAGTAAACTTAAAAAATAGAAATATAATCCCACGACTTTAGAAAATAAGCCTCCACATAAGTTAAAAGATAAAATAAAATGAAATAAAATAAAATAAAATAAATAAAGAACTTCACTTAATTAGTCAATCATCAACCTAAAACTTAAAAAATTTTAATTTTAAATCATAATTTTCGTACATTCCTCTACATGATTTAAAATTAAAATAAGATCTTTTTTCTGATAAAATGAGCATATAATACCATATAATAGTTGTATGGTACCTTCCTGGTTTTAACCAATATGTAGTGAGAGAGATTTTCCATCCAAAGGAACAGCAGTGGTATAATACCTTGAACTAAATCAGTTTTGTAAGATTTCTAATCACACCACACATAGTACAAGTCGTCACCATGGCTCTGTCAGTCGTGCGTCTTCCGATCATGCGCAAGAGTCTTGTATCGTGAGTGTCTTTAGAGAGTAGCCAAGTTTCACAACGGCGACCTCACTGCCACACCCACTTAGGTGAATTCTCCAAGGATGACCAATGACTATGCCCCCTGCACACGACATGCCTTTGGACTCATTAAGAGAAAAATACATCCTCAACCTCAGACGTCACATGAAGGGCACCAGCATCATACGAACGGGACCTAGGAAAAGCACTGATGGAAATACTGTAGTTTGTGCTCTTCCAAGTCAACCATATAAACAACTTGACTTTGACCCGTTAAACTTTGTCATGGGATCGCCATACCTCCGAAGATGGTTTTGACTTTGTTGACTTATTTTATAGGCTTCATTCCTATGTTTGTCGATGATTCAACTACCTTCTGATGCGTCAATCCCATTGTGAGCGGATCTGCAATATTATTTTCTGTCCTGATAAAATCAACAAAAATCACACCATGAGAAAGTGCAAGTCTTATAGATGTATGTCTCACTGTTAAATGCCTCCTTTTCTCATTATAATTGTCACTTTTCGCTCTAGCAATAGCTACTTGACTATCTCAATGTCAAGCAATATGAGGAACAGGCTTAGGTAATAAAGGAATATCATTAAATAAACTCTTAAGCCATTCAGCTTCTGTGCATGCAGCATCTAAGGCAATTAACTCTGCCTTCATCGTGGATAATGATATTATCGCATGTTTTGCAAATTTCCAAGAAAATGCACCACCTGCTAATGTAAAAAATGCAACCACTAGTTGCTTTAGTCTCATGTGAATAGTGATCCAATTGGCATCACTATAACCTTATAAATTAGTGGGAAAACCTGTCTAGTGAATTGCATAGTCCATAGCCCCTTTCAAATATTTTAGAACCCTTTCTAATGCAGTCCAATGAGATATATCGGGACTATGTGTACCTACCCAATATCCCAATCACACAAGCAATGTTTGGTGTCGTATAGTTCATCAAGTGCAACAATGAACCGATTAGTTAGGAATATTTAAATTGAGACATCCTACCACCTTTATTATTTTTCAAACTAATAGTTGGATCAAGAGGGGTAGACAAATGGCTCACGCCATAGTAATTAAATTTTTTCAGTAGCTTTTCAGTATAATGTGATTGAGTTAAGGCAATTGAATCACCATCTCTTATAATTTTAATACCTGAAACAACACCAACTAGATCATGATCCTTCATATCAAAACTATCCTCTAAGAATTTGTTTGTGCCATTTATGACATGCACATCACCACCAAATATCAAAATGTCATCAACATAGAGGCAAGCCATGACACAAGAATTCTCCACAAGTTTCACATACACACTTATCGCCTTTACTAACATGAAAAATATTAGACAACATAACTTTATCATAATTTTCATGGATTGCATAGGAGCCTGTTGTTTCGTATAAATTTCTTCTTCTAATTCGTCATTGAAAAACACAGTTTTCGCATCCATTTGGTGAATTTGCAATTTATAGATAGAAGCAATAGCAATCAATATTCTAATAGTAGCAATCCTTGATACAAGTGAATAAGTATCAAAAAAGTGAACTCCTTTTTCTTGTTTGTAACCTTGCGCTACTAATCTTGCTTTGAATTTTTCTATTGAACTATTAGTTCTAAGTACCTTTCTAAAAATCCATTTACACCCAAGTGGTTTAGAACCAGGTGGAAGTTCAGTTAGCACTCATGTTTTATTAATAATAATGGAGTCCATTTCATCATTTATAGCTTGTTTCCAAAATGGGGCATAAATAAACAACATAACCTCTTTATAAGTTTTAGGATCATCTTCAAGCAAAAACATCACCAAAACTTTTATTCTTTCTTCTCCTTTTACTGATTCTAGGTTCGAAATATTTTTGATCATTAATATTGCCTTCTTCATTTAAAGCAGAATTAGAATAAGTTTCTTCAAAAATTGGTCTAGACAGTTTATTTTTCGTAGGAAAAATATTCTCAAAGAAAAATACATCTTTAGACTTAATAATAGTATTATTAGAAATTTCAGAAACAATTGAGTTAAGCACCAAAAATCTATGGGTAGTACTATTTAAAGAATAACTAACAAATATACAGTCAACATTTTGAGGGCCAGTTTTCATTTTCTTAACGATAGGGATATTCACCTTAGCCAACTAAGCCCACACTTTCAAATATTTAATAGAAGGTTTTTTATTCTTTCACAATTCATAAGGGGTCTTTTCAGAATTTTAAAAAGACAATATTAAGAATTAAACAAGTAGAATATAAGGCTTCACCCTAACAATTATTACGCAAACCAGAACTAAGAAGCATAGTATTTACCAAATCAACCAAATTCTAGCTTTTCTTTCAGCTACTCCATTAGATTTTGGTGCATAAGAAGTAGTCACCTCATGTATTACACCACGTTTGTTACAAAACTCTACCATTTCAATAGGAACATACTCACCATTGGGCCTTATAATTTTTATTTTATTTTCTAACTAATTTCAACTTCAGCCTTATAAATTTTAAACTTGTCAAACAAATCACTCTTGGAGGTAGTCAAATATATGCAGTAGTACTTAGAGGAATAACCAACGAAGGTTATAAAATACTACTGACTACCATCGTGAGTCAAAACATGTTGACTATCACGAACGTCACTATGAGTTAATTCCAGTAAGACAGTATTTTTCTCCACAGATTTAAAAGGTTTTCTTGGTTGTTTAGCCTCCACACAAATTTGACATCTATCATTTACATTAACATACGATTTAGGAATCGGGTCTAAATGCATCATCTTTTTAATGGTATTTTCAATCACGTGACCAAGTCTACCATGCTAAGTATCATAGGTGTCAATATTAGCAACAGATAATTGTATATAAGAAATTGCATTACTAGAAGAAGGCATTACGCTCAATCTATATAAACCATCTAAGAAGAAACCTTAACTAACGAATTGACCATGCCTTCTAATTATAACTTGCATCCGAAATAAACATTGTAAACATATCAATCTAGCAAAGACATACTAATCAAATTTTTTCTAATAATGGGTACATGATAAACACCATCAAACTCCAAAAAATTTTTTAACGACAATTCTAACTTGACTTGGCCATCTCCTAGGACTCGAGCCACACTCCCATTCCTCATGCTCACAGTTCTTGGGCATGATACCTGATAGGATGAAAATAAGATTTAATTAATGCACACGTGAACATTAGCCCCAGAGTCTATCCACCAATCATCTGAGTTAAGAATTGAATTTAACTCTGAGCTACCAGCAAAATATTAGCTGGGGAATCAGATGTGGTCCCCATAGTCACAACATTGGCCTATGGCTTAGGGGCAATTGACCTTTATGGGGCTTTTTATTCTGACCATGATGGAAGTAGCAATCCTGAACAATATGGTTTGTGGCTCCACATACCTAACATTGCCTTATACCTAGATTATCACCTTTAGTCTTATTGTCATTCAACTTATTGCGCCTTTTGCCGAAATGTTTTTTGACAATTTTTCTCGAATTTATTAGGCCTAGGTTTATGAGGGCCTACAACTGCGAGAGCCTTAGCTTGAAAATCAGTTTTTAGATATTTGGAAGAACGATGTTTGTCCTCAATTCTCAAAATGAAGAACAAATCTTCTAAAGAAAACTGATTAGACTTCTATCTAAAACCTTCAACAAATTGAGATGAAGATGGAGGCAATTTTTTAATAGCTGAAGCAACATAGACTAACTCACTTCATTTTCAACTCTTTGGCCAAGTTTTCAAAGTCATGAAACTGATTGGACAGATTTTTATTATCAACAAACTAAAAATCATACCAATCGTTAATACTAACTCTCAGAAGACCCTTTTTAGTAGTAGCATATCTTTGGTACAAACCAGTCCATAAATCACAACCAGTGTTGGTTTCACAAAAAAAGCGATAAATATTATTAGACAAAGCAGTTAAGATACAAGCATGGCAAATCACATCTTTATTAGCAATGCCAACTTTTTTTCGATCATAAACCATTTTAGAAATATCTCCATTGGTCGGAGTTTTCGGACTTTTCAGCTTGTTCTTTAAGGCAATCTGTGAATAATACAGAAAAGGCCTACCTCAGCTAACCAGAACCTCATCTATTGTTGCCAACATGAGAAATTTTTACCATCAAAATTTTCAGGTTATCTAGTCAAGGCTTTTAGTGCATCCATTTTTCCAAATTAGTAGAAAAATAGAAGTTTCTTCTCTAAACTTAGTGGAAAATATAAAATATAAATCATAAAAATTAATAACACAACCTCCTAGGAAATTCTACTATTTAGGAAAGCGACAATAAATACGAATAATAACTGAACAAACAGAACAATAAGATATGAAAAGAAAGATCTTGGTCAAATCACATCGTAGCGCTCTTTTTATAAAGAAAATGCTCCCACTGCACTTGTTAGATATTGAAGATGCAACCCTCTCAAAAGTTTCAGCAACCTACCGGTTCTTCTCGAATGCAACAATCCGAACCCCGAACCAAGTTTCAACTCATTGCTCAAAAAGAAAATAAATTTGTGTATGAAATTTTTAAGAAAGTAATAAGAATTTTCCTCAACAAGAACACTAAATCAGTTAATAAAACTGATTAATAGTTATTAATGTAGAGGAAATCAAGAAGGGACTATTTCAAAGTAAAAGATAGAGCAGTAGAAAGATATAGAGATGGTTTCTGTTTTTTGCGTGTAAAAACCTTAGAAGGACGAGCTTGTTTATAGTGAAACATAGTATACTGGCCATTATCCCATTTCTCCATGTCCCACAAAAGTCTCCAAAATTAGCGGATGAGAACCAACCATTTAATGAGTCAATTAGCTACTTTTACTGTAGTCCATACAAAACAAATACATCCAAAAATAGTAAACTTCAAAAACAAAAATATGCTCCCATGAATTATTAAATAAGCATCCACATAAGTTAAAAGATAAAATAAAATACAGTAAAATAAAATAACTAAAATAAAGAATTTCACTTAGTCAATCATCAACATCTAAGTTAAGAAATTTTAATTTTAAACCATAATGTTCCAACATTCCCCCACATGATTTAAAATTAAAATAAGATCATTTTTTTGAAATGAGTGTATAATACCATGTAATAGTTGGATGGTAACTTTTGGGTTTGAACCAATACTTTTTGAGAGTGATTTTCCATCCAAAGGAACAGTACTGGTATAATATCTTGAAAGAAGTCCTGTTGTTATATTTCTAATGACACCACAGATGGTACGAGTTGTCACCATTGCTATATCAATGGTGTACATTCCGGTCATCCGCAAGACTCTTGTGCCGTGAGTGCCTTTATAGAGTAGTTAAGTCTCACAGTGGCAACCCCACTGCCACACTCACTTAGGTGAATCCGCCAAGGATGACCCGTGACTATGCCCATCAGCAAAAGACATGTTTTTGGACTCGTTAAGAGGAATATAAATCCTCAACCTCAGATGTCACGTGAAGAGCACCATCATCATAGGAATAAGACCTGGGAAAAACCCTGCTAGAAATGCTGTAGTTTGTGCTCTTGCAAGTCAACTATATAAACAACTTCATTTCTACCCATTGAACTTTGCTCATGGGATCACCAAACCTCTGAAGATGGGTTTCCACTGTGTTAACTTATTTCATAGGCTACAACCATATATCATCCAACATTCCCAAACGAGCTAACAGTTCCTCATCATAATATCTACTTGCTACAACTATACATTCATTCAAGCATTGTATCCAGCAATATGATCAGGATGTGTCAAATCAAGATGGTGAGGAATGTTACCCCTAGCACCCGTGGTTCGGGATGTCCTTTGAGGTTGAGATGGTGCTTGACTTAAAGACCCAACCTCCTTGGTGCTCCTTTGTCTCTTGGTTGGGGCCATTGTTGCAAAAACCCAAAACAAAAATCAAAACTAAAAACTAAATAAGAAAATTTGAAGAAGAAAATGAACAAATTGAGTAAAAAGAAGAAGAACAAGAGAGAGAACAAGATGGGTATGGTGGATAAGTGAAGTGAGATGAATTTGAAGAAAAAGAAGAAAAAAAAAGAGTAAATTTATGGGGAAAGAGAAAAGATTGAGTGAAAGGGATGATTTTGGGTGAAAATGAGTGAAAAGGGAGAAGAAATGAGGAAAGATTGAAGGTATTAGTTATGGAGGGTTCAAAGAGATAAAATGGAGGTAGAGAGAGAGTGTGTCGTGAGGTTGAAGATGAAATGTGAGGAAGTTAAGTGGGCACCATCGTCAAAAACCTAGATCGCGGGCTGTAGCAGTACACCACAAACCGTGCGACTGACCATGGTTTGACCGTGGTATCTACCACGGTCTGACCGTGGTGTCTGCTGGTCTTCTATTTTTTTTCGATTTTCTTGGGTAGCACCCCACGGCCGTGGTTCTGGGGATCTGGCCGTGGTGCCTAACATTTTATTCATATTTTATTTTTTTGTTTTCTCTTCTTTTTTTTGGCAAACTACAAAAATAGTAAAAAATAAAAGCTAAGAAAAGAAAAAAAAAAAAAAAGAGCTTGGGTTGCCTCCAAAGAAGCGCTATTTTAAGGTCAAGAGCTTGCCTGTTGTTCTATGCTTTATCTGGATCAGATAGTGTATGGACATTGACTTTATCCCAAACAACAAAGTCAAACTTCTTCAGTCGAATGTACCATCTTAAAAGTTCGAGTTGAAGGTCCTTCATTGTCATGACACGGTTCCAAAGGGCATTATCCACGTACAAAACAAAGCGTACTCGTGTCCTATCAGGCGGGTCACTATCGACTTGTTCAGCCCCTAAATCAAAATCTACATCAAATCCTTTCATAGGGGGCATGGAGGGAACAACTTGCGCGAACCTGCAATAGTCACTCATAAAAGATTCGTGAGGCACAGGGACCTAAACCTCAGACATGTTAGGTGGAATAGAAGCAGCAAACTCCACCTTAACATAACGTTGGTGGGGATCCTTATAAGAAATCCAGTCAGAATCAGGAGGATTGTCACAATACAAGACATCCTCTATATCAATCTCAGGGGAAAGAGGTAATGCATCCAATAAAGAAGAACTAGGAGAAACCACATCTCCCTTCGTATGACAAAACACAGCATAACGCCCTTCCACATCAAATGTAACCCGTCCCTTTCTTACATGAATATGGCAACCAGCTATAACCAAAATAAGCTGACCTAGGATAATTTAAACATCATCGGTCTCAGGCATATCCACTATAATAAAGTCCTCCAATACCCAAATGTCTCTTATGTTGATTGGCACATCATCCAAGCTACCTATGGGTTTTGTCCCAGAACCGGCAACTAACTGTAGTGACAAGAGTGCGGCTAATAATGGTCCTAGGTGAACCTTATGAAACAAAGAATATGGCAGGATACTAACACTTGCACCTAGATCCCATAGATCTCTCTCAACTACCACTTTTCCCACAATGCAAGGGATAGAAAAACTACTTGGGAAAAATTATGGGAAACTCTATAGTGCCATTCTCTTCAAATGTGGTAGTTTTGCCACCATTGTTCCTTTCTTTACTTCTAGCCATGATTATTTTCCTACCCTCTTCCATTGGTACATCCTCATGTTCAGTTAATTCCTCTATTTCTTCCTTCAAGGTGACACAGTTACAATGCTCACAAAGGGTTAGGTTCAGGCTTGCTAGGAAGTCTATCTGAGGGTGTAGATGAAAAACTAGCTTTTTGGGTAATTTGGGCTTCCCACATCATATTATGAGTTGTAAGCACATCAACCTTTGAGGCTAATTGCTTAATATACTCATCCTACTTTTGTTGTGCCATAAGCATACTTTCCATCATCGACTCTAAATTGGACTGCTGGGGCATTTGAGAAGGAAACAAGGGTCTTTGAAAACTAGGGGGTGGTCTAATATTCATATGGGGCATATTTGATGGTTTCGGATTAGACCTATAGGATAAATTCAGATGATTCTTCCAATCTGGATTATATGTACTAGAATAAGGGTCATTGCCCGATCTCGGGTTGAAGTTTTTAATATAATTAACTTCATTAGGGTCTTGGGAAAGAGGGGCCCCAACTTGACAATTCAAAGTTACTTGCTTAATAGAACAACAAATTTCACAAGGGGAAAGGGCACTAGAATTCACAGCATTAACATTCATTTGGTCTAGTTTTTGAGTCATAGCATTTGCTTTCGTAGAAACTAAAGCAAGTGCATCAACTTCAAGGTTACCTCCAACCCGTTTGGGTTGGCCTCGTGCAATGGACCATTGAAAATTATTAAGTGCCACTTCCTCAATCAGATTATAGGCTTCATCATCTGTTTTGCTCATCAAAGTACCTCCTGCTGCCGCATTGATAGTGGACCTCACATATTGCATCACACCATTATAAAAGGCTCGGGTAATCATCCAATGCTCAAGGCCATGATGGGGGCATAAGCGCAGCAAATCTTTAAATCGCTCCTACGCTTCGTAGAGCGTCTCCTCATCTTTTTACATGAAATTGGTGATCTGATTTCTCAAACTTGCTGTTTTGCTCGGAGGGAAAAACTTGGCAAGAAAAGTTCTAATCAACTCATCCCAAGTGGTAATTATTGGCATCAACGTATCACACACCTCTAAAAAGACAGAGAAGTGTAGATTCGGGTCTTCCAAAGGTGTTCTTCCGAACTAGGATTGCTACACCATCGAAATGAGTGTCGGTTTGACCTCGAAATTACTGGCATCAACAGTAGGGCAAGCGATGCTTGAGGCAATCCCTTGGACTCCAGGAGTAACAAAATCTCAAAGAGTTCTCGTTTGGTCACCTCCTCCACCCGCCATGCTTCTTGGATTCCTTCTAGCCTTGCATCTTTGTTCTTCAATCCTTTGCTTTTTTCTCCTTAAGCGAAAAGTCCTTTCAATCTCAGGATCGGGTTCATACAAGATCAGACTTAGCATAAATAGGAAAAATACCTGCAAGCACTATCACCAACACTACTAGTGCAATTAAACAAGAAAAGGAAATAACAATAAAAGACAATAAAATACTTAGTCACTTTCCCGAGACTAACTCAATAGTTAACAGTTTAGTCTCTGACAACGGCACCAAAAACTTGACCACTACCGCAAGCACATGGGCAGTCGCAGTATAGATAAAAGATATCGTTCATCAGGGACTAATGTAATCTATCGAGTCTTGTCTATCAGAATCTGCTAAGTAAAATTCTAATTCAAAGGGTTCAATTTAACAACTTCTAATTCACTAGTTTTAAAAATCAATTAAGGGAAAATATGTCAAGAAATTCATGTGGATATGATAAGTGATTGGATCAAAATGACCAACATGTGCTTTTTCTCTAATCGGTCAATCTCGAGGGGAATTGCAATCTATCTAAAAAAACTTGGCCTATTGTTGCGAAGTCAACCAAATTCGCCTAAACTAAGCAAAAGTCGTTGTTTTGAACTAATTTGTCTTAATCCAAGTTAAACAACTTCAATTATTTTCTAGTCCTCCTAACATCCAAATCTCTCTTTCGAGACGAAGTTACGCTAGGTTTTATTAAGCAGTCCAACAACCAAATGTCAACTTTCAGTTTTTCACTCGATTGTTTCAATTGTGCAAGCAAATTTTGGTAGAAAATCCACTAACAACATGAATAATACTTGGCAGAACAAAATCAAACCAATATTGGAAATAGCACAATCCTTTAATTAAAACATAATCCAACAACACTTTCCTATACTACTAAATCCCTAAACAAAAATAAAACTACTCACACATGATTAAGAGTTAAACTAACCAACATTTTGCAAAATCAGAGCGAAAGGGCTTGACTGAGAATAGCCTTCAATGAAGGGCTTAAAACCACCTCAAGATCAAACACTCACACTCAAGATTTCTCACCAATACAATGGCCAAACTAAAAATCTAACTAAAAGAACAAAAATTTGAGAAAGATAAACTAATGCTAAACTCTATGCATCTCCTTTCTTTTGTTGTGGCCTGAACGAGGCCCTTTGTAGAAAAGCTAAGATGATTTCGGCCACAAAGCAGAAGGAAAACAAAGGGGCAACAGTTTCACCCCTCACCACGGCCTGTGGGAGGCACCACGGTCTAACCATGGTTTGTACAGGAATCGGTTTTCTGCTCTTTTCTTGCTCCACGGGCGCAGCAGCACATAGGTGTCCGTGGGAGAGGTTAAAATACATCTATTAAGGGTCAAATGTTGGGGAAAATGCTTAAAATTGTGCAAAACATATCAAACAACTATACACAAGCATAAATCGAGAATATGAGTATAAATAATAATATTAAGCACATAATTCTCCTAAAGATGAATTAAAATAGCCCTAAAATGATGTATACATTAAGCACTTATCATTTAACGATAAGAATATTCACCATAGCCGAGCACCCCCACACTTTCAAATATTTAATAGAAGGTTCTTTACTCTTCCAGAATTCATAAGAGTCTTTCTAGAATTTTTTAAAAGGCACTCCATTAAGAATTAAACAAGCAGAATATATGGTGTCACCCTAACAATTATTAAGCAAGCCAAAACTAAGAAAAATAGCATTTACCATATCAAGCAAAGTTTTATTTTTTCTTTCAGCTACTCCATTACACTGTGGAGCATAAGGAGTCACCTCATGTATTGTACCATGTTCATTACAAACCTCTACGAATTCGGTAGAAGCATACTCGCCACCTCTATCGGATCTTGAAATTTTTATTTTATTTTCTAACTGATTCTCAGCTTCAGCCTTATAAATTTTAAAATTTTCGAACAAATCACTCTTAGAACTAGTAAAATACGTGTAGCTGTACTTAGAGAAATAAACAATAAGGGTTGTAAAATACTGACTACCACCACAAGTCAAAACACATTGACTATCATGAACATCACTATGAATTAATACTAGTAAGATAGTATTTTTCTCCACATATTTAAAAGATTGTCTTAGTTGTTCAACCTCCACACAAACTTGACATCTATCATTCACGTTAACATGCAATTTCGGAATCAAGTCCAAATGCATAATCTTTTTAATGGTAGTTTCATTCACGTGACCAAGTCTACCATGCCAAGTATCACAACATTCAATATTGCTGATAGATAATTGCGAATTAGAAATTGCATTACTAGAAGAAGGCATTACATTCAATCTATATAAACCATCTAACAAGAAACTTTTACCAACGAATTGACCATGTCTACTAATTACAACTTTATTGGAACCGAAATAAACATTATAACCATGTCACTCTAGCAAAGACACACTAGTCAATTTTTTTCTAATATTAGGAACATGATAAACACCGTCCAACTTCAGAAATTTTCTGGACAACAACTCTAAGTTGGCTTTGCCTTCTCATAGCACTCAAGCCACATTCCCATTCCCCATGCCCATAGTTCTTCTGGTTGATGTCAGATAGGATGAAAATAAGGTTTTATCAGTGCACACGTGAACATTAACCCTAGAGTTTATCCACCAATCGTTACAATTAAGAATTGAATTTAATTATGGGCTACCAATGAAATTCCTATTACTGGGGAATCAATGGTGGCCCCCACAGTCACGACATTGGCTTGTGGCTTGTAGGGCAATTGACCTTTAGGGGTTTCCTATTCTGACCATGATGAAAGTAGCAATCCTTAGCAATATGGTTCGTGCCACCACATACAAAACATTGCCTTCTACCCTTATTATTACCTTCAGTCTTATTTCCATTCCACTTATTTCCCACCATTCCTGAAAAATCTTTTAGGACCATTTTTCTTAAATTTATTATGTATAAGTTTCAAGGACTTTCAACTGTGAGAGCCTTAGCTTGAAAATTAGTTTTTTGATTTTTGAAAGAATGATGTTTGTCCTTAATTCTCAGAGCGGATAACAAATCAACTAAAGAAAGCTGATCAGACTTCTGTCCAAGACCTTTAGCAAATTTAGACCAAGATGGAGGCAATTTTTTAATAGCAGAAGCAAGATACACTAACTCACTTTGTTCAACTCCCTTCATTTTCAACTCATAGATCGAGTTTTCAAAATCATGAAGCTAATCAGACGTATTTTATTATCAATAAACTTAAAATCAAAACAATCATTAATACTAACTCTCACAAGACCCTTTTCAGCAGCAGCATATCTTTGGTCTAAACCAGTCCATAAATGACAAGCAGTTTTGGTATGAAAAAAAATACGACAAACATTATCAGACAAACCACTTAGGATACGACCAAGGCAAATTGCGTCTTTATCAACAATATCATCTTTTTTAGGATTATCAACCTTTTTAGAAATATCTCCATTGGTCGGAGCTTTGTCAGACTTTTCATCTTGTTCTTTAAGGAAGCCATGAATAATATAGAAAAGCCATGGCTCTATTGACCAGAACTTCATTTGTTGCTGCCAACATAGGAAATTTTTTCCATCAAAATTCTCAAGTTTGCTAGTCGAGGCTTTTAGTGTATCCATTTTTCCAAATTAGTGGAAAACTATAAATTTCCTCTCTATACTTGGTTGAAAATATAAAGTATAAATCATAAAAATCAATAAGACAACCTTCCAATGAATTCTACTATTTAGAAAGGCGACAACAAATATAAATAGCAACTAAACAAAGATAATAATAAGATAAGGTGAGAAAGGCCAAGGTCGAAGCACGTTATAGCGCTCTCTTTATAGAGGAAATTGTTGGTCCAATTTTGGCTAGTTAAATCACCCTAGAGGGGGTGAATAGGGTGATGATCAATATCACAAATTAATCAAATGCGAAAAAATAAATATGGACAAAACACAAGAACTTTTTAATGAAGTTAGCCTCAACCATGCTTAGTCCCTGCCTAGAGTTTCCTAACTCTAGGATTAACCTAATTTTGTTAGGAGGGATTACATAACTCTAGAGTACACCTTACTCTAAGTTCCAAGTCACAAGTTGAACCCTTCAACTAGGCTTGGTAGAGTTGACCTTTCAACTCTATAAACCCACCCAATTACAACTTGAACAATAGAAGTAAATTGAATGAATAACAAATCAAGGCTCAATGTATGCTTATGAATATTGGTATTTGTGCTTGCTCTTCTCCGTATCTTCCTGCTGCTAATTTCTCTCCTTTTTATAGTCAAAAGATGTTGGAGAAAAACATGTTGGAGAAAAACATGGCAAGGGACCGTTGCACCAATTATGGAAAAACAATTCTCCATATCGATTTCAAGGCCTTGAACCTAGCATTTCAAGCCTTTGAATTACACTATTCTGATCAATAATTTCCTTCTGATCTTCAACAACTAGTTCCCTTAATTTTAGCCGAGGATCTTGTTGAAGAAATCATTTATAAGTTTGCTTATTTTGCAGCACAATCTTATTGAAAAAGTTATTTCACAAGATAATATCATTTTTAAGCAAATCTAGACATTTGATAAGTACAGCACCTCAATCTTATAATCAAATTTGAATCACACAATATAATATCATAAAAATTATATATTCAAATTTGAATATTAAACAATCTCAATGATATTGTGACACCTTATATAAAATCAATTAAGTAATATTAATATGCCAATATCCACTTCAAAAATATAGCACATTTATACAATAATAATTCTAAGGTAGATCTAATTATAAGACAATAAATATACCAATGGACCAACTCATTTATGTCTTCCATCAAAATATATTTATAAAATATATTGTAAGCTTAAGAAAGCTAACAGAAATGCTCCCACTACACTAGTTAGATATTGAAGATGTAACCCTCTCCTGAGATTCGACAACCCGTCAGTTCTTCTTGAATGCAACAATCTAAACCACGAACCAAGTTTCAACTCAATGCTCAAAAAGAAAATAAATTTGTGTGCTAAATTTTTAAGAAAGCAATAAGAATTTTCCTCAATAAGAATATTGAATTAGTTAATAAAACTAATTAATAGTTATTAACGTAGAGGAAATCAAGAAGGGATTTTTTCAGAGTAAAAGATAGAGCTGTAGAACGCTGTAGAGATGCTTTTCGTTTTTTGTGTATAAAACCGTAGAAGGAGTTATAGTGAAAGACACTATACTAGCCATTACCCAATATCTTCGTATCCCGCAAAAGTCTCCAAAATTAGTGGATGAGAACCCACCATTTGATGAGTCAATGACGTACTTTTACTATAGTCCATACAAAACAAATCATTCCAAAAATAGTAAACTTCATAAATAGAATTATGCTCCCATAACTTTGGAAAGTAAGCCTTCATAAAAGTTAAAAGATAAAATAAAATGAAATAAATAGAATAAAATAAAATAAAGGAATACCGGTAGAGGTAAGGTTGCCTACAGCTGGATCTCCCCAGACCCCGCGAAAGCGGGACCCACATGGGAGTTTGTTGTTGTTGTTGTTGTAAAGAATTTCGCGTAGTCATTTATCAACCTTCAACTTAAAAAATTTTAGTTTTAAATCATAGTTTTCCAACATTCCCCCACATGATTTAAAGGATGAAAATAAGATCTTTTGCCTCCTTTTAAATGAGCATATAACATGACGTAACTGTTGTATGCTACCTATCGGGATTGAACCCACAGATAGTGAGAGTGATTTTCCATCCTAAGGAATAGTAGTGGTATAATACCTTGAACTAAGTGCTTTTGTTAGATTTCTAATCACACCACACATGGCACGAGTTGTGAATGTGGCTCTATCAATGATGTGCATTCCGGTCATGTGCAAGAATCTCGTATCGTGAGTGTCTTCAGAGAGTAGCCAGATATAACAATGGCAACCCCGCTGCCACACTCACTTATTTGAATCCTCCAAGGATGACCTTTGACTATGCCCCCCGCAAAAGACATGCTCTTGGACTCATTAAGAGGAATGTAGCTCCTTAACCTCAGACGTCACATGAAGGCACCATCATAATAGGAATGGGGCCTGGGAAATACCTTGCTGAAAATAATCGAGTTTGTGCTCTTCCATGACCACCATATAAACAACTTTGTTTCCACCCGTTGAACTTCGTTCTTGGGATCGCCATACCTTTAAAGGTGGGTTTCCACTGCATTGACTTATTTTATAGGCTTTAGTCCCGTTTGCCTCGAAGATTCACCTACATTCTGACACGTTAGTCTCTTTGTGAGTGGATCCACGATATTATATTCTGACCTCACAAAGTCAACGGAAATCACACCATGAGAAAGTGCATGTCTTATAAATTTATGCATCACTATTAAATGCCGCCTTTCCTCATTACAATTTTACTTTTTGCTCTAGCAATAGCAACCTGACTACACAATGTAAAGAAATAGGAGGAACAGGCTTAGGTAATAAAGAAATATCATTAATTAAAATCTTAAGCCATTATGCGTCTATGCATGTGGCATCCAAGACAACTAACTCTGTCTCCATTGTAGATCATGATATTATCCTCTGTTTTGTAGCTTTCCTAGAAATTGCACCACCTGCTAATGTAAAAATATAACCACTAGTTGATTTAGTTTCCTTTGAATCGGTGGTCCAATTGGCATTGTTGGAACCCTCCAAAGCAGCAGGAAAACCTATATAGTGAATTGCATATTTCATGTTCTCTTTCAAATATTTCCCTTTCTAATGCAATACAATGAGATGTATTAGAACAGCGTGTATACCTACCCAATCTCTCAACCACACAAGCAATGTCCAGTCTAGTATAGTTCATCAGGTGCCATCCATTATCATTTTAATACCCAATATAAGATCAACTAGACCAAGATCTTTCATATCAAAACTATCCTTCAAGAATTTCTTTTTAGCGTTTATTACAGGAGTATCACCGCCAAATGTCAAAATGTCATCAACATAAAGGCAAAGCATGGCATAAGAATTCTTCACAAGTTTCACTTATACACACTGATCACTTTTATTAATATGAAAACCATTAGACAACATAACTTTATCAAACTTTTCATGCCATTGCATAGGAGCCTGTTTTAGTCCATAAAGCGACTTTACAAGCCTACACACATTATTCTCTTGGCCAGGCACCACAAACCCTTCTGGTTGTTTCACATACATTTCTTCTCTTAATTCACCATTTAAAAATGCATTTTTCACCTCCATTTGGTGAATTTACAATTTATAGATAGAACCGATAGCAATAAACATTCTAATAGCAATTTAGATGCAGCGAGTATGTATCAAAAAATTCAACCACTTTTTCTTGTTCGTAACCTTAAGCTACTAATCCTACCTTGATTTTTTCCATTGATCCATCAGTTTTGAGTTTCCTCTTAAAAATCCATTTACACCCAAGTGCTTTATAGCTGGGTGGAAGATCAGTTAGCACCGATGTTTTATTAACCATATTGGAGTCCATTTCTTCATTTACAGCTTGTTTCCAAAATGGGGCATCAATAGACAACATAGCCTATTTATAAGTTTTAGGATCATCTTCAAGCAAATATGTATAAAAATCATCACCAAGACTTTTATTCTTTCTTCTCCTTTTACTCCTCCTAGTTCAAAACATTTTTTATCATCAATATTGCCTTCTTTATTTAAAGCATAATCAAAAGAAGACTCTTCACAAATTGTTCTCAAAGAAAGTTGCATCTCTAGACTCAACAACAATATTATTAGAAATTACAGAAACTTTTGAGTTAAACACCAAAAATCCACAAGTATTACTCTTTATAAAATAACCAACAAATACACAGTCAATAGTTTTAGAGCCAATTTTCCTTTTCCTAATGATATGAATATTCAACATAACTGAGCACCCCTACACTTTAAAATATTTAACAGAAGGTTCTTTATTCTTCCACAACTCATAAGGGGACTTTTTAAAACTCTTAAAAGGCACTCCATTAAGAATTAAACAAGCAGGGTATATAGTGTCACCCCAACAATTATTAGGTAAACTAGAACTAAGAAGCATAACATTTGCCATATTAAACAAAGTTCTATTTTTTATTTCAGCTACTCCATTAAATTGTAGTGCAACAGGACTCACCTCATGTATTATGACATGTTTGTTACAAAACTCTTACCATTTCAGTAGGAGCATACTTGCCGCCTCCATTGGACATTAGAATTTTTATCTATTTTTCTAACTGTTTCTCAACTCCAGCCACCTTACAAATTTTAAACTTGTCAAACAAATCACTCTTGTAGTTGGTTAAATATGTGTAGCAGTACATAGAGAAATCTTCGGTAAAGGTTATCAAATACTGACTACCACCACAAGTCAAAACATATTGACTATCACAAACATCACTATGAATTAATTCTAGTAAAACAATATTTTTTTTCCACATGCGATTTAGGAATCAAGTTTAAATGCATCATCTTTTTAATGGTATTTTTATTCACATGACCAAGTCTAATATGCCAAGTATCACAACATTCAGTGTTAGTGGCAGATAATTATGAATTAGAAATTGCATTACTAGAAGAAGGCATTACACTCAATCTATATAAACCATCTAACAATAAGCCTCTTACCCATGAATTGACCATGTCTACTGATTAGAACGTTATTGGAACCAAGTAAAAATTATAACCATGTAGGTCTGGCAAAGACATACTAATCAAATTTTTTTCTAATATTAAGAACATCATAAACATCTAACTCCAAGAATTTTCCAGATAACAACTCTAACTTAACTTGGCCTTCTCCTAGGACTCAAGACACACTCCTGTCCCCTTTGCTCACAGTTCCTGTGCCTAATACCTGATAGGATGAAAATAAGGTTTTATCAGTGCACATGCGAACATTAGCCCTAGAGTCTATCCGCCAATTATTGGAGTTAAGAATTGAATTTAACTCTGGGCTACAAGCAAAATACCTATTAGCTGGGGAATCGGAGGTGGCCGTCACAGTCACAACATTGGCCTGTGGCTTAGGAGCAGTTGAACTTTATAGGGCTTCCTATTCTGACCATGATGGAAGTTGCAATCCTTAGCAATATGGTTCGTGCCTTCACATACCCAACATTGTTTACCACCTTGATTATTACCTTTACTCTTAGTATCATTCGGCTTATTGCCCCCATTCCCGAAAAATCTTTTAGGACCATTTTTCTTGAATTTATTAGGTCTAGGTTTATGAGGACCTTCAATTGTGAGAGCCTTACCTTGAAAATTAGTTTTTGAATTTTGGAAGAATTAAGTTTGTCCTCAATTCTCAAAGAAGAGAACAAATCATCTAAATAAAGATGATGAAACTTCTGTCTTAAACCTTCTGCAAATTTAGACAAAGATGGAGACAATTTTTTAATAGCAGAAGCAACATAGATTGACTCACTTTGTTCAACTCCCTTTATTTTCAACTCATAGACCGAGTTTTCAAAATCATGAAGCTGATAAAAAAAATGTTTATTATCAAAAAACCAAAAATCAAACAAATTATTAATATTGACTCTCACAAGGCTTGTTACAATAGTAGCATATCTTTGGTCCAAACTAGTCCATAAATCACAAGCAGTTTTGGTGCGGCAAAAAATGCGATAAACATTATCAGACAATGTACTTAAGATACGACATTAGCAAATCACATCTTTATTAGTAATGTCATCTTTTTTATGATCATCGACCTTTTCAAAAATATCTCCATTGGTTGGAGTTTTGTCAGACTTTTCAACTTGTTCTTCAAGGTTGCCATGAATAATATAGAAAAGGCCTACCTCCGTTAACCAAAACATCATCTGTTGTAGCCAACATAGGAAATTTTTCCCTCAAATTTTTGAGGTTTGCTAGTCAAGGTCTTTAGTGCATCAATTTCTCCAAATTAGTAGAAAACTAGAAATTTCTTCTCTCAACTTAGTGGAAAATATAAAATACAAATCACAAAAACTAATAAAACAGCCTTTGAGGGATACTATTTAGGAAAGTGACAATAAATAAGAATAACAACTTGACAAAGATAATAATAAGATAACGTAAGAAATGCCTGGGTCGAAGCATGCAGTAGTGCTCACTTTATAGAGAAAATGCTCCCACTGCACTGGTTAGATATTGAAGATGTAGCCCTCCCCAAAGATTTGATAACCCATTGATTCTTCTCCAACGTAGCGATCTGAACCCCGAACCAAGTTTCAACTCAATGCTCAAAAAGAAAATAAATTTGTGTATGAAATTTTAAAGAAAGTAATAGGAATTTTCCTCAAAAAGAATACTTAATCAGTTAATGAAACTGATTAATAGTTATTAATGTAGAGGAAACCAAGAAGGGATTTTTTTAGAGTAAAAGCTAGAGCAGTAGAAAGCTGTAGAGATGCTTTTCGGTTTTTATGTGTTAAAATCTTAAAGGACTAGCTTGTTTATAGTGAAAGACACTGTACTAGCTATTACCTAATTTCTTCATATACCACAACAGTCTTCAAAATTAGTGGACGGGAACCCACCATTTAATGAGTCAATTACATACTTTTGTTGTAGTCAACACAAAACAAATCCATCCAAAAATAGTAAACTTCACAAATGAAAATATGGTCCCATACCTTTAGAAAGTAAGCCTTAACATAAGTTAAAAGATAAAATAAATAAAATAAAATAAAATAAAGAATTTCACTTAGTCATTCATCAACCTCCAACTTAAAAAATTTTAATTTTTAATCATAATTTTCCAACATTCCCCCATATTTCCAACATTTGCCCACATGATTTAAGATTAAACTAAGATCTTTTTCCTCTTTTTAAATTAGCTTATAATACAACGTAATAGTTGTATGGTTTCTTCTGGCTTTGAACCAACACTTAGTGAGAGTGAATTTCTATCCTAAGGAGCAGTAGTGGTACAATACCATAAACTAAGTCCTTTTGTTAGACTTCTAATCACACCACACATGGTAAGAGTTGTCATTGTGGCTCTATTAGTGGTCCGCAATCCAGTCATGCACAAGAATCTTGTATCATGAGTGTCTTTAGAGAGTAGCTAAGTCTCACATTGGTGACCCCACCACCACACTCACAAGAATCTTGTACCGTAACTAAGCTCCCCCTCCTGAAAAGGACATGCCTTTGGACTCATTAACAGGAATATATATCCTCAACCTTAGATGCCATATAAAAGGCACCATCATCACAGGAATAGGATCTAGGAAAAACCCCTCTAGAAATACTGTAGTTTGTGCTCTTCCAAGTCAACCATATAAATAGCCTCATTTCTACCCGTTGAACTTCGTTCATGGGATCGCCATACCTCTGAAGACGGTTTCCACTGCATTGACTTGTTTTATAGGCTTCAATCATGTTTCCGTTGATGATTCAACTACTTTTTGACGCGTCAGTCTCTTTATGAGTGGATCCATAGTATTGTTTTCTAACATGACAAAATCAATAGAAATCACACCATGAGAAAGTGCAAGTCTTATAGATTTATATCTCACTATTAAATGCCTCCTTTTCTCATTACAATTTTTACTTTTTGCTCTAGCAATAGCTACTTGACTATCACAATGTAAAGAAACAAGAGGAATAGGCTTAGGTAACAAAGGACTATCATTTATCAAACTCTGAAGACATTCAACTTTTATGCATGCAGCATCGAAGGAAATTAACTCTGCCTCCATGGTGGATCGTGATATTAATGTCTATTTTGTAGATTTCTAAAACCGCACCACCTGCTAATGTGAAAATATAACCACTAGTTGATTTAGTTTCCTCTGATCAGTTATCCAATTGGCATCACACTAGCCTTCTAAAGCAGCATGAAAACCTATATTGTGAATTACACAGTTTATAGTCCTTTTCAAATATTTTAGAACACTTTCTAATGTGGTCCAATGAGATGTATTAGGACTATGTGTATACCTACCCAATCTTGTAACCACACAAGCAATGTCCAGTCTAGTATGGTTTATCAGGTGCACCAATGATATGATTATTTAAGAATATTTATATTAAGACACACTACCACCTTTATTCTTTTTCAAACTAATGGCTAGATTATGAGGGGTAGACAAATGGCTCACATTATAGTATTAAATTTTTTCAATAGCTTTTCAATATAATGTGATTGAGTTGAGGAAATTGAATCACCATCTCTTATAATTTTAATACCAAAAATAACATCAACTGGACCAAGATCCTTCATATCAATACTATCCTTCAAGAATTTCTTTGTGCCGTTTACTACATGCATATTAGTACCAAATATCAAATTTTCATTTACATATATAGAGGCAAAGCACGACAAAAGAATCCTCCACAAGTTTCACATATACACACTGACCGCCATTATTAATATGAAAACCATTAGACAACATAACTTTATCAAACTTTTCATGCCATTGCATAGGAGCCTGTTTTAGTGCATAAAGTGACTTTATAGGCATAAACACTTTATTCTCTTGGCCAAGCACCATAAACCCTTCTGGTTCACATAAATTTCTTCTTCTAATTCACAATTTAAAAATGTAGTTTTCACATCCATTTGCTGAATTTGCAATTTGTAGATAGAAGCAACAGCAATCAACATTCTAATAGTAGGAATTTTAGAGAAGGTGAGTAAGTATCAAAAGAGTCAACTCCTTTTTCTTGTTCGTAACCTTGAGCTACTAATTTTGCCTTGATTTTTTTCTATTGACCTATGAGTTCTAAGTTTCCTTCTAAAAATCCACTTACACCCAAGTGCTTTAGAACTAGGTGGAAGATTAGTTAGCACTCATGTCATATTAACCATAATGAAGTCCATTTCATCATTTACAACTTGTTTCCAAAATGGGCCATCAGTAGACAATATAGCCTCATTACAAGTTTTAGGATTATCTTCAAGCAACTACATATAAAAATCATCGTCAAAAATTTAGTTCTTTCTTCTGCTTTTACTCCTCCTAGGTTTAAAATGTTTTTGATCATTAATATTGCCTACTTTACTTAAAGCATAATCAGAAGAATACTCTTCGCAAGTTGATCTAGACAATTTATTTTTCATAGGAAAACTATTCTCAAAGAAAATTGCATCTCTAGACTCAATAATAGTACTATTAGAAATTTCAGAAATTTTTGAGTTAAACACAAAAAATGTATAGGTAGTACCATTTAGAGAATAACCAAAAAATACATAGTCAACAGTTTTAGGATCAATTTTCCTTTTCTTCACGATGGGAATATTCACCTTAGCCAACGACCCCACACTTTCGAATATTTAATAGAAGGTTTTTTATTCTTCCACAATTCATAAGGGGTCTTTTTAGAATTTTGAAAAGGCACTCTACTAATTATTAAACAAGTAGAATATAAGGTGTCAGCTTAACAATTATTAGGCAAACTAGAACTAAGAAGCATAGCGTTTACCATATTAAGCAAAGTTGTATTTTTCCTTTTAGCCACTCCATTAAATTGTGAAGCATAAGGAGTCACCTCATGTATTATACCATGTTTGTTACAAGACTCTACCATTTCGGTAGGAGCAAATTCACCACCTCTATCGAACCTTAGAATGTTTATTTTCCTTTCTAACTGGTTATGAACTTTAGCCTTACAAATTTTAAACATGTCGAACAAATCACTGTCGGATCTAGTCAAATATGTGTAGTAGTACTTAGAGAAATCATCAATAAAGGTTATAAAATACTGATGACCACCACGGGTCAAAAAATGTTGGCTATCACAAAAATCACTATGAATTAATTCTAGTAAGACATTATTGTTCTCCAAAAATTTAAATGGTTTTCTTGGTTGTTTGGCCTCCACGCAAACTTGACATCTATCATTCACATTAACATGGGATTTAGGAATCAGGTCTAAATCCATCATGTTTTTAGTGGTATTTTATTCATGTGACCAAGTTTACCATGCCAAGTATCATAACATTCAGTATTAGCGACATATAATTGTGAATCAGAGATTGCATTACTAGAGGAAGTCATTACACTCAATCTATGTAAACCATCTAACAAGAAACCTTTACCAACAAATTGACCATGTCTTCTAATTACAAGTTTATTGGAATCGAAATTAAAATTATAACCATATCAGTCTAACAAAGTCATACTGGTCAAATTTTTTCTAATATTAGGAGCATGATAAGCACCATCTAACTTCAAAAAATTTTCGGACAGCAACTCTAACTTGACTTGGCCTTCTTTTAGGGCTCCAGCCACACTCTCATTCCCCATGCTCATAGTTCTTGTGCTTGATAATTGAACTTAACTAGGGAATCAATGGTGCCCCCCCCCCCACAGTGACAAGTGAAAATTCCCCTAGAGTCTAGCAATGAAAATAAGGTTTTATCAGTGCACAAGTGAAAATAAGTCTAGCAATGAAAATAAGGTTTTATTAGTGCACAAGTGAATATTCCCCTAGAGTCTATCCACCAATCATTTGGGCTAACAATTGAATTTAACTATGGGCTACCAGCCAAATACTTGTTAGCTAGGGAATCAGAGGTGACCCCCACAACGACAACATTGGCCTGTGGCTTCGTGGGCAAGTGACATTTAGGGCCCTTCCTATTCTGACCATGACAGAAGTAGCAATCCCTAACAATATGGTTCATGCCTCCGCATCCCCAACATTGTCTTCTACCTTGATTGTTACCTTTAGTTTTATTGTCACTTAACTTAGTGCTCCTATTCCCGAAAAATCTTTTTGGACCATTTTTCTTGAATTTATTAGGTCTAGGATTAGGAGGACCTTCAATTGTCAGGGCCTTAGCTTGAAAATCAGTTTTTTGATCTCTGGAAGAACAATGTTTGTCCTCAATTATCAAAGCAGAGAACAAATCACCTAAAGAAAACTTATCAAACTTTTGTCTAAGAACTTCAGTAAATTTAGACCAAGATGAAGGCAATTTTTTAATAGCAGAAACAACATAGACTAACTCACTTTGTTCAACTCTTTTAATTGTCAACTCATAGACCAAGTTTTCAAAATCATGAAGCTGATCAAACAAATTTTTATTATGAACAAACTGAAAATCAAACCAATCATTAATACTGACTCTCATAAGACCCTTTTCAGCAGTAGCATATCTTTGTCCAAACCAATCCATAAATCACAAGCCGTTTTGGTATGGCAAAAAATGCGATAAACATTATCAAACAAAGCACTTAAGATACGACCATGGCAAATCACATCGTTATTAGCAATATCATCTTTTTTAGGATCATCAACCATTGTAGAAATGTCTCTACAGGTCAAAGTTTTGTTAGACTTTTTAGCTTGTTCTTTAATGCTGTCATGAATAATATAGAAAAGGCCTAACTCAGTTAACCAGAACTTCATCTATTGTTGGTAACGTAGGAAATTTTTACCATCAAATTTTTTAGGTTTGCTAGTCAAGGCTTTTAGTGTATCCATTTTTCCAAATTAGTAGAAAACTACAAATTTTCTCTCTAAACTTGTTGGAAAATATATAATATAAATCACAAAAATTAATAAGATAGCCTTTGAGGGAATTCTACAATTTAGAAAAGAGACAATAAACTCACATAACAACTTAACGAAGATAATAACAAGATAAGGTAAGAAAGGCCTGGGTCGAAGCACGCCGTAACACTCTTTTTAGAGAGGAAATGCTCCCACTGCACTGGTTAGATATTGAGGATGCAACCTTCTCCCAAGATTCGACAACCAACCGGTTCTTCTTGAATGCAGTGATCCGAACCTTGAACCTTGTTTCAACTCATTGCTCAAAAAGAAAATAAATTTGTGTATGAAATTTTTAATAAAGTAATAAGAATTTTCCTCAACAAGAATACTAAATCAGTTAATAAAACTGGTTAGTAGTTGTTAATGTAGAGGAAATCAAGAAGGGCTTCTTTAGAGCAAAAGATAAACTAGTAGAAAGTTATAGAAATGCTTTTCATTTTTTGAGTGTAGAAATCTTAAAAGGACTAGGTTATTTATAGTGAAAGACATTATACTAGTTGTTGCCCCATTTCTCCATATCCCACAAAAGTCTCCAAAATAAGTGGATGAGAACCCACCATTTGATGATTCATGTAGCTACTTTTACTATAGTCCATACAAAACAAATTCATCCAAAAATAGTAAACTTCAAAAATAAAAATATGCTCCCATGACTTCAAAAAATAAGCACCCATATAAGTTAAAAGATAAAATAAAACAAGATAAATAAAATAAAATAAAATAGAGAATTTCACTTAGTCAATCAACAACCTCCACCTTAAGAAATTTTAATTTTAAATCACAATGTTCCAACATATCATTTGTTAAATTAAATTGAAGCAAAAGACAATTTGAAAGGATTGGAAGGAATTTCGTAAGGCTGTAAGGTGTCGTGGATAAGAGTTTCACATAGGATAAGTGGTGGGATGGTCCTCAGCTTATAAACATTGAGGCTGCACACCTCATCAGACCGACCATTTTAGAAGAGTGTAATGGGCCTGTGACAAGTGGTATTAGAGTAAACTTAGACCCAACTCTGATGTCTCGCCAAGGGCTTCAACAGAATGAGGTAGGTAGGGGGCCCTATGTGACAAGGGCATCACAGAATTGGGTGGGTGAGAATGTCACAGATTAGAGTTCCACATCAGATTAGTGATGGGAGGGTCCTAGGATTATAAACAGTCGCATTGCACACCCCATCATACCGACCTATTGAGGAGAGAGTAATGGCCCCATAATAAAGCGTAGAAGACATCGAGGACCGTACGTGACATGCATGTTTAAATTCTCCCACCCAATTTTTCTCGAGTTGTTATTCGGTAGTATCTAGCCTACCATGCTAGGTAGGTTTAAAACATTGTTTTTTTTTTGTTTTTTTTTTTGAAGATGGGTGGAATTTTTTGGTGTTTGGGGGGGAGGGGGTGGACATTAATGAAAAAAAAAAACACAAAATGGGGACATGTGTCCCTTCACCAACCTTCCTAGGTAGACCAAGAACTACGCCATAGTTTTACCAAATTTATTTCAGTGTATTTCCCTTCCCCAATGCCCATTCTAACTCACAACACACAGCAATTGTTAAGGGTAGGAAAACTGGTACTGATTCAGGTACTGATTCATGTACTCTTCAATGACCTCCCAAGTCTCATATAATATAAGAAGTGAACTTGTGTTAAAGCATATCATTAGATCTTTTTAAGTACACAGGGTACAACCACTAACTAAAAACATGTATGTTTCCATGATCATAGATCTTTTCAAGTACATAGGCTACAAACACTAACTAAAAACATTTATTTTTCCATGATCACAGCACATCTTATGAGAATAAGTAAAGTCTATGACACTCCTCTTAATCGTTTAATGACCAGATAATAAGGTCAAAAATTTTAGAAATTCTGCATTGGAATCATGCTTCTCTTCTCAATTGCCAAAATCCAATTCAAATCAACGTCATTCCCTGCTCACATACTAAAATAAAATAAAAAAGAGCTCAAGAAAGCCTAACCTAGGGTCTTTTAAGGTTAGAGTGAAGAAAAATACCTAGACCCCTTGAGAAGCTTGCGCCAAAGATGCCATCGTTCTCTCCAATCAAAATCCTTTTTCAACAAGAAAACAACTTGGACATTCAAAATCAACCGCACCCAAAAAAACCAAGAAATTTCCTATTTTTTATGAAACAACTAGTATTTTCCACATTGCGTGCGATGTATAGAAAATTGCATTAGTTTTTAATTATAGTAATTGTTTTTGAAGAATTGCAATAAGTCAACCACGCATCTAAAAATTGTTAAAAAAAATCTGTAATATAATTAGTAATTTCTAAGCTATAGTAACGACTAGGAAATGCAAATTATGGGTTTTTTTTAAAAAAAATTTAGCACCATTCAAGTTTTCGACATTAATGTTTTCAACCCTGACATTTTGTATTTACTTTTCAGCACTCTTAACCATTGAGAAAGTCCAGTGAAGTAATGATGTGGTAGATAAAATAGCCTTGAATTGCACCCCAATAACTCTTTCTGTAAGTGGTTGGGGGCTTGATACTTTGAAAATTGCTTGAGTGAATTTAAGAAAAAAAAAAACCAAAAAGAGCAGAGGGAGACGATGGGAGAGAGCAAAATATTGATTGAATTTTAGTGAGAGAGTGGGTGAAAGAGGCTCTAATCCCCATTACTCAACGGCCTAAAAGGTACAAAAACATACGATTTTTCAAATGACAATATTAAATTAGGGCAAAATTGTAATCTATTATGATGGTTTCCAAACTCTAGTCGGAATATGACCTAATTAACACTATTGGAAACTTAAGGGTGGTCAACATTAAGTAGAAAATGTTAATGTTGAAAAGTTTGATATAGACAACCTAAAGAGTGCTAAATACAAACACCGTGCAAATTATGAGAAACTATCATGTAAAATTTTTTTAATGTAATAAAATGTATTGCACAGTACTTAATGAATATTTCTGGTAATGACTTTGATACTATAATTTCTTTGTAATAATTTGAAAATCATGGTAGTCATAAAGTTATTTAATTTTGATTAAAAAAATGGAAGATTCTTCCATAATTGATTTTTTTTTTAACTACCATAATTGAAATGGATATGAACACGTGATCTTCTCCACAAAAATTTGAGCCATTGATGAAAAATTATACAACCTCCTTTACCAAACTTGTAGTTACTATATTTTTTCCCGACTGAATTCTCTCTCCTCCCTAAAAATAATTTTAAAAAATAATGAATAATAAATTCTTCAATCGCCATTGCTCTGTTCTAATTGTGATTGAAAAAGTCACAACAGGGGAATAGCAAGAAGAAGACGACATGAAAAACAGAAGGGTGAATTGATTGAACTTTGACACAAAATTGAAGAGCGCATTACTTGTACATATTTTCTAATTGAAATTGTTAAAGTTGTTGACATTTATACCAGTCGATGAATTAATTTGAGACCATAATGAATGGTGGAAATGAGCATCAAGCAAAAGTGAGGGTGATGAAAAGCAAGAAGAAGAGAAAGATCCAAAGATAATCCAACTTCTCAACCTCCCTTCATAATCATATCCATCTTCTCATCCCAAATCTTCTTTTTGGAAGTCAAAAAATCAATTGTTGTGCCTTGTTTTGGGTAACCCATGTAAACCAATGCCCGATTACCCACCACAACTTCTCACATGACAAATTGAGCTACGGGGCTGACTCAAATGGCGGAAATTCGAAGTGAGTTTTACAAGGATTGTTAACCGCTATTTTGGAAGAGAGAAAGAATAAAGTTAGAGAATAACGAAAAGGGTATGTACAGAGGAAACTGTAGATCAAAGAATGAAGATGGTGATCATTAATGCATTTTCTGAGGATTGCGTAGGGAATCTTTTAGACCCAAATTTGTAGTCAAAATTCATTTTTGCTTTGTTAATCTGGGACAATGAGCATTGTTGAACACGAACAAAGCAAAGACGAGGGGGGAGGAAGGGGAAGATAAGTGGCTAGAAGAGCAAGGGGAGAGAACTGTAACTGGACAGGAAATTGGGCGTAGAAAGTGGCTGGCAGACACTTTAGGAGAGAATAATTTGTACAAGTAACTTGTTACACATGTTAAAGGTGGAAGTTTCCAATAGCAGAGATCCAATTAGGTTAGATCAACGGTTAGCATTATTCTATTAGTATAATTGAAAAACCTTTCAACTATGGTAGAATTTTGCTAAAAAAATAATAACATAACTGACTTGGAATACTTAATATTTTTTAATGAAAAATTAATTAGAAAATCATATCATATATCATCATATCTATCTAACTATACTTAAAATTAAGTGATCATACAATGTTTAGACACTTGGGACTTACTCATTGGATACAAGTATTTTTTTCTCTTTCTTTTCTAAAAGATTGATTAAGACATAAATTAAGACTTATGAGCAAAAGTTATTAGATCAAATTAATGTAGACATTCAACTTATAGGTTTAATTTTGTGTTGGGAAAGTGCTTAAAATTACAAGTCCTGTTTTGTGTTCCATGTTTTCTTTTTTTTTCAAAAAAAAAAAAGAATTAGTATCTTCTCAAAATATGTACAAATTCTATATTCATAATCACAATATTATAAATACAGAAATGGTAAAATCGTGGGCCAAGAGATCACGAATATTATTTTCAAAAATCATAGTTTTATTATATTTACAAATACTTAGTTCACCAAAAAAAAAGTTTAAATTGTAGTCTTAATGTTAGTTTTCGACAATGGATAAAATAACTATTACCTATTTGATTCTTTTTAACGTTTTGATGATATTGATTAATGACACTTTAATTTTTTTAGTCAAACTTTTGTAACTAATCATTATTTGTATTGGAGGCTTCTTCTTTTAACCTATTTTGCATGGATTAGTTTCAATATTTCAACTTTTATAAATTCTAATTACTTTTTCCCCCGGCATAAAAAGAAAAGCAATGAAGATATGCTCTAAGTGTAATAGGTCAAGTCGGTGCTAACATCTACAAATTACTTTGCATAATTTGTGGAAGAACGTTCTTTTCATAAAATATTTAATTTTACATTTTATACTGCTATTGTTTTTTCAAATGATTTATTACTCTTATTACGTGTTGAGTGTTGGATAATTTATCGATTTAGTACTGTTATTGTGCGGATATATAAAAAATAATTAGATAGTTGTTGAAGTATTGGAAAAGTTATTAAGATGACAAGTTTAATTTTTTTTCTTTTTTTTATAAGACTAAGTATCTTTTTAGAACGTTACACAAATCTTATATTTGTAATCTTAATATTATAAAAATAAAAATGATAAAATCATGGGTCAAGAATATATAAACACCATTTTTAAAAAATAAGAATGAAAAATAAATATTTTATTATAGTTCATAATACATATTTACAAACATTTTAGGTCACCAAAGAAAAGGTTTTAGTTTTAATCATAATCGTAATGTTAATTAAGAATGTTCAAAATGACTATTAACTCTTTGATTCTCCTCAGCATTTTGATGATATTAATTGATGATTTTTGAATTTTTTAAAATCAATTTTTTGTCCTTAATGGATATTTCTAACTGGGGTTGCTTCTTTTAACTTATTATGCATACATCGATTTTTTTAATTAAATTTGAAACTAAGAGAAATTTTAATTTTTTAATGAATGATACTTTGATTAACAGCAATGATATGGGCAATGTCATTTAGTAAATTTATAGTAATTCAAGAATAATTAGAATAGATGCAAGTAGTATTTAAAGAGTTAGTACAAATCGGTGAGATTGGTACGTACCTTTGCGATTAAACTAAATAAGCACAAATTAAATTACATTTTCGTGAGTTAGATTAAATAGCGTCATGGGTTCAACTATGTATACTTCAGTTATTAACATAAAAAAAAAGGACTTTTAGACTACATGCATCAAAATATTAGTTTATTTTGGAAGACATGAACAAGAGTTTTGTCCAACAATGTATTTGTTATAAATATATTGATTTATCACTTAAAGATTTGTTTCAAGATGAAAATTATCACAATCCATGCAAAGCATGGGCCTCACATTGGTTTGTCATATAAAATTAAGTGACACCTTATACTTTTGCCAAGTGTCATAACTCTATTTGTTATGATATTAACTACATTTGGTTTGTTTTGTCTTTCAATATTTATACAACTTTTTTTGTTTTTCCTCTTTTGGAGAACCCAGGAGGCTTTTCATCTTTTCCTAATTAATTATTTAGAAATGTCATAAATAGACGTTTACTAACATATGAATTGGCACATATATAAACCTAAAAAAAATATATATAGATAAAAAAATATTTAACTAATAAAATAAATCTTAACAATGAAAATAACATTGTTGACTAAGTATCATATATATATATATATATATATATATATATATATATATATTAAAAGTTGGATTGATGCCACCTAGGGTGCCACTTAGGATAAGAATGCCACGTAGGATAGCAACATAAAAGATTTATATCATGTGATTAAGATGGATGTAGATTATCAATACAATTTTTATTCAATTTAATGTTAACTTTTTTCATATGTTATGAGTAATTAGTTATTGAATTTTATCTTAAAAAACTTAAATATAGACCAAAGAAATGATTTACATGTTACCCAAGAAAAAAATTGAAATATGTTAGACATTATTCCTCGGGTAAGTATATCTTAGACATATAAATCTAAATATATTTATTTTTATATATTATTTTTGAGTGAATATTTCATGATTTGACACATGAATTAATGCTTATTGGGCTGGTTATTTTGCATATATTAAAGCTTGATTACTTAAGTATGTCACATAATTGGATTTCAATAATATGAGATACAGTAGGACCTTAATGTGATTGTGAGTTTCGCTTACGATTACTTTTAGTTGGTGCAATATTTAGTTTTTTTTTCCCCCATTTATAGCTTACTTTCATGATTTTAGAAAAAACGTTTCAGTGATTTATTCAATTTATATTTTACTTGAAATTATATTTTGCACTCAAAAGTCACAAAATATAATCAGTTCTTTTAGCAAATTTAAATTTAAATTTAATAGGTAAATTAATAAATAAGAGTAGTTTGTCTACATTCCCACAACATACCATAATTGACTTTATAAATTAGTAGTACCCCCCCCCCCCCCGGCAAAAAAAAAGAACGTTAAAAGTTTTCCTAAATTCAAATTGTACTAAAATTTTTTCATTTGCTACTAATCTCCTTTTCTTCTTTTTTAAATTTTTTCATTTTTCTTTGTTTTTTTTATAAATAGTTATACACCAAAGAGATAAGATAAGATCAAGGACTTATCTGTCTTTTTGTTACTGTTGTCAAGAATTTATCCATGCTTTGTTGATCATGAGAATAATTAATCAAATTTTATCTTTATTCAAATCATGAGTCAAATAGTAGGATGAACCATCATCACTATTAAATAATATTAAAGGTGTTGTTAAACTATTGAAATAATTTGCAATTGACATATGAACTAGGTGCATACGTAATGAATACAATTAAACCAACAGGAACTATAGGGAAAAAAATGCACCTTTTGTGACGGTGATTAGTTTTAATTGGCATGCATGGCCCTACGAATTTGGCATTTGGTCTCCCATGTGCTAGCTGCTCTTTTGCTAATTTATTCTTATTGGTAAATTACCTTATTATTTCATTTGAATGCCCATATTTAATATTATATAACCTTTGCTAAATTGCCTTATTATTTCATTTTAATGCTCACTTTTAATTATTATATTATTTATTATTTGTGAAATTAATTACCTAATTTTCCGGACAACAACTCATTTTACTCTAGAGTTTATTTTAATTTACAATTCCTTAAATAGGGACTTAATTTTGTAGCATCTTATCTATGTTTCTATCATCATTTGATCAAAAAGAAAATTTGTGTTCTCATATAACTCTTAGTTGTGGAAGGATACAAAAATGAGTCCTAACAAGTATTGATTGGCTAAAACGGAATAATCTTATTCTTTTCTCGATCAATATCAGAATAAAGGTTATAATCCTTAGAATTGTTTGCACTCATATGAGACAAAGTGGTCATTTGTATTAAAAAGAAAGCAATTTCCTATTCATATTTGCTATGCAATGGCTATAAATAAAAGTCAAGAGCAGTCACTGAAATGTGTATGGGTTTACCTTTCAAAATCGGTATTAAGCCATAGACAACTGAATTGCAGCATCACGGGTGACTTCACCGAAGGGTTTGAAGTTTATTATCAAACATAACAATGCACACTATGAATGATACACAACAAACATTATCTATAAAGAAGTGTTCAACAACTTACCAATGGTATGTATGCACTCAAAATAACTTCACTTCTACAAATTACCCAAATAAATAAATAAAGTGACAATGTACATCTTTTAGTGTTAGTAAAGTCCTACAAAATGTTAGTTCTAATTATGCAAAAATCATGACATATATCCTAACTAAAGTGATGTTGTCTAACTAAAGTGATGCTTCAAATTCCTAATGTTTGATTTATCCTTATCTAACAATTCATCAAAGTTTAATATATTATAATAATGTACCATTAATATAAATTAAAGTTTCATTTTAATGTTCCTAACTCAAGTGAAGTTGCCCAACTAAAGTGATGCTACAAATTCCTAACGTCTAATTTTACCCCATCTAACAAATACACCAAAGTTCAATATATTGTGTAATGACGTGTCATTAATATCAAACTAAAGTACAATACATTTCAATGTTGGTTTAATGATTTAGTGGGTAGCTAATAGTCTTGTCTCTAATCTATAACTAACTAAAATATAAAATGTTATGACATCATTACTATTTGATTGTGATTCCTAACCTTTTCATGATGTAAAGTAAACAAAAAAATTAAGTAATGACATATATTATTGTTAGAATAAATAAAAAAATATTTTTAAATAACTAATTATTTTAAAAACCTATATGTCAATTGATCATGGGCCATAATTAATTAATTATTATTATGTTAAAATATATTATTATATTTATCCACCCGAAAATTTAATACAGGCATAGTTTAAATAGCCAAAAGTCAACACTACGACATAAACAGAGAAACTCTACTATCATTTGTGGAATAGTATTATTATAATTAAAATACATATTCATATAGTCCACAAATCATCTAATATGCGCTACTGTTTGCAAGATTTAGATATTGGTCCCTGCCGCCTTTTTGATCTCATTCTTTATTCATTCTTGGACTCTAAAAAAAATATTTTGTATGCATTGAGTAATACCTTTGTTAATGAGGTGGGACTATTTTCTTTCTAACAAACGCATGAAAGTTTAAAATATTTTAATGAGTTGTAACATTAACTTTAATACATTTGAATGTTGCTAACTACCATGATGCTACAAATTCTTAACATTGAGTTATAGGATTTTAAATACTTATATGTCTCACTAAATAGATAACAACAACAAAAATAATAATACCAAATAAAATGAAAATAATAACAATAATATCTTCTATATAAACAAATTATTCAGAATAAAATTTTTAAAAACAAAAACAATAGACAATGAAAATATAACTGAATTATTCAAGTCAGGGCATACAAGTGCATACAATAACAAATTCATAAGTATTCAAAACATTTAAGCTTCAAAAAGGTGTTGAAAATGTACAACCACAAAATAGCTAAACTATTACAATACATATATAATTCATAACCTATAATTACAGCTCAAATATTGATGAAAATCAAAACTAATTAGCTAATAGTCAAAATCCCAAATGAAGTATGACACATGTCTGCACGAAGCACGGAATGTACTCTAGTATTAATGAAGATCAATGCTTTGATGATAGAATTTTTAGCATCCATAAATGTGTTTTTAATAAAATAACATGAATTATAGTTAAAAAAATATAAGATACAAAATTAAATATTTAAATGTGTTTTGAAGAGCTATAAATGTAAAAAATTAGTTGCATTAAGGGGAATATAATCCTACCATTAAAAAAAATGTTAATACTTCCTTGGACTCTTGTACATACTCATAAATTTTAAAGCAATCTTATACGCATCGACATATCACAACAAGAAATTGTGTTAATTAAAAAGGCGATAATCTTGCCACTATTAATTGTTAAAACATAGTGACTTCAACTCTGATATGAAAATTTAAATCAATTTAGTACCTTTTGGTGGTAATATGTTGGCAATATTATCTTGGATATATAGGATCCATATCTATGTTTGCATTGTATCTAAGATTCTTTAACATCCATATTTATATTTATATTTTTGGTGAAAGAAATAGAAAAAAAAATAATGGAAATCCAATATCTTTTATAATTTATAGATAATAACAATTGCATCTTCGGTGAATAAGACATAGCATAGGTGTGCACAATTATGTGTCTTTATAATATTCCATATTGTTTGCCAAATTTGGGTTAAAAATTAGAAACCAAACATTCACAATAGATTATCCTTTATCATTGCACTTGTTTTATTAATGTATAATGCATTATTTTTTTGGTAATACTGGCAATGGGGTTGGTAATATTCGCCAACTTGTAATTAAGAGAAACATTAATCATCTTAGAAATTTTATAAGACTAACATATCTCTGAAATTTAGAGGAAAAAAATGAAAACCAGACATGTACAATACTTTTTCATAATTGGTGCATTTATTTTATTATCATATAGTGCATTATTTTTGGTAATGCCTGGAGTGATGTTAGTAATATAATCTAATAAATTATTACAATTGAACATAGTGTTTTTTTTGGGAAAGAAAATCTAATTGTAGTTAACTGTACAAAATCTTTATTTGGGAAAGAAAATCTTGCATGTGTCACTTATTAACTTGTATTTTAAAAAAAATATTAATTATCTTGAAAGTTTTATGGGAGTGAAGTGTCAAAAATTTGGAAGGATTTGTTTTTTTTTTTAATGCATACATGCATACATACATATACATACATATACATAAATATATACATACATACATATATATATATATATATATATATATATATATATATATATGTATGTATGTATTTATATATGTATGTACACACACACACACACACATATCACATGCCTCAAGCTTAGGGATGGCAGTGGGGCGCAAAATCCCTATCCTTGCCTTGGCTCCAGCCCGCATTTGGGAAAATTCCCTATCCTTGGGGATGGGATGCAATCCTTAAGAGGGGATGAGGGTGGGGACAGGGTGAAAATTTACCCCGTCCCCATCCTTGTCCTTGCTTACCTACCTAGGGAAAATTTCTGTCCGTATCCCTATTTCCCCGTACTCAATTGGGGAAAAAATCTATTCCTGTCCTCGTTTATAATTAAAATTACGTATAAATTCATTTATGAACACAAGATTCAGGTTGATAATAGATAATATTACTTGAAAACACCTTAGCTATATAATCTCTCTTTTTCTTCTTAGACCTTGGATCGGTTGTGTTTGACTTCTTAGACTTTGATTCGGTTGTGTAATGTGTGTGTTAACGTCAGACTTGTGTTGCACGGACTTGTTAAACTTTAAGTTGGGTTGGATTTTAAACTTTGATGAAGTTTGTCAGACTTGTGTATGAAACCTACAATAGCTTTGTATAATTGATTGAGTTAGGTCACATAGACAACTTGGCCTTTCATTTTAGATCCAACTAATAATATAGATTTCACATAGGAGGGGAAAAATTTACAAGTGAAATCCCTCTGGGGAATCCTCACTAGAGATGGGGACGGGGAGGAAGTTTTTCCCTGCAATGGGGAATAGGGAGCTGAGCGGGGACAGGGATGGAGAATGTCCCCTATCCCCAACCCGCCTCGTTACCATCCCTACTCCAACTTTTTTTAGGACATCTTTTTAAAGGAGATTTGCAATAATAAAGTGGAAAAGTGGTCAAGGTACGTATCAGGAACAAACCAAGAGGAATGATAACGTTTATCTAAATACCTTTATGCATCTTCTAACATAGAGCTATCCAATATCCTCCCTCTTAATTTCTATAATCTCCTATACAAAACCTTTCGCAAAAATTTATATACTTTCCTATACATAGGGGAAGAAAAGATGGACAACCAAACACTTTTTGAATGCAAATAAAGATGAAAGTTCGTCAACGAGGATATAAGCTGCTAATACTTGCTGGTAAAGAGTACGAGCTTGAAGCCTTTGCATCTCCTAGGTCCGCAGAAATGAAGAGAAATTGAGGAGCCTTTGGCATTTGTAGGCTAATTGAATACCCATTAAGGGCACGAACAACTGTGGACATTTTTGGTCTTCTACCTGGATCTTCTTGGATACTTAAAAGAGCAATATGTGTGCACTTTGTTGCTTCTTCCTCATCGTATTTGGTTGCCAAGCCTGGATCCATTAAATCTGATACCTTTTCCTCACTCCAAAGCCTCCATGCCTATAATTACAATTGTTAGACAAAATAGGACTGACCTGAATGCGAAAATAACTATCGGGAGTAGTCCGCGTAGATTTGAATATGAAGCGACTACTAGAATCGCCTTAGGAATGCCCACATCCTAAACTCGAAAGTCCAGTGTTGATGGTACGGCAGTCGTAGGGGGGCAAAGAGAGTGTGTGAGATTTGAGTGTAATGCATATGTATATAGTGACTAAACCCCAAAGCCCCCTTTTATAGGTTATCGGGGCAGCTAGGGTTGTTTCCCTAGGCAACACTAAGTGGCCGTCGGCCTTAACTAAATAGGCCCGGTTAACAGCTCCCACTAGGCCATGAAGGTTGCAAACACATGCTCTCTACGAATTATAACTCTTAATGCTTCATACTGGGAATAGGACATGCGACCGAAAAGTAACAAGTAGTGCTACATTAAGTTACCATCTAACTAACATAACACTTTCACGAAATTCGATACCCCAAGTCATCCTAAACATCACCCGTGACATTTACAATCCCTTATGCCATGATATATCATATGATTATATACTCAATATAATCGCCTGGGCTGATATTGGTGATGACGAATGGACTTTTCCTTAAATACTCATGATATTGCATCTCAGCTTAATTGCTTTCCTAACATGTTCTCACTGAACCGTATACGTCGTGGTTCTTAAGAAACATATTAAAGTAGCAACATCAAGCCTTGATTTCGTACAATAGCTTTAAGTCAAAGGGTCATCGTCCACAGGGTCACATAGTGACAAGACATAGAGAGGTCAATTGTCACTCTGTATATGGTCGTCTTTTAAGCACACACAGTATGAGATGTGTGTCATGACATAGCTCCTACTTACTTAGGACCGTCACTCTATATGCCATGCGAATCGATAGTCTAGATTTTTACACAAAAAATCTAACCTGAGCCACTAGATTTGTATACTAACTACTAATCTTGACACTTAAGATTCGGCTTTTAAGGCTTCAATATGAAATCATGTCTCATATTTGGCTCTCTCGAGTCTCATCTTAGACTTACTAAGGCGACTATTTTTCATTGATACACTTCCAGTATGAGTAATCAATATTGCACTTCTGGTGCCAATATGATTTTGTCTCATCATGCTCGCTAGTCAAGCGTCAGGGCGATTGCCTGTATGACTAGGCCAACCAGAAGCCTGTGATATTTCAACATGTCTAACAAATAAATCACAAAGCAATTAGAAAAAAGAACCTTCAATCTTTATTTCGTAAATGTTTATTACAAGAAGAACGTATCTGTCATACATAACAAGATTCTATCCAAAAACTAAACTATGTAAAGCCCTAGACTCAATGAATGTGCTTTGAAAGCGTCTCTAGGAATCGATTAGTTAATGTATCAGCGATCATCTTGTTAGTGGGTATATACTTGATGGCAGCCTCCTTTGTCTTTATGGCATCTTGCATGAAGTTATAATGCCTCTTGATATGCTTGGTCTTTCGATGAAACTTCGGATCTTTAGCGAACTAGATGGCGGTTGTGTTGTCACATAACATCTCTACAGGATCATCCACTATGGGAGTGAGGTTGAGATCCTGGAGCAAACTCCTAAGCCACATTGCCTTCTGCGTGGCTTGTCTACATGCGACATACTCTCTTTGCATGATCGAGAGAGCTATGCAGTCTTGCTTCTTACTGCACCATGATATGGCTCTCCCACCTAGGGTGAACACATATCCTAAGGTTCACTTGGACTTATCTGGGTAAGCACCTTGATCGGCACCTGAATATCCTTTCAACTTAAGGTCCCTGCCTTGATATCATATGACCAAATCGCTTGTACCACAAAGGTAGCGTATGATTCTCTTGACGGCTTGCCAATGAGCTTGTCCTGGGTTGCTTTGGTAACGACTTATGAAACCAATTGCAAAGCAACTGTACGGCCGTGTACATAACATGGCGTACATTAAGCTTCTCACGACACTAGCATAAGGGACATTGTTTATGGCCTCATTTTCTTTGTCTGTTTTTGGGCATTGGTCGAGGCTTAAGGTTAAACCCTTCTCAATCGTTCTAAGACTTTCTTGATATATGCCTCCTGGCTTATACCTAAAAGTTTCTTAGGACGATTCCTTATTATTTTCATGCCTAGGACATACCTGGCTTCACCCATGTCCTTCATCTCAGAGACAGAGGACAACCACTTATTAGTTGTTTTGATCATCTCCAAATTGTTCCCAGCCAGTAGTATGTCGTCAACATATAGGGTAAGGAACATAATCCCCCTGGTTAATCTTTTGACATACACACAGTGGTCCTCCAAAACTACGGATAAACCAAACAAAGTTATAGCTTCATGGAATCTCAAGTATTAAGATCTGGAAGACTGCTTAAGACCGTAGATGGACCTTTTAAGATGACACACCTTGTCCTCTTGTCCAGTTGATACAAAACCAATGGGTTAGTCCATATAGATATGTTCCTCAAGGGTACCATTAAGGAAAGCAGTCTTTACGTCAATCTGAAACAACTCTAAGTCCAAATGGGTAACCATGGCTAGGAGTAGGCGAATAGAGGCAAATCTCGCCATAGGAGAAAAGGTCTTTTCATAGTCTACACCTTCAATTTGTGTAAAACCTTTCGCCAACAAACGGGCTTTGAACTTATAGATCAAACCATCTACCCAGCATTTTATGTTGAAAACCCACTCGTTTCCAATATACTTACGCTGGGGTGGAAGATCAATAAGTTACCAAACATTGTTTCTTGCCATTGAGTCTATCTCATCCCTCATGGCATCCGTCCACTCTTTGTGGTTTGGTGAGTTAATTGCCTCTTGATAAGAGGTAGACTCCTCAACTTCCAAGGGAGTGCATAGGAATATTTCCTCTTCTATTTGAAAATATGGTCGAGGAATTCTTTCACGCCTTCAGCGCCTGGGGCGTTCATTGTTTGTCTGCCTAGGTGAGGCATCCCTCCCCCTTTCTCTAAGAGGTGTGGGACCCTAAGCATGTGAAGAGTTGCTCCCACTATCCCTCTAGGGCATGGGATCCTGAACATGTGGACTAACAGCATGTTTAGGAACTAGAGATTGAGGACAGACCTCACTCGCAAGTTGGCTTTCCTCATGTATACGAGATCGAGGACGAATCTCCTTCTCCTGGACAGGTAAGTCTTCCTTATTCCCTTCGGATAAGGGAGGCACACCATCTTCGATGACTTGGTTGGAATCCAAATTCTCCCCCTCACCGAATGATGGTTGGATGTTTTGCTGTAGCTCAAATAGTTCAACATCCTTCTTGACTTCACTAATGGTCAGGAACTCATCATCGAGAAAATTGACATTGCGGGAATCTATTTTTTTCATGCCACTATTTAGGTGTTCTCTGTACATCACATGTCCTTTAGATTGTTCGGGATAACTAATGAACACCATTTTGGTGGCTCTTAGACCAAGTTTTCCATGTTTATGGGTTGGATTATGCACATAGCTGGCCGAACCCTATGGGCGTAAATGGTCCAAGGATAGCTTCTTACCAAACCATAACTCATATGGTATGGTAGGTACACTCTTGCTTGGCCCACGGGTAAGGATGTAGGTTACCGTAAGTAGCGCATCCCCCAAAAACTGATTGGGAGGTTAGCATGTGTCATCATTGAGTTGACCATGTCAACTAATGCACGATCTACTATGCAGTGTGTGGAATCATTACCTGTCTTTGTATACCTTTTCCTCTTAGAACTCCTTGAACATATTAGAGAGGTATTCACAACCTCAATCAGTTTGAAGGATCTTAACCCTGCGTTCCAATTGTGTCTCTACTTTTGCTACGAAACGTTTGAACACATCGAGTGCCTCGTAGCGATGAGATAGAATGTACACATACCCATATCGTGAATAATCATCTATGAGAGTAATGAAATAGATAGCCCTATGTCGTACTTTAACATTCATGGGTCCGTATATGTCTGAGTGGATTAATTCTAAGGGACTAGATGCTCTCGAGGCCTTACCAAAAGGTTTCATTGTTGCATTTTCAGCTAAACATGACTCACACCTAGGCAACTTAACCCTAGTGAGTCGGTTTAGAAGACCTTCTTTGGCTAGCCTATTTACCCTATCTTGGCCCACATGGCCAAATCTAGCATGCCATTTAACAGATTCAGAGTTGGAGTCAAAGTATGAAACATAAGCAGAGGATATATTATTATAGTTATCATCCAAATTCAAAACAATGAAATCTCCCTTCAAAGTTGCTTGGCCAAACAAATTTCCATTGTAGAACAAATCTAAACCGTCTGGACGAAAAGCAAAAGTAAAACCTAATCTTACTAAAGAAACATAAGAAACTAAGGAGCATCGCACCCCAGGTGCATAGAGGTCATCATGAAGAAGTAGCTTGTTTCCTCCACGAAGTTTGAGTTGGTATGTTCCTACTCCAAGGACATCTTCTTCGCTACCGTTCACTGATAAAACAGTCCGTAAACCCACCGGGTAGCAATGGAACTCCATGAATCCATCCCTATCTTGAATTATGTGCTTTGTTGCCCCCGCGTCTACAATCCATTTGAGGAAGAGAGTTAGCAACAAATGCATGGGAACAAACATATAATTCAGGAGTTTGAGTGGAAGAAAGTAACTTGGCTGGCTCAGGACAATCCCGAGCAAAGTGGCCCTTCTTTCCACAGTTATAGCACTTCACATGTGCCATATCCTTAGCTTTGGTGCCCTTAGCCTTACGCTTCTTCGCAGTACCACCATTGGAGTGAGAGTTCTGAGGAGGACAGGGACCTTTCTTAGGTTTCTTACCACGGTAAGGTTTCCTGCCCTTGGGCCCTGATCCTTTGGCAACGAATGCCACACTAGGAGGCGCATATAATTTTAAACGCTCTTCCTCCATTTTGAGGTGTTTGGAGATTGCCTTGAAGGTTTTGATGTGTTCACTCTGTGTCATGAATATTTTAAAACTCTTCCAATGTTCATTGTCATTGGGAAGAGCTCTAATCACATTTAGGACTTGTTTTTCCTCAGAAACCTCTTGCCCTGTAGCCTTAAGGTTTCAAACTATAGTACTTATAGTCCGAAGGTGTCCGGAGATACTACGACTGGAGTCAATAATATACTGCATCTATTTCAGCTGCAAGGTACGCAACCTTGTAGCAAATGTCTGCCTGAACCTGACCTTAAGCTGCATCCACATGTGCTTAGCAGCATGGAAGCATTCAAACTCAGCCAGGAGATCATCCTGCACGCAAGATAGCATAGTGTAGCGTGCAAAATGATCGCGTTTGAACCATGCTTGGTACGCCTTAAGGGTTTCTTTGTACTGCTCAGTTGCAGTAATATCCCTACCTTGTTCATCCTTTTCAGTCGGAGCAGTCATAGAGGAGGTCAAGAGGTCCAGCATCTTATCATTGTTTAAATAGAACTAGACTTTCAGATGCCAGACGTCGTAGTTTGAACCATCCAGTTTACCATCAGATTGTATACAACCTATCATGTTTCTAGCTGCCATATCTGAAAGTATATTTTATTTGTTAGATATATTGTTTAATAATTAAATTATCTAGAAGACCCAATCATTCATAATATACATTCGAAAATTTTGCTAAGCTCATAATCATCACGTATATATATGAACTTTGGAGCTTCTTTAATTTAATTATTAGCTTCACTTTATAGAATTTCCTTACGGATTTTGTTAAACTAATTAACATTTTCATTCAGTGACTATCATGAAGATATCCACTTTTAATCGCGTAAATATGTAATTTTTATGAAAGTAATTCATTTAACATAACTTCATTTTGTTTTAATCTAAATAACACAAAGTTATATAATCAACTTCAAAAATATCATACTATTAACAATGAGAATAAAGGCCAAAAATATAACTCATAACAAAAACAATGGTTACTTTCAACATATAAAAAAATTTATATGATCATGGGAGCAGATATTTAATATTCCAAATCGAAACAAAAACAAAATCGGCCTAGATAAAGCAGCCCAATTTAAAAACAAACATTTTTGGGCCAAAACAAAACCGACCCATAATGACAAAAAAGGACCCCTTTTCTTTTAAAGCAGCCCAAACCAAAATTAAAAAAATTGGGCCCAAAATAGAAGTAGATAGCAATTGAAAGCTTACCACTGGTACACAAAAATACAACTTGGACCCTTTCATTCCTTTTATTTTTTCCTTTTTTTCAAAACCAGCCCAAATTAAGGCCTTTTATATAAGTGAGTAACTTACTGACTAGACTCACTCAGTCACTCAGTAACCCTAAAACACTCTACTCTCTCTCTCTCTCTTCTCGGTCTTTCTCTACCTGCCTCTCGAATTCTCTCTTCTACTCTTGACCTGCCCCTCGATGCCATGTCCAGAAAATGGAGCACCAAGCTCCTTTCTTGGGTTTTGACCCCGTGGCTACGACAGCTACTGCCGCCGTTCACGGTTTCTTCAAAAACACCCAAGTGATGCAAAAACCACCGTCGACCCCCAAAAAGGAAAAATCCCATGAGCCTTGATCTACATTAATCTGATGAGAACCAAGGGTATCATGGTGTAGATCAGCCTAAACTAAGCCTGGGGAAGACATCCACGCACCAGAAGCACCATTGAGGCGGTGGTGCGTGGTCTCACGCGCCTCCTGGAATGGTGTTTTTGCGGTTATGTCTGTGAAGCCATTAATCATGCATTATTTTATTAATTATTTTGATTATATTTTACACATTATTGTGTCTAATTTACTTTATTTTATATATTTTCCAGGTTAGACATTAATAAAATAAAAAGGAGAAGACAAGACGTCGAAGCTCCGATTTTACACGATTTGCTGAAAAGATGGTCCAATAATAATTATGGAGAGTATTATTTCCATAATTATTTAATTGGGCTAGGGTTTCAAGAGTTGGAAAGGAGTTAGAAGCCTTGAGGGAGAAGAAGGTTATGGAAGAAAGGAAGAAGAGAACCCTATTTACTAACCCTAATCACACCCCTCCTTTCCTCCCCATACATATCATCATAAACCATCATCCCAGGCATACACACACATACCTCACGGCTGACCCTTTCCCCTCCCTTCGTCCTCCTCACCATCATCCAACCGAGATAGCCACGCCTCACTTCTACATACACGCCCCATCCCACTCACTTCTCATCATCAGCATCTTACATCAAGCCACGACACCGTATCTCTGATCCTCCCATCAACCTTAATCCCACGGCTAACCCTCATCACGAAGCATCATCTTCTCCTTCAGATAACCTCACAGCATATCACCTCCTTTATCATCATCTTTCATGATCATCTTCCATCACGCCTCAAACCTCCTTCATCAACACCCACGACTGCCCTTCAATCTCCACCGTCATGCCTAAGTAGGATTATTCTATTTAATTTAATTTTTTTGTTGTTGTTTAGATTATTGTTAAACATGAATTATTTGGGTGAATTTTGTGGTGTTATTTTTAATATGAGTGAGTAATTTTTTTGTGCTTAGTATAATCTTCTTGAAGCCATGCTAAATTGATTATTTTGAAACAAGTTTTATGCTTTATTGTTTAGTTAATTTTTATTCGTGATTCTATAACGATTGGTGTTTATCGTTCATGATATTCGTATTATATTAATTAAAATGCATGCTAGTTAGTTTAATATGAATTCATATGATAGTTTAAAAGGCTTTAATACGTAAAAGTTATTGTCTTTTAAGCATTAGTATCACTCTAATTATCATAGATGGTTCAAACCCATCTCTTTTAATTAGGTAATCGTTATAGATCTTTGTTAAATCGATTTGCTGGTAAATTGGTTACAAAGCGTTAGATGATGTTTTTCTAATACGTTATGCTCTAGTTTGATTAAATTCTTGCGCTGGTGTAAGGGTTATCAAATTAGTAGAGTTTATAGTAGGGCTGGACCTAATTAAACTAGAATCTAAGGAAAAACGGGGAAGAACCACTGGTGGATGTCTTCTGCAGTTTAACTCATGAATGAAATAAACTTGTGCGTTAATGACAAATATTAATTTGCATGGTGGATTGAGTTATACTAAGTATTCTCCACAAATTGGACAACTTTTGATAATTATTTGTTGCTTTTAGTAAATTTGATTAGTTTGCCAATTTTTATTCTATTTTTATTAGCTTCAATATTAATTCAATCGACCCCTCCCCCAAAATTATAGTCTTTTAGGATTGTCTAGGTAATTTTAGATAGTTAAGGTTTTGATTTTTAGAGTGGTTATAATTTTAGATTGATTTATATTCAGTTTTAGTATTTAATTATCGGTTTGTTAGAATTTAGACTACAAATAGTTATTTTTGTTCTTTTTCAATTTGTATCAGTTCCTAGAGTTTATAGAGTGTCCTAGTATGCCAATATTTAATTTTGTAATTTTTGGAAGTTATTTGATAGTTTTTCTAGAATTATTTTGTGAAATTGATATGTGCAGGTGTTCAGGTTATTAATTCTGAAAATTTCGATTTTAATTGTTAATTCATGATTATTAGGTATTGTTAAGTCCAGAAATTTTTTTCCTAGAATTAGGTTAATTTTCTTGATTTTTTTTTGTATTTATATTTATGTAGATTATCTTATTTCTAATTTGAGATTTAATATTCTGCATTGATATTCTATGGTGATTTTCTGATTTGATTTTCCTGAAATTATTTGGATACAATTGAGGAGTTATAAGCTTATATACCTGAAGAATAATATTTTAGGTTACTGTTTGACATTCTTAATATTTATTTTCTGATTATTATTTGCTGTTTTTATTTTTAATTAGAATTTCAGTTTCTATTCTGTTTTTATTTTTCCAGGTTATTTAGGAAAGGTTTTTACTGTTTTCTTTCCAGAATATAATCCAAAATATTTAGCTGCATCATTGGGTGTTTTTCTAGATTTTTATTCATTAAATTTTAATTATTTTAGAAATATTAAGATTAGATTTAATAAATTGGATTAGTAAAATCATTTAGGATTAGCTAGCCTTTTTAAAACAATATTTCCTCGTGGATTGATCCCTACTTCCCTATGCTATAAAAAAATATCTAATAACCGAAGTAGTGGTTAAATTTGTAGCTCTCAACAAGCTTAACAATGTCTCTTCAAGATTGCGTAGATCAACAATGATGGGGGTTTTGGGAGGAAGAAGATCGTGAAACGACCTTCGTCGGTAGAGTGTGCCGGTCACGCGCCACCCCTCCACGGTGTCGTCTGATGGTTATGGTTCAAGTCACCTTTTTTTTGATTTCTACACCATTTTTTTTAATTATTTAATCTGAGTCGAGGTCGAGAGTCAAGCATTGAAGCATTAGGGTTTTGGGTTTGGGTCTGGTATTCATCTGATTTTAAATTAAACATTCGATGAATTAAAATACATCACAAATTCTTGGATTAAGGTGTTTTCAGATCTAGGTTTTAAACAAAACAACCGCATACAAAACATGCACTCATGTATTCGACTCATCATAATTGCACTAAGAATCACGATTTTGATGCATAATAACAATTATCAATTAATTATCATATTTCTCACATATTAATCTAGGCAGGATTAACATATAATCCCATAAAATGCATAAGGAATCACACTTGTAACGTATAAAGATGTTGGGGATGAATTTAACGAACAATATGGGCATGTTCGTTCATTAGTAAAGCCACAGAGGCATGCCTTGGTTGCATAACAACTTATCATGTTTCACGCATACTAGTTTAGGCATGAGCAAATTAACACAAAATCACATAGCAAGTATGAATTTAGTTGCAATCTGATTATATATTTTAATCACTGATTATGATTAAAAATTCTAATCTTTAGCCAGTTCTAGTCACACAGGCATGCTATTAGGTATTAAATTGCATAATTATGAAAATTAAACACCTAATCATATATCACGTTTTCAAAACTAAGCATGCTTGTTATTCAGTTCGTCCAATTCTTTATAACGGGACTAATCCGATCAGTCTTGGCTCTGATACCACTGTTAGACAAAATAGGACTGACCTGAATGTGGAAATAACTATCAGATGTAGTCTACGTAGATCTGAATATGAAGCGGCTACTAGAGTTGCCTTAGGAATGCCCACGTCCTAAACCTGAAAGCCCAACATCGATGGTGTGGCAGTCGTGAGGGGGGGCAAAGAGAGTGTGTGAGATTTGAGTGTTATGTGGGTGTATATAGTGACTGACCCTCAAAGCCCCCTTTTATAGGTTATGGGGGCAGCTAGGGTTGTTGCCCTAGGCAACACTAAGTGGCCGTCGAGCCTAACTAAATAGGCTCGTCTAACAAGAATTAATTGTTCAGATCACTAAACAACACATGCCTTTATGTAAGAAAGTTACGTGCTTGCCAGTGAAAACTTTTATTTTAACTTAATGGAGCTTACACGATGTAGTAGTGCCTCTTCAACTTGTGGTCATCCAAAAAGCATACTCTTTTGGCCAGTGACTATCTCAAGAACTAACGCTCCAAAGCTAAACACGTCCGTCTTCATCGAAAAATGTCTGGTCATAGTATGTTCCAGGGCCATGTAGCCCCTAGATTGTATTCAATTAGAGAACTCAGTCATACCAGAATATTAATATTTACATTTTCACAATTGTATCATATAATGCAATAAAAATCACGATTTTTCAATAGTAAGTGAAGTGAAACTGGCAAAAATTTCATAAGAATCTTACTATGTTCCAACTATTCTCTTTGTATCCCTTTGAGTTTGATCCATGCCAAAAAGCTTTGAAAGACCAAAGTCAGGTATCTTTGGGTTCATCAATTCGTCTAGTAATATGTTGCTTGACTTAAGATCCCGATGGATAACCGTTAGTCAAGAATCTTCTTCCAAGTATAATCTTGAATCGAGTTTTCCAATCCAATGATTCGTTTTTAGTCGGATCTGAGACAACGTCAACTGTCAATTATGTTTCAATTCAAATGAAGCACGTTTTCCTTTAGTGACTAAGGGGAATGCTCCTTGGGATTACCAAAAAGAAATCGATGAGGTTTGAATTAGAAAGGAACTCACACACAAGTATCTTCTCTTCTGATGGCACGCAGAATCCCAAAAGTTTGACCAAGTTTTTGTGTTGAAGTCTGGCCACTAAAACAACTTTTGTTTTAAACTCTGCAATGCCTTGAACTGAGTTCTTTGACAATCTTTTAACAACTACTTCCTGTCCATTTTCCAAGTTTCCCCTAGAGACATAAAACATAAGATTAATTGATGAATTCAAATAATATACATTTCTCACAAACATTACATTCAATCTTCCTCAAATTTTAGTTCAAACAATGTACCTTATAGACTTCCCCGAAACCACCTTCTCCAAGCTTATTGTCCCAAGAGAAATTAGATGTTGCTGCCTTGATAGTGGCCAAGTCAAATCACAAAGATTCCATGACTATAATGTCTTCTATATCCTCTATTAAAATAGTCCAACAAATCAAAATATGGAATTGTTAAAAGTAGACTTTCATGTTCCATAGATAGGATACCTTTGAGTAGTTCAAGTGACTGACAAACATCAAATCACAAGTATTGCTTTGTTTAGTCAAAATATAACTTACTATTGGTGGCTTGCATGGCCTTCCCCTGTCGACGACAACTTATCAAAATGCCAACAACTAAAAATATTGATAGGACTATGGCAATAAGAATAGCAGTAGTTCACAAATACTTTCTCTTGCGCCCAAGATGATCTACAATCATTTGTTACACACTAGTATCAGTAATTCGATAAATGTGTTAAGCTTTTTCAAAGGAGTGTCAACAGTTTATATTCGACTTATTAAGGATATGTATGAGGGAGGTAGGATGTGTGTTAGGATGCCAAGAGGGGTTACCGACAACTTCTATGTTCGTATGGGCCTACATCAGGGTTCCACTTTAAGCTCTTTTCTTTTCACTCTAGCTATGGATGAACTTACAAAAGGGATTCAAGATGAGTTACCTTGGTGTATGTTATTCACAGATGATATTGTTTTTGTTGATGAGACCAGGGAGAGAGTTAATGGAAAACTGGAGCGATGGAGACATATACTGGAGTCTAGAGGCTTTAGAATAAGTAGATTGAAGACTGAATACCTCCATGCTATTTCAGTGGAAGGGAAGATATGAGAGGAGAAGTCACCATTTAGGGGTTGTAGATACCAAAGGTCGAGAATTTTAAATATCTAGGCTTGATCATTCATCATGAAGGGGACATTGGCGAAGATATTAGCCATCGCATAAAAATGGGCTGGCAAAAATGGAAGTATGCTTCAGGTGTGTTGTGTGATAAGAGAATGCTTGTAGGATTAAAAGACAAAGTTTATCGTATGGTAGTTAGACCTGCCGTGTTATATGGATCAGAGTGTTGGCATATAAAGAAGACTTAGGCTCAAAGGTTAATGGTGGCAAAGATGAGGATGATTAGATGGATGTGTGGTTATACGCGAATAGATAGAATTAGTAATGGAGTGATTAAAGACTTAGTTAAAGTGGTTCCTATCGAAGATAAGCTGAGAGAAATAAGACTCAGACGGTTTGGCCATGTGAAAAGGAGTGTGATGAGATGTGAGAGAATTAACATCCCGAAAGGTAAAAGAGGGAAGGGACGACCAAAGAAGAGTTTGGACAAGGTGACTAGAGAAGACTTAAAAGTTGTAGGGTTAACGGAGGACATGGCTCAGGATAGGAGACTATAGTGGGATAAGATTAAGATCTTAAATCGCGGAGAGTTAGCCTCGCAATTGTCACTCGGTCGCAGTAGAGTTTGGTTGTGGTTTTTTCCATATGTCATGTTTGCATGCAAATAGTTCATGCATCTAGGAAGAGACATTGCTTGCCTACATCTATTTGTTAAGGTATGGTATCTTCCTCTACCTTGTTGCACTTATGTTTTCATAGTTAATGCCACCTAATTTTTTCGTATGTTTTAGTTCATTTTCTGCGGCTTATCCTTAGTTTTTCTTCATAAAATGTTTTCACAAAATGTTATTTTTGTGGGTTTCTTGGAATCAGTCTCTCTACGGGCAGGATTCCCTATAGAGGTAAGGTTACCTACATCTGGATCTCCCCAGACCCCATGAAAGTGAGACCCAAACTGGGAGTTGTTGTTGTTGTTAAGCTTTTTCAAATTGTAGGCGTCATACTCATTAGACACTACTTATAAGTAGATTAGTGAATGATTTTACGGTAATAGTATTTGCCGTAGAAAATCGCATTGACAGGCCGGAGCTTAACTAATGAAGGAGAACACAATGACAACATGTGTTCACAAGGTTTAAAGTTAACTAGGGTGAATCCCATGTTTTGCATGATTTTTTATTAATGTTTATTTAATAATAATGAAATGAAAATAATTTATCATTACTAACACTAAAATATACAATAATACACAAAATTTTTTAAAACAAATAAAATTTTAAATAAATATTAATGAAATTATGATAATTAATTAGTTTTAAATTTTAATTTTTCAAATATTATTTTCAATATTGTTGGTTTATGATGTAAATATTGGATTCTACATAAATTCTACGCAGATGATAACATAAAAATGAACCTATAATCTATAAGTAATTGTTTTACATAGAAGAATAAATTTATGGCTTTCATTTTGGTCATGTAACTCATGTACGTGTATTACCCAAAAAATATGCATAAATAATTTATGAAATTATAATATATAGTAACAATGTTTGTTGATCAAATTTAGTATTATCATTACACTCACTTATATTTTTTTAATAAATATTATTTTCTCATTTATCTAAATCTTACTCTTAATTGGGGTAATTATAAATATAAAATAATTAAGTACAAGCATTTTGTTCTTGAGAGTTATTTGAGTTAATTAGCATTAAAGCGAGTCTATTAATTTGAAGACAATTTTTAAAGGGTAAATTAAATTATTATAAATTTTGTTTCACTTTTTGTCGACTAATGCTTATAATTGCCAAAATAATTGCATAAAAGACTAATAATTTTATTGTTTTATTTCATTATATATATAGTAAACCCATTTTTTACTTCTAAAACACTATAAGAAAAAAAACTATATTAATCTATAGTGGTTACTATTTACAAAATAAATTTAATTATAAACTCATTTTTAAATTATCAAAATGCACAAGTAAAAGAGTGCATGAAACATTTATTATAACAATAATACTTTTATTGTTTTATGTCATTTTATAATAAAGCCATTTTCACCCCTTAAAACTATTCATTGTAAACTAAATCTAGTTGTAAAACTATTTTTGAATTTTAAATTTAAAGAGTAAAAATTACATTAAATTCTTATTATTATCACATTTGGCAACAGAGAAAAAATGAAAGAAAAAAAGAAGATAGCTAATAATAATGTGACATT
>JACYFF010031956.1:76336312-76383992 GCA_017589665.1 Selenicereus undatus
TAATCATATATATATATATATATATATATATATATATATATGATTATAATGAGAGATTTTGTTGGGAACTAGCGCTTAGCCTAAAGCAATGATGCATAGACATTTCTCACCCTTAGGTATGGAGAAATCGTTTCAAAAATCTTCATATTTAAAAACATTTAACCCTTCAAATCATGATAGAATAATAAATTATTCAAAGTTTGATAGTATTTCTATTCCGATGTCCAATATGATTTATTTTTTCTCGATTTCTGTATTCATAGAGTAGTGATCTTTGTAGTATTAAAGATTAGTAATACAAGAAAACAATTAAAAAACACACAAAAGACAAATGTAGAGAACAAACTTTTCCCAAAAAAATGTAAAATAATATACGATTGATGAGAAATCTGAAATTTGAATAGAAATAAGATCACAAACTTTAAATTAAAATAAAAGCTAAGGAATTCTTAAAACAGTAAATTGCTCTAATTCAATAGAAATTAATTATGTTCCCTGAATATCTTACCTAGGGCACACTCTTCCTCTGCTTCGAGCTTGGGATGTCCAAGACGCACTCTAATTCGGGATTGAATTTGGATTTAGATTCTTTTGATTTAAATTTTTTAGTTTAAGGATCAGATTCTGTCTGTATTTATAGATCGAATTTACAAAAATAGAATATAAGCTCATATCCTTTGATGTAGTATGTTTAAATGTGGTTCAAATTTATTGTGGTTAGTTGGTTCTCTAGAAAATCCTTCAAACCCTTAGATTTAAAATTAAAACTAGAGTGCCCACCATATTTGAGAGTTACTATTATAAAAGCACAAAATATTCAAATTTACATGGAGGCTTATACACAATTCAAGAAAGATACAAATAAGAAAGCAAATGCCCACATATTTGAAGTTCAATTAAGATAAGTACTTTGATTACGTGAAAAAATGATAATAAGTATTATTTATTCGAGAAAAGTCCTAAATGAATATAATACACAGAAGCCTAGCAATTGAGAAATATATATTTTAAATAAATTACTAAAATTGTTGTGTTCATGAATAAGTCTAGCTAAGTATTAGTACTACATATGACTTACACCAAAAGTCAGGCCGAATTGAAATCCTTTTAGATTTAAATCCTCTTAAAAATCTTGATATTACGAAAGATAAAGTCTACATTAACAATTGTCCATAATACAAGGTAAGAGGACTTGTTAGGTTAATATCATTGGAGTCGTTAGTTAGAACATAGAATATCTATCACTAATCCGAAGACAGGGGATGATGGGACTACTAGCTACATCCCTAAGGTCACCCCTTCTTTAGTTCTTTATCTAGAAATTGGAGGTGGCTCATGCGATAATGGGATATGCATAACTACATGCAGGGGCTGGCTGCCCACCGTCTCCCATGAGCATGGTAATAAGTGGCATTCCAACAAATGGAACTGGAATTCTCCCTCTTGGTAAATCTTGAATGACGTTGGCACAAAATAAATTGCTTTTTTGTTCTTGTAGCCAATTAAGCACAGTTTCGATTTTTGTTGAAAGCTGCTTGAATTTGACAAGTACTAGCATTTACACTCATCTATTGAAAACAAAAATTGACTACCTACTACCACAATTTTATATTTACAAATTACCTCGAGATTTTGGTAAATATTTTTTTATACCTCCGACCTTTTTGCATTATTATTTAATCCCTTTCATTTTTGGGTCGAATAAAACCGTAAATTTTATCAAGAAGCATTTCAAATAACAAATAGCAAATAACAAATATGAAGGAAATTTTGATAAAATTAGGGGTTAAAAATTATTTGATGCAAAAGTAAAAGAAGGTAAATAATAATTTTAAAAAGTTGGATGTAAAAAATGTTCAACAAACTCTCTAGGGAGTAAATGATAATAATTCAAAATCAAGTTGTAAATCAAAGTTTTGGATTTCATTAGGCATTTGTAATTGTAGTTATAATTGGACAAAGTGTTAAAACAAGTTTATGTTGGACTATGTCTTCGAAAATGACATGAGCATTTACATTGATTAAATTAGGTGGGATTTAGGTGAGGAGTGCTTGAAAATTCAACTCGTAGGGAGCCCAAACGTTTGGTGATCATGAACCCACATTTACAAGAATATGAATGCACACATAACAAAAACAACAGATCAGTCTAACGTGAAAAATCTATTCTCAGCAAAAGGAAAAATTACAATGCTATAAAAAATGACAAAGAAACTATATTGGAAAACACAGAGTATGGGCATGTCCTTTTCGTTGGGAAGGAATGAGAAAGATTGATAAGGAATGAGATTTGTTTAGGAGGATTGGAAGAACATGAGAGATAATAGACAACAGTGAGAAGGAATATGAAGGAATGAGAAAAGTTGAGAAGTTCCTTTTTGGGAATGACCGAGAAGGATTGGAAGGAATGTAAAGAAACCGTAATGAATGAGATGGAATAAAAATTCTCAAATTTCCCATGAAAAGAACAGACCCTACATTGGTATGTTCACAATACAAAACATCTCACTCTCACCTAGCTGATTTTTGAGTGCCTCTATCACTCTAGTATCTTGCCTACTGTTCACTCGACCCACCACAAGAAAAATGAGTTTTTGCAATGACCTTTTACAACAACTACAAATTTTTGTTGCATAGACTTGTTGCAAAATATCCTTTTTGGGTTTCCCTTCCCCAAAAATTCATATCTTGCACTCCATAAAAAAAATTCTGTAACACGACGAGATGCATTGTTGACGTAAAATTTTGGGTAATTAGCAATAAAAATTGTCATTGACCTTTTTTGTGTGTGTAACAGATTGCGTCTTGCTGTAGAGAGGCCCCCCCCCCCCCCTTTTATTTTGATATACCAAAGGTAGAAAGATTCATACTTGAGGGTTTGGAAACCATTCATAAGAAAACATTCAGACAAACCCATTGTCACCTGTCTGCAGCACAACCTTTAGTATTCTCCTCTATGGCATCCTCATTAGGCTGTTCAATCATGGAAGCTTGAGAATGTGGTCACCCGTGGTATTTTCTCCATCCCTTCTGTCTTAGTTATCTACTTCAAAATCGTCAACCCTTTTGGTCCCTTTTCCACTGTTGTGAAAATCTCCCCAAATATTCTCAGTTTCTCTTTTAATTTCAAGTCTAAGGTTTGTTATTAGTCATTAGTAGATTTATCCATCCCCCTCCAAATATATTCTAGATCTACAACTACATATTTAATTAATTGATAATCTTGGATTCTTTTTGGAGCCCACATACATGAAACTTGCTTGCTCGGGGAAGGGAAACTTGTTCCTTTATCTTTTTATGTTGAAATATCTATTGTCAACCCATATGATTCTCACCTATTTTGACAGCTTTTGTTGTATATAGTCTGTAGATTAGTAGTTACTGTTTATAAAAACTAGGGTTTAGTTTCCTTGTTATATATTAAACTATTCTAGCATAATCTGGGTCTTAGCATGGGTAGCATTATCACAATTTTGTCATGATAAATTGCTTTATGCCAAACAGAGGATAAAATATAGAAGTCTGAAAGAATTCTTGCTGAATTTTATGATTGTCCTGGAGTGAGATTACTTTGTGGTGATATGTCATTATTGCAATGCAATAGTAATGCTCTTTTGACCTTCTTTCGGGAAATTGAGGGCATCTTAATTGTCTTTTGCTGATTAAAAAAAATCCATTAGAGCAGGCCGTGTTATTCAAATGCCAAACAAGACATATTATTATACAAGTCTTTAAAAGTGGAAAATTGATCCTTTGTGCTTGTGGTCGTTAGTTCGTGGCGTATGATTTGGTGCTGATTATCAAGGCTTTAGTCTCACAATATTAAGACAAACGTATCTAGAAAAATAGAGTTGTATTTATTTATGCTATTGGTATGAGTAAAATGCAAGCGCCTTAACTAATATATTGTTAGAACAAGACTACGCCAAATTAGACCTGTCAGTTCGGATAAGCAGTTTGAATACATGTCGGGTGTATTTGGATTCGGATAAAATACAGGTCCGGTCTATTTTGGGTTCGGGTAAAAAATGGGAGAACATATTTCAATTATACAGGTTTTGGGTCAACCCAACGAGTTTGGAGTGCTTTTTCCTACAAAAACACAGCTGATCTGCGAAGGAAATACCGACGGAAAAAGTGTGTTTTTCCGATGGGAAAAGGCCATTCTGACGGAAAATACAACGGAAAACGGTACGCCGGGATTCGGCTCCTCGCAAAAAATTTTCCGACAGAATCCAACGGTGTTCAATCGAATTTCCGACGGAAATATTCCGTTGGAACTCCCGTCGGACAACCCTGCAACATCGGAGGAATCAAAACTCGAAAAAGGGGGAGGGAATTTCCGACGGAAATTCTCGTCGGAAATTCATTTCCCTTTTTAAAAAAAAAAATTTTTAAAAAAAATTGAGAATCCGGAAGAAAAAGTATTTTTTAGGAAATTTTGCTTGGAAACCAAAAAAAAAAATTATACAAAATTAATACGCGCATAATAATATAATTACCAAAGATAAAATTTTATATATATATCTGTCAAAAGAAACATGCTGAATTAAATATGAATTACAACATAGGACATTGTTTAAAATGTACGCAAATTACTAAACTATTCGGAGTTGGATAAATTTGTGGGATCATCATCGTTGTCGTCTTCGGAGTCCTCTTCATCGTCGGGATTCAAGTTGATCTGGCAGGAGGAGCCTGCACTTTGACCTTTGAAAAATCATAAAACTTTTTTCAGCATGCGCTCTATCTTCCATTGTTTCTTGGCTATTTGAGTTATAACCTTTGCTTGCTTAGTTATGCTCTCATTGAAGAGTTGTGCTTGCTGTCTTGGATCAAAATGCTCAGCTGATGAGTGACGGCTGCTGCAATAGTAGCTGATTTCTTCAACTTGACCCCCTCCGCGCCAAAACCATATACACGGCCTTTCTTGTCGATATTTTCTTTAATCCAAAACTCCTCTTGGGTCATAGGTGGCAGTTGAGAGCTTCCTTGAGTTGCAGCTTGGGAGTACTCCTGCCATTTGTTCCAATGATCATTCTGAAAATGATAAAAAATAAAACAATTTTATACCAAACCTACAATTGTAACGTATGAATTATCTCTAAATAGAAGGTGTGAAACTTACATATTTTTTGGCAGATTTTTTGTCCACAAAAGTTTTGTCTTTCACCTTGCAGTGAGTGTCCTTGAACAATTCCTCACACGTGGGCTCCCAACCTAATGTTTGGGCCTGAAAAAAAAGTAAATCGCAATTAAATATAAACAAGGATGATGAACGAGGACCTCAATCCATATCATGCTTTATATATAACAAATACATTTATTAATAATCAAATTTCTTACCAAACGCCTTTTCCTTTCACTAATCGGAATTGAGCCACATGTATGCAACAAAGGACCAAAACCTTCAACATCACTCTATCTATTCTTTTTATTTTGTTCACTCAATTTCTTGAATTTGTCATTGTCACTTCAATGTTTGAGCATATCATTCCAAACACTAGGTGGTAACCATTTCCGTTTTTTGCTATACTTCCTGGCGTATCCTAGAATGTCCCTGAGTCGAGTGGCACCTCTGTACTCAAAGTTACGCCGTATCTGACTTTCGTTGTCTGGATGCCAGTAGTAGTATTTCTGCGGCAAAATTGAAGTATATATATTAGTAATCAAAGATTCCAAATTAACAATCTAATCACGACTTTCAAATTCATTGTACAGATAATCATGAACCTTGAATTCATTGAACCAAATGTCTCTTTGAGATTGTGGAACTTCCCCCCACGTGGTCCAAGGACGTGGGTACTTACCTGCAAAGCTTTCGACTATTTTCTGAACTACACTGTGATATGGAATAAAACTAAGAACACAAAAAGAATTGGTTAGCAATAAAGATTGTATGTGTCAAAAGAATATGAGAAGTGAAGAAGTTACAAACTTCATAATAAACTTACGTGTCACCATCAGGTTGTAAATATATCTTATTATTGGTGCTCGCTGTGTCACTTTCTGGTGCAGGACTGTGTCTATCTCTTCCTCCCTCTTCATTGGGGACCCCTTCGTTGTGCACTGAGTGACTTGGCATTCTAGGTTGCCCCATAAACTGATTACTGTTGAAATACGGACTAACAGTACCGAAATGTTGATAAACTAATGGAGTAGATGAAGCACCACCCATGTAAGGAATATTTGGTTGAATTGCTGTTTGCTTACCGGCACCAAAGAAAGGTGGTTGCAGTTGGGATTGCTCATTCATACTACCAAAATAATTTCCGAATGGTTGACTTGGATCAAGAAAACCTCCAAGCATTCCACTAAAGGTGTTCGACTCATAAGTTTGATCTGCGGGATCATACTGTGGAGTCGGTTGTGGTACTCCTCTACCGGCATCATTTCTGACCGTTCGACCACGACCACGTCCACGTCCACCATTGTGTCGAAACATCTAACAAATAAGAACAAAAAAAATAAAACCACGCCATTTTTGATACTAGTGTTGGTGAAGAATTATAGTACATACAGACAATTTTTTTCTGAGTTTGCAATAAAGAAAAGCTTTATACACATACGCATAAATATCCATACAACAAAACAATTCAATCAACCATGGTGGGACACATTGTCATCGTAATCATCACCACTTTGCAATGCCGTATTTTCATCATGGCCATCATTAGTGTCTTCATCTTCATCCTCCCATTCACCTTCTTCATCCACTTCATCACCATCATCATGTTCACCATTCCCATCATCTTCATCACCCCAATCATGTCCATCAACATCATCAACTTCTGCATTTTCATCGACTAACGTGGTGACTATGACATTGTCCACATTCATGTTTGTAATTCCAAACTGTTGATAGGCAAGTTCTAGGTTTTCTTTATCTTTAGGAGCACCACGAGGTTTGTTTGGTATAGCTATCCACCAATTCGCTTTTCCTGATATCCCCTTAGGGTACTTAACATATACCACTTGGGTTGCAACATCAGCAAATATGAATGGGTCATACTTTCTGTAACGTCTGGTATGATTCACCTTGGGATATGGGGTAAATTTAGGGTAACGTAACCCCCGAGGAACATCCGGGTCAAACCACTCACAACTGAAAAGTACACATTTTTTAATTGGCTCACACGTGAATTCAACACGAACAATTTCGTGAAGTACACCATAATAATCCTCTGATACTTCGTCACCTTCCCCAACTCATTTGACACAGACGCCACAGTTATATGTTGCTTTACCTTCATTTCTGGCCTTGGTATGAAACCGATAACCATTAACTTTATACCCAGAGAAACACTCTACCACCGTAAGCGGTCCATGAGATAAGTTTACCAAAAAATCTTGTCTCTCATCATTAAACACCCGATAAGAATTGACCTACGAAGAGATAAAGAAGGCAATCGTCTTCAGAATTACAGAAATGTGTTTTGGAAGTTGAAGATCACTTATGACAAATTACTTACATTACACTCGAACCAGTGTGCGAAATTTGCCTCGATGAACAAGTCAACTTCCACATCACTCGCATTTGGATTATGACCGCGAAATTGATGTCTGAACCAACTGTAATGTTTAACAAATGAAACTAATTACTTATTATTCGACAATTATTAAGTATTTAAATGAAACTTTCAGTAACTGATGTACTTACTCCAAATATGGTTGCAGTTCACCACAATTCAGTAAAATGTGAAGGCGAGCGACACGGTACTCCGCCTCAGTAAGATATCTTCGGCCTGGATTCCCAAATGGAGTACCTTTACAGTTGAACACCGATAGAGTTGGCATTTGTGGTTCAGGCTGTTACATACCCTCATTACGCCCAATGCTTGGGCTATCCAAGCTTGATTGAAAATAGTACTTAGCGAAATGTTTTATCTCAAACGCCAAGTATGCGTGAACCATAGATGCTTCAACACGGGTTTTATTCTTTGCCGTAGCTTTCAACCAACCAAAGTACCTCTCAAAAGGATACATCCATCGATATTGAACAGGGCCACCCAACAAAGCTTCTTCGGCTACATGAATAGGCAAATGTTCTATGACATTCTAAAAACCAGGAGGGAACACTGTCTCCAATTTACAAAGAATTACAACAATGTTCTTGTTCATCTCCTCCAGCATGCTTACTTGCAGCTCACTGGAGCATAGGTTTCTGAAAAATTCACTCAATTCGACCAAGGGTCCCAACACATCATCCGGAAGAGCAGCAAAAGCTGCTGGAAGAAGATTCTCCAAAAACACATGATGATCATGACTTTTCATATTTTGTAACTTTGTGTTGGATGGATCCACCCAATTGGCCACATTAGAGCAATAACCATCAGGCACATGAACCTCCCGCAACCACTGACAGACAACCCTTTTTTGAGGTAGCGATAGTGCGAACTTGGCTTTTGGCTTACACAATCTATCAATTGACCCTCTTGTAGCCAAGTCCAACTCTTGCCTACTACACAAAATAGACATATCCATCCTTACTTTGATATCATCCTTTGTTTTTCCCGGAACATCCATGACTGTGTTTATAATATTTTCACAGAAATTTTTCTCAATATGCATCACATCAAGGTTATGCCTCAAAAGTTGATGCTTCCAATACAGCAACTCCCAAAAGATGCTTTGCTTTGTCCAATTATGTTCATTCTCCTCAAATCCCAAAATTTTAAAATTGATATCTGTAGTCACTTTAGGCAAAGTCGATACCGTATCAGACAACATCTCACCAGGAATCCTTCGGGGGGGGGGGGTGGAATGTGTATGCTCTTCCCTTTACGAAAAGCAACTTTAATAGCTCTAAAACAATGATTCCGAGGCAAGAACTGACGATGGCATTCGAACCAAGATGGCTTTTGACCATATTGTAACTGAAATGCACAATTCTAATGCATACAAACCGGACATGCTAGCAACCCATGAGTGCTCCATCCAGATAACATACCATATGCGGGAAAATCATTAATAGTCCACATCAATGCGGCATGCAATCTAAAAGTTGCACCGCTTGATACATCAAATGTATCAACCCCAACATCCCACAGCAATTTCAACTCATCAATTAAGGGTTGCAAGTACACATCAATCCTGTTCTTCGGATTTGCTGGACCCAGAATAATACAACTTAAAAACATGTATGGGGTAGCCATACACATTTCGGGAGGTAAGTTGTAAGATGTTACCACAACTGGCCACACAGAATACGATCTTCCAAATATGGAAAATGGTGTGAAACCATCAGCACAAAGACCTAACCTCACATTCCGAGGTTCTGCAGCGAAGTTTGGATACTTTTGGTCGAAATGCTTCCAAGCTAAACCATCTGAGGGACGTCGGAGAACACCCGATTCTTGGCGGTGCTCATGATGCCATCTCATATGGACGACAGTTTTTTTTAGGCATACAATCGTTGCAATCTCGGAATTAAAGACAGGTACTGCATTTTTGCATATGGTACATCCTTACGACCTCGTTGGTTGGAGTTCTTTGGTAATTGTCTTGCATGTCCACAAAATTTGCATGCAGACAAACCCTCATCATCTTTATAATAAAGCATGCAACCATTCGGACAACAATCAATTTCCTGAACATCCATACCCAAGTCTCTCACTTTTTTCATTTACTGATGATAATTTTTGGGAATGCCACTTTCAGAAGGGTATATATCTCTCATCAGGCCAACAAGTTCATTGAAACAACGTTGAGACATGTTGTGCCCCGATTTAATACTTAGTAGCCTCACAGATGTTTCAAGTTTAGTTATGTCACACCCTTCATACAAAGGTCTTTATATAGATTCAAGCATAGTGTAAAAGGCCTCACGATTTACGTCATGTGGACTACTCATGTTCATTTCATTAGCTTGGAACGCAGCATGCACCATATTCTCCATATCATTATAATCGTTGTGATCATAATCAAAATTCATAGAATGTGAACTACTTGCACCCCCTACTTCCGAATTATCTTCTTCTCCATGACTTGTCCAATACCAATAGCTTTTCACAAATCCCTTTCTATACAAATGGGACTTTACAACGTCAGGTGCAAAATATTGCATATTCTTATACTTGACACATAGACATCTATAAACTCCATTAATTTTACACTCCTCCTGATTTTGTGCAAATTCATGAAACATATTAACTCTCTCCAACCACTCCTCTCTAAGTCCATGTCCATTAGGATTTCTTCTTCTATACATCCATTGACGATGCAACAGCCCATCCATATGTTCCTAATATGAATTCCTTAATTGTTACGTACACTACAATTAATTGTAATAAAAATCTTTCACAAATGAATTCAACCAGTTCAACATACATGTATGAATCACATAAAAATATATTTTACAAAACCATTAAATGTATCATCACACACCTAATTAAGCATTAAACATAAATTACATAATTTAATTCACACTTCACATACTTAAATAAAAATTAAACATACTTAACATACTTAAACATTTCAACAAAAAATTCAAGACACTACATATTACTTGTAAAAATAAATGTCATCGAACATCAAACATCAAACACCAAACCGAAAAAACCACGCAGTTAACATTATTAAACCATTTATCAAAACGAAAGATAAGTTAAATTAAAATTATTCCACATAATATACATACTGTTTAATTATTCAAAACAACATACGTCACATATTCGATTAGAAAATATTCAAAACAAAACTATTTAATATATCATAACACACCTAATTAAGCCGAACACTTCACATACTTAAATCATAAAAATTAAACACAAATGAAATTATTACTTCGTACTTCATTGAAATAAATAAATCCAAACCAACTTAATTACATATAATACAATTCACATACTTACAAAACATTAATATATATATCAAAAACCAAAGAAAATATTCACATACTTAAGAAATTTAAAGTATTCCCTAAAACAAAACACATTACACATGTGTAACATACTTCAACATTTCATAATAATTATATAATAATTAAAAATGTACATGTTTATAACATTTTATTCCACTAATTCAAATAAATACACTTCACAAATGAAAAACAAACTTAACATAAATTTCATATGTTAGCAACAAACCAAATAACATGAAAAATTAGCTACCAGTACTAAAAAAATGTGGTTTCTCCAATGAATTTTCCGACAGAAAAGCACGTTTTTTCGTTGGGAAAATGATTTTCGGATGGAAAATCCGACGGAACACAGCTGTAGGAAAAAGTCCCGCACACCCGCTGGTTTCGATGGAATCTCCCGTCCGTCGGACACATTCCGAGAGAAAGAGACAACCGTCGGGAAGCGGGCCGACGGAGTGGGCGACGGAAGCCGACGGATATCGGGAACGAAACATGCTTCACTGCTCGTCACATTCAATGTAACACTAAGAAACTTCTCATCTTTTAATGGCAATTTAATGTTCTCTCCAATAACATTAGGTTCAATTACTCATTTCAAAGATGGGGAGTTTCTTAGTGCTACATTGAATGCAGCGACCAGTGGAGGCAGTGAAGGGGTCTAACTTTGAGGGGGAAGCGAAGGATGTCGGACGGCCGCAGAGCGTGGCGATGGTGGCTGGAAAAGGGCGGCACTGGCTAAGGTGGACACAGAAAAAGGTTTGTGTGTGTGTGTGTGGAGTGTCCGATTGCTCGAGCAATCGGGTTTTTCAAGAGGTGTGGCACTGGACCACTTCACCTCATGGGATTTTTTTTTAAAAAAATTTAGGAAAAAGTGTTGACTGATGGAAAATTTCGTCCGCATTCTTATTTCTAAAAAAATGCAAAAAAAATTGATGAATTTGAAATTTCAAATAAGTTCAAAATTAAACATTTCCAACGGAAATGCCTGTCTGTTGGAAAATCCGTCGGAAAATTCCGTCGGAATATTCCGTCCGACAGGCATTTCCAAAAAAAAAAAAACCTACAACTTCTATCGGGCAAAGAGAAGTTCAAAAAATCAGGTGAGCCAGCGGAATATTCCACGGAATTCCGACAGAATATGACCAATCCGTCGGAGTTTCTGACAGAAATTGGATTCGTCGAACAGTCCGTCAGTGTAATTTTCCTTCGCCATTTTCCGTCGAAAAAAGCAGATTTTTTAGCATGTACGTCTCAAAAGAAGCATATTATTCACATATTCACCAAAAATTAATGTACACAACAATTCGAATAAAACACGCATTTAACATTATTAAACCATTTACCAAAACAAAACATATATTTTAATTGGAATTATTCCACATACTAAACATGCTGTTTAATTATTCAGAACAACATACGCCAAATATTAAATCAGAAATACATAATACTTTTTCCTTATCATAAAAAATTCTCACAACACATCAAATATAACACTTAATGTAACTAAACGTGTATGCTACAAATAATTAATTTCACATAACAATATTATTTTTCTACATAAATCTCATTAAATAACAATAACAAATGACACCACCGATTTCCCACCTCATCTAATTAAACAAAACCAAACGAAATAATTACTATTAACATACTTACTAAACTTATATTAATATATACTTAACATACATACAAAAATTCAAAAAAATAACAAGAAATGCAAACATACTTTAAATCATACATCTTTAACGTACTTAACATTTTTGATGAGATAACTTATATCCCTATGTTACGAACAAATAAATTTCACACCAAACCAACCAAATCATATGAAAAATTAACTATGTTTCAAAAAAAGCATATTATTCGCATAGCCACCAAAAAATACATAAATTCACAAAAATAACAGCAAAATCAAACATACTTTAAAATACAAAGAAATGCAAACATACTTTAAAATTCATACATGTTTAACGCATTTAACATTTGTGGTGACATGTAGATATTTATTATATAATATTCCACTTATTCAAATAAATACACTTCAGAAATGAAATAAAAATTTAACAAAATTTACATCCATATGTTACGAATAAATAAATTTCATATTAAACCAACCAAATCATATAAAAAATTAACTACGTATCAAAAAAGGCATATTATTCGCATATTCACCAAAAAATACATAAATTCACAAAAAAAAACAACAAAATCAAACATGCCTTAAAATACATACATGGTTAACATATTTAACGTTTTATAATGATGGAACTCATTTTACTTAAATTATTCACAGCAATAAAACATATTAAACATGCTTAAAATACTTAATTTAAAATAACAAACATGAATATAATTTTAAAATTTTAAAACGAAACAATTTCGACTAACGTTCAAACGCGGAAAATCAAACGGATTACCGGCGGGGAAAGGTACGGGGCGGCGGTGGTGGGGGGGGGACGGCGGCGGTGGCGACGACGACGAAGAACAGTAGCGGCGGCGACGACACGGCTGTGACGGTCACAATCGACAAATTTAAAACATACAAAATATCAAATAACTTAACTATTTCAATTTTAAACAACGTACTAACAAAAAAAATAACTTACCGATTATAAAAATCTTCAACCTTCACTTTCTCTCCCTTCCCTCTCTTCCTCTTTGAGACCCTCTCTCTCTAAATTTTGCAAACTACGCCGAACGAACGCCCTCCCCCAAATTTATAAACGAACGCGAACACTGGCCTCGAGATCCACGCAAGCAACCAATGGATTCCGACGGAATTCCGTGAGAAATTCCGTCGGAATTTCCGACGGGCGAGGCTTCTGTCGGAAATTCCGTTGGAATTTCTGATGTCCGTTGGACCACGCCTGCTTTTCCGTCGGCTTCTTTGATATTTTCCGACGTGCCATTTACGCGTCGCTTTGTCCGTCAGAGATGGGTTGCGTTTTTGTAGCTGAGTTACTTCTTTTTGTCAAAATTAAAGACTCGGCATATTTAAAGCTTAAAATTTTTTGTATTTAATGAAAAACCATTGGAATTTCCTAAAAGAACATTAAATATATTTAAACTTTTCATTAGAATTTATGTACGTCATGTATAAGCGGCGACAAAGAACCTTGTGAGTCGGCCCCTGGACTAAAATATGGTTAGTAATAAATTGAGTCGTGTATGAGTTAGTCCGTCTAAAGCATGTTAACGTATCAGAGCAGTTCGACCCACTAGTAACACATTTAATTTTTGGATATTTTTGTTAACTAACTTACCATGACCTAACCAAGTACACTTTATTAGTGAGTTAATCCTAACTGGAACAAGAGTCGCCCATTGCCCAACACTAGCATCATAATTCGAGACCAATTAGAATAAAAAGCAAATGAAAGGACATTGGACAAGCACAAGATATTACAATTATGTTTTTATAACATTAAAATTCCAGATTATTTATAATATGATGAAACATGTACATTTTAATAAAAATAAAACGACATGATTTGCACGTTTTTAATATTTGTTTTATTCTATGTTGATTTTCTAAGACTAGATAGCTATTTCACATCATCATTTCACACCCGATTTTTTAGGGTTTTTGATTTATAAGTTATATATGACATGATTGTGTAAGAAAGGAGTTGGGAAAGAAAGGATATGATCGCTTTAATTATAAAGGGATACGATAATTGTATAATGTCTTTCCTAAACAAACTGATGTAATGAATAACTATTATTGTTAAGAATGTTAAATTTTTTTAAGAAGGATAAATTTTTAAAAATAAAAAAATAAAGGTATAATATTTGGGCCGAATGGGCGGGTTCGAGTTCGGGTCAGGTTTGACCCGTTAATTTATGGTTTTTTCAAGTTCGGTTATTTTCGACTTCGGGTCGAGAAAATCATGTTCAAAATCCAAAATTTTCGGGTGAGTTCGAATTGGGTTTTTGGATACGGTCGGTTTTTGCCAGGTCTACCAAAGATTGAAAACATTAGTATAAATGGCACTGGCTTATTGTAAATTTGTTTATGCTAAGCTAATGTTTAGTTGTCTAGATTCTAGGTTGCTAGTTCTATATTTATTTATGATGAAGAATCCCTTAATGACGGTAGCAATATCATTGACTGTTTCAATGTCAAAACTCAAGGACATTGAGTGTTTTGAGTGAAAGGCAAAAGCTCAATTTAAGTACATTGAGTTATATTATGCTAACCTATCTTATCTCTGCAAGAATCTAATGTCAAAATCAAAATCTCTGAATTTGGAATAAGAAGAATCGTTTTTAGAAAATAAGTTATATATGTTATCTTATTTTATTCTTAAGATGTATTGCTATCTTTGGAAGGAATCCTTTGTTCACGTTTGAATGGATTACATTTTTTGATACGATGTATCCTGGCTTATCAACCAAGATCTTGTCAAAGTTTTATTTGATCAAGTTTAGGAAAGTTGTATTAAATCAATCTTGAGTTCATTTGCAAATTATTTTGATTGATTTTTACGAGATCTTTGGAAATCAAATCAAGCTCCTCTATTAGCAATCAAGATCCATCATTTTCCTCAATCAAGAGCCAATTCCGATAACACCAAGGTTTGAATAAGAGATATTGGATTCTAGATAGAATACATTAAAGATTTGACAAGTATTGCTCTAACAGTCAAGAAGGTTTTAAATTCTACGAAAGGCGGAGCTGAAGCATATGGCAAGACACAAGCAAGAATTGCATCTTGATAAGAGCTCACTGCAATCATCTTTAATACTTTCTTGTGTACTTGTTATTGATTTCAATGTGTAAGGGAGTATTGTAACATGTAAGATAGGGAATTCACTTTGGCAGCTAGGTATTGAAAGGCCAATACTTAGTGAGTGTACTAGCTAAGGTTCCTTAGTTGAGTAAGCTTAGAATGCTAGACAATATAGAAAGCCAATGTCATTGGTGTGTACTTCTTAGGTGAAGAAGAAGTGGACGTGATTAAATCCTAAGGGAAGAAGTGCCTTAGGTGGTAACTAGCCTTGCTTGGAAAGTTGAACATCGTAAGCATATCCATTGTTTTCTGCATTTTGGTTTTGTTTATTTTTGACATTGGTGACTAACCTTCAGGGCTATCTTCCTTGATAATGGAAACGTTGGTTCAAAGTACGTTGAAATTTTCATAAAGGCTTAAACATTGACTTTTGGGGCCTTCAATTGGTATCTAACTCACATTGACTTAACTGTCTCTTGGAAAAAATCATGGCTTCCTTTAGAAATGATGAAATTGATCAAGGATGTTCTTTTACTAGACATCCTTTGTTTCATGATTCTAACTTTACTCATTAAAAAAAGCTTATGCAGATCTTCATTAAGGACAATGACTATGAGCTTTGGGAGATTGTCTCCAAGGGAGACTTTATGTCTACTGTGAAAGAAGGACATAAAATTGTTCAGAATCCCGAATCAAAATTTACTTATGAAGAAACTAAGAAAGTGGCAAAAGATGTAGAGCCTTGAATATTTTATTACATGGTTTGGATTCTAACAAATTTAACTGTGTGTTTGCATGTGATACAACCAAATAAGTTAGGGGCACATTGGGGACTACCTATTAAAAGGACTAGTCAAGTTCGAGAACCCAAGGTCAGTCTCTACGTCCGTCAATATGAGCTCTTTAAAGGCTACCCAAAGAATCCATTGAGGACATATATATGCACTTTATTGAGATAATAAATAACTTCAAGTCCTTAGGGAAAACATACATCAATAAGGAGGTCATGAGAAAAGTGTTGCGATGTCTTCCAAGAAAAACAAGTGGGGACCTAAAGTGATAACCATTGAGGAAGCACAACATTTGAAAACTCTCACGTTAGATGATGTTGTTGGAGAACTTCTAACCTATGAAATTCACTTGCAGGAAGAAACCAAAGAGCATGCCACTACAACAAGGACTTACACTGAAGTCCAATAACATTGAGATGCAACCTAAGGAGTCTGAAAATGATGAAGATTAATCGTTGGCTATGATAGCCAAAGGATTCAAAAAGATATTTCAAAAGCATCCAGAATTCAAAGAAATTTGGAAGTGATCAACCTCAAAGAGGAATGAATGAAACTCCAAACGTAAATTTGCCTCAAATGTGATAATAACTAAAACAGTTGTTATGGTTATGGACTTCCAGGTTACATGATCCAGGATGGTCAGAAGATAAAAAAGAAAAATGCGAGAACTATATTCAAATCCAAGAAATTATTGAAAAGATCTATGGTTGCAGTGTAGAGTGATAGTAATAGTTCTGAAAGTGAAAGTGAAGATGGAGAAATAGCCAACCTCTATCTTATGGCTAGAGAGGACATGGAGAAAGTAATGATTCTAAATAGGTGACATTGGAATATCTCCTTACTTTCACAAAAGAGTATCTAGCTCAAGCATATTAAAGTGTGTTAAATATGAGCAAGATCATGCATCTAAAATCAAGGCGCTTTGAAAGGAAAACAAATTCATGAACAAGGAAAATTAGAACTTGTAAAAATCTTGTGAAAATCTACACCCCAAAATCAACGACCTTGAGAATGAGAAAACCATTTTACATAATAAGTGTAACAATTCTAACAAGTTCTTCTTCAAACTTACTTAGGGTTAAGAGAATTTGGACGAATTATTTGGATGTCAATGTATGTCCTACAATAAAGAAGGCCTTAAATTTAACTCAAATAATAAGAAAAAGTCATACGAGCACTTCTTCATTAAAGAGGCATCACATAAGGAATCCCGAAGTAGATCTAGTTCTAGAAACAATGACTTTGGTCACAATTACCAAAGTCATACTATTTATCAAAGGAACCATAGCTATTTTGGTCATAGGCATCTAATTCATTCAAATCATGGTAAAGGTCATAAGCACTATAACAAATTCAGTGGCAAAGAGATCTCCTACCCAAGAATCATACAAATATGGGTGCCTAGAGGGTCAATGTCTTCAAAGTTGGATTGTAACACCCCGACGCCTCTTGGGTCATAGATAGTTACCTGGAATCGCTTCAAGGATTATCAACTGGCAACACAAACCCCCACAAGCCTTTCCGACTTGCTTCATCCTCACTCACAAGCTGCCTGGGAAACTTCATAGGGGTCACCCATTATAAGATTTCTTCATAGCAAGCATGGTTAACTGTGAAGTTTATAAGAGTGGGCTCCCGAAAAGAAAGGTGCACCTTTGGTGATATAGGTTGTTGCATTGATCCTTTTAAGTCACACTCGGGGTATTACAATCACCCTCACTTAAAGAGCACAACATCCTCATGTTGCCTCGCTAACTGACCAACTTACACGTCCCCTTGACTGGCGGTCCATACCTAGTATCTTTGCCTTGCTAGGTGATTGTCGATGACTCTTTTGCCCACTAGCACAACTAACGGTCACGGGTCAGCTATAATAATAGTTGTAACACCCCGACCCACTTGTATCACATATAGTTACCAGAGACGCCTTCAAGAATCATCGACTGGTCTCATAAATCACCAGAAGCCTTTTCAGTCTGCTTCGTCCTTACTCGCACGCTACCGGGGAAACTTGCAAAGCCCACAATCAAGGAATGTAGGAAGGTTTAAGTTTTGTTCTTGCAGGTGTGCCTAACAGTAAAGAGAAATCATTGGTGCTTAGACAAGGGGCATTTAAGACATATGAATACCTCTATGTTTATTGAGTTTCGAAAACAAAAATCTGGTAAATTGACCTTTGCAGACAATGGTCAAGGTAACATCCTTGGCATTGGTAAGATTAGTAAGGATTCTATAAATGCTATTGTCAATGTCTATTTGGTCGATGGTTTGAAATACAACTTGTTGAGTATTTCACCACTTTTTGACAAAGGTAATCGCATTTGGTTTGATGAGTCCTAATTTGTTGTTGAAAATTTCAAATCTAATGGCATTGTGTTGCATGGCTCTGAACTGGACAATGTTTATGCCATAACTCTTTATCATGTCTCTTCCATGCATCTTTCCGATCCAAAAGCCTCCCTTGATGATGCATGACTTTGGCATCATCAATTAGGATATGCTAGCTTACACATCTTTCATAAACTAGTCAAGCATGAATTACTAAGAGGGTTATCTCCACACAAATATGAGACGGATCGTGTGTGCAATGCATACGTTAGAGGTAAGTAAATACGTGCTTATTTTAAACCCTTGAAGAGTGCATCCACTTCAAAATGCTTGGAATTGTTGCATATGGACATATGTGGACCAATGTCTATTAGAAGTCCAGGAGGTAGTTCTTATATATTTTTTATAATAGATGATTAGTTTAAATTCACATGGGTGACCTTTTTGAAAGACAAAATGAAAGCTCTCAAGAAGTTTGCAAAGTTGTGTAGGAAATTACATATATTAAAGAACTAGCTAGCAATTGTTATCAAGGATGACTATGGAAGAGAAGTTAACTAAGACAAGTTTATTGATTACTGTGACAGGGGTGACATTTCTCACAAATTTTTAGCACTATGAACAACACAACAAAACGAAGCTGCTAAGAGGAAGAATAAGCGATTGGAGGACATGGCCAGAACACTTACGTGCGAAAATAATCTTCTAAGGTCCTTATGAGATAAGGTTGTTAATACTGCAAATTATGTACTTAATAGATGCCCCATGTGACCAATTCCCCAAAAGATGCCATATATATTGTTAAAAGGGAACTAGCCAAATGTTTCACATTTCAAAACAAATATATATATGATGAAGATGAAGGGGCCCTTGACAAATGTAGTCATCAAAGGGCTCCTAGCGATATGGCCAAAGTCCAAATCAGGATGACCAGAGACAGCTTGATGACATCGAAGCTTCTTTAAAAACCTCACGAGATGGTTGTGAGAGACCATGAGTTGATGAAATAAATAATGGGTCATCCTCAAGTATCCCTAAATAGTTTTAGAAGCACTTCAATGTGCCAAGGAATGGATTCAAGTACAAGTCTGTCCGTCCTAGGATAATTTACTTATAGACATCAATACAGGTATAAGGACACATTCGTCCTTAAGAAATTTTTGTGCATTCTTTTCATTTGTTTCTCACATAGAACCAAAGCGCTATGTTGAGGCATTGGAATACTCAAACTGGATATTGGTCACACAAGATGAACTCAACCAGTTTGTGAGGAATCAAGTTTGGTCCCTTACGTCTAAACCAAAGAACCATCCAATGATTGGGACTAAATGAGTTTTTAGAAACAAGTTAGATGAATCTAGAGTAGGGGTTAGAAGCAAAGCCAAATTGGTTGTAAAAGGGTACAACCAAGAGGAAGGGATAGACTTTAATGAAACCTTTACACCTATAGCCAGATTAGAAGCCATCTGTATAATACTTGCATTTTCATCTCACACAGGCGTGAAAATATTTTGGATGGGTATCAAATGTGCTTTCTTAAATGGTTTTTTAAATGAAGAAGTCTATGTTGAGCAACCCCATGGATTTGAAAATCTTGGATTTTCAAATCATATTTTCAAGCTTCATAAGGCTCTTTATGGTATAAAACAAGGCCTAAGAGCTTGGTGTACTTAGCAAATTGCCCTTAGAAAATGATTTTACCAGAGGAAATATTAACAAAACCTTTTTCATTAGAATGAAGGGGTAAGAGTTCTTCAATTTGATAAGTAAGGAATTTGACATGAGTATGGTAGGAGAACTCAACTTCTTCTTAGGGCTTCAGATGAAGCAATGAAAGATGGCATATTTATCAACCAAGGTAAGTATGTGAAAGAGCTTTTGAAGAAATACAGGCTTGATAAAGTCAAGCATGGCAGCGCTCGAATGGCATTGAATACAAAGTTGGACATTGATCAAAGTAGTAAGCTACTGCCAGAAAAGGTCTAAGAGTTATGATTAGCTCATTACTTTATCTAACAGTAAGTGGACTAGATATTATGTACAGTGTATGCCTATGTGCTCGATTCTAAAGTTCCTCAAAAGAATCACATCTAACATCTATCAAAAATATTTTTACATATCTTATAAGAACCAATGACATTAGTTTATGGTATCCGAGAGATGTAGATTTCAACCGCATTGAATACTCTGATGTGGATTATGCTGGCTACAAGGTAGACAACACAATACCTTCAAATACTGCCAATTCCTTAGACACTCCTTAATGTCATGGAATCCAAATAAATAAAGCTCTGTAGCTTTATCAACTATTGAAGCTAAATCGCTAGTAGTAGGAGAATGTTGTGCTCAAATACTCTGGATCACACAACAGTTATGGGACCTTAGTTTTGATTTTTAAAAGGTTCCTATTCAGTTTGACGATGTGAGTGCAACACATGTTACAAAAATTCTAGTCTAGCACTCAAGAACTGAACACATTGAAATCAGACATGACATTATACAAGCTCATATTGAGAAAGGTAATATATTCTTAAATTTACTGCTTCAGATTTGCAATGAGCTAACATTTTTACCAAACCACTTTGTGAATATTAGTTCAATTTTAGTCAAAGTGAACCTGGCATGTTGAAAATGGATGTATGAGTTGACGGGGAAGATCCTCCAACTACATGTCCAATGCGATAAAGTGTTGCAAGTTACCTCCAATGACATTGGAATAGACATTTGGACAACATCTTAAAGTCTTGGTCGAATTTGTGTTGGACTTTGGATTTCCATCCCATAGATTAATTTTGGCGAGTAGCTGCAAGAAGGGGATTTAAATTAATTAAATGCCTCAATAACTGCAATGTTTTGAAAACTGTTGATTTTCAAATCTTTTCAAAACCAATTCTCTCTCTCTCTCTCTCTTATTTATTAAAGGCAATTATGCACTTTATCAAAAATAGTATTTGATTGTGTCCCTAAGATTACCTATATCTTCCATAAACTACCTCCTCCCACTTACTCTTTCTCTCTCCTCTTCTCCCATAAAGAGATCATGCGTTGGACTACAGTTAATCTATTGTCATCTCTCTCTCTCTCTCTCTCTCTCTCATCCAAACTCTTAAATTTCTCTTTCCTCCAAACCCTTAAATTTCATATCTCTCTCTCTTTCCTGTTGAGGAATAAATTACCCCTATTTTTTCTACATGGAAAGGATGATCCCCTGTTGAAGCCTTCACCACCCCAGCAAAAAGAACCCATGGTGCCACTAGGCATTGTCTAACAAGGTCAGGTGAGATAAACACAATCTCTAACTCTAAGATTGAAATGTCCACCAATTCTGGTAATCAATCTCAAAATTTGAATCTTAAAAGGATTTAGGACTGCCTGAGCTCCTGATTGAGTTGTTTACTAATTCGAGGGTAAAGAGATACAATCATGCGGTTGAGAGGGAATTGTTGTTATGTGAGTTTATAAATCTTGATTTTCTAAAAAAGCTAAGGTCTCCTTTAATGAATAATTAGATAATATGGATTGCGTGGGTTTGTTTGATGTTGATGATAAATTAGTTAGTTCAACTTTTCTATGGGAGAACCTATTACACTACTAAGGTTAAGGGTATCACCATCACCTCACAACTTCCTTCATTGAGAGGATCTCTAATCCAAACCCTGACCCCTCTAAATTTCCTCCCTCAATATCAAAACCAAAGTTGGCAACTCTGCCTTCAAAGGTATGCGATTCTTGCCAGGATCAAGAAATTTAACCAATCTAAGATCAAGAAATCTAACCAATCTTACACGACCTTATACTCAGACCCACAGATCCTATACTACATTTAGTTAGGACCATACGCCCTAGAGGGTTATCCAAAGACGACACCAATGACACCATTCTTAAAACCCTCTACTACATTATGAAGCGATAATTTGTTAGTTTTGCAGAACTTATTCTTGAGTTTAGGACGAAGGTCTGCAACTTATCACAAAATTTTCCATTACCCTACTCCAATCTTCTGACCAATATCAAGGCCTTTTAAGTCTCACTTGAGGTAGAAGATCACCTAGGTACTTAGATTCCTACCATAATAAGAACACCTTAGAAGCCTCAAATTCAAACCGCTCCCCTCTGGACATTGGAAATATAAGGAGGAGATCTCTATAAATGACATTGAAACCCCCAAGCATCAACCCTATCTCGAAATGATTCCTTCTCCCAATTCAGATTGGTTCAAAGAGGATATTAAGGAGATTAAGGGAAACTTACCAATGTAAAGGCTTCTCAAGCTAAGATCAAGAAAATATTAGTGGATCTCAAAGGGATTTGCGAGGATTTGACTTACCTTGCTTTTGAGCTTAACAATGTTATCTCATATTTGAAAGTCAAGAAAGGGGCTTTGAAGATGATCAGAGATGAATTTAGGGCCAATGTGGTGAAATCAGAAATAGCATTGAAGACAACCTAGGCTAAAATGGGGAAAACATTAAGAAAGAGATTGGTGTGCCAGAAGCTGTAAAGGAACCAAGGTCGAACGCTCCAACCCCCAATCTAGATGCATCCTCTATTGACTAAGCATGATGCCCTCCCTCTATCAATTATACTTCCTAGAAACAATTTCGTTTTTATTCTCTTTACACGATTTAGTTGTTTTCAATAATGTTCGGCAAACATTGTTTGCGAGTCTGCCTCTTTCGATGAAAGTCAAAAAAGGGGAGAAATGGTGTCGACTCTTGGACATTGATGATGAATGCAACGCCCCAAATGTACATCAATCACTTTTTGTATTTCTTTCACTATTTTCCCCAAATAGAAATGATAACCTAAATGATTAGGCGTTACCGCTGTCCAAACAAGGACAAGGGTTTACTTGTAAATGATAAACTGAGCCATAAGAAACAACGTTTACCATCAAAGGCATTCACACCATCACAACCTATCAAACCATTTCGATAAATATAGAGATTGTTCTAGCATCAAAACCACACAAACATGTCAAGGATTACACCAAAATATAGAATTCTGATAAAATATACAGTCTCAACATCAAAATATATTCCACAATATGGAGTTATAACATCTCAACGATAATGCGCCCCCATTCCATAAAGATTCCTTAACTCACTTATCATCTTCTGCTGTTCTGCCTGAGGGCGCTTCACCGAACACTTTCCTAAAACAAAACATGAAAACATTTTGAGATGTGAGCTGAAGCTCAGTACATGCATTCCTGTATTATTAAACATTCATGGAAGAGAAGCTGGTTGGGCATGTATTGCAATTCATTTTTAATTAAACACAAGGAATAAGATGAATATGAAACTACATTGTCAATTATTATCTGATAGTGAACCCCTGGCAACTGTTACGATCCAAACATAGGTGTGCACCTGCCAAGCTGATCGGGACCTGGCCTGAAGCTGCGCCGGTGACTAAAGGGCTGTGCCCTATAACTGATAACTGATGAGATCACTAATTATGTGATTAATCACTTATTAAACTGATTCATTGATGTACTTACCAAAACATTATGATTTTGATAAATATGTGTTGATTTCTAAAGATACAAGCAATGAACGTACTTGGATTTTTTTAATGTAAGCTCACGGAATAATATTATGCACAAAAGGGGAAGGAATGATAGATTAGGCCCGGATTTTGTACAAAATTACCGTCGTAGGAACATATGGTTAGCAAAATATTTATTTCATAGCCAATAATTTAGAAACAACAAAGTAAGCACAACAAGGGCTTAGGAAGAATGACGCATACATTAATCATATGACCTCGGATTGAGACTCAAAGCCCTAATACAGAAAGCTTAGAAAGTCCCAAAAAATTTTCATTTAGAACGCCAAGCTTGATTCCCTCAATAGGATTCCCAAAATGAGGCTTGAACCAAAGCATGCTAGTTTTGGTCTATTCTACGCAGTTTCGGTAAAACGATCATAACTTTTTCCACAGACCTTGGATTAAGGCGATTCAAGAGCCCTTTGAAAGATAAGAAACTGAACTATTTAGTCACCAAAAATATAATTTTGGGCTTAGTCGTGTATTACCACTTTATTGACAAATTTTGTCCAATTTCCTTAAAGATTCCAGCCCTCACTGTTTTAGCTTTTCCCTCACTATTTCATACAAATTCTCAACTTAAACCATTCTTTAAAAGCATGTAAGCAAGCTTTGGTCCATCCCAACAGCATACAAAATCGTCACACTCAAACTTACTTCATAATCATATCCAAAAGAGATCATTTTTCAATAAAACACCGACATAAACCAAGATTAAGGCTAAATTAATCCAAACCATGCATTAATTGCCAAAACCCTAGTTTATGGCCAACTTGGACTCTCTCCAACTCATGTGACATCACCAAAAACATGAACATAAACACCAATAGATTGAAAGATAACCAAATCAAAGATAGACCAATTAAAATCCAACACTTTAACATTAAGCTTGCATGATCAAAGGTTAACACTAACCTAGCATGCTCCAACCTCAAGAGCACCATGATCAACATCAAAATAACTCTTATTTCTTATCAAAACATCATGATCAACACTCAATGATATCAAAACAACAATCAAAACCAACAAAAACAAATTTCAAGATTACTCACTTGGAGTGCAAATAAGTTGAGATGGAGATGAGGTTTAGGGGTTTTGATGATGGAGGATGATAGCTTGAGGTACTAGGATGTTGGCGGGGGGGGGGGGGATCGAAAACCACCAGGGCTGGTCAGAAACTGGCAAGCAACCACCACAAACAGGGGCTAAAGGTGGCTAGACGTTTAGAGAGAGAGAGGAGAGAGAAAATGGAGTTTGTGAGGAAGTTGTGTTTGTTTGACTTATCTAAATGGTTTGGCTGAGTTTATAACTAGATAAGCCACATTTTTAGACTAACCATGGTTAAACTAACCATGGTAATTAGTTAGATTAGCAGGCAAACTTGTTGGGCTTCAAAACAGCCGAAATAAATTGGGTTCGGGAATAAAACGCTTCGTAACGATAACCTTTTTTTACGAAACTCAAAATGAAAGTTTTATAAGGTTATTGGAAGCAAAATAAATTACTTTGATTAAACTCGTTAGGGCCTACTATCAATTCTCCCAAAGTTTTTGTTAATCGATTAATTAAACAATTAAAATCCGAATTGCTAAGTGAGGGCCCAAATAAAATTTTTCCACTGGGGTGAATAAATGAAATAAATAAAATGAGAGAAGAAAAATTATGAACATGAAGAAATTAAATAAATGAACATAATTAAATAATTAAATAATTAAATGAACATAATTAAATAATTTTAGGGCTGGGCTGTTACAGCCTTCCCCCCTTAAAGAGTTTCGCCCTCGAAACTTATAACTTTTCCATATAATGCAAGATTACCTCAAATAATTGTTTACGTTTGGCTTTGATTTCCTCTTCGGTCTCCCAAGTAGCCTCTTGGGAGGTATGATTTGACCATAGCACTTTGACTAAAGGTATCTGTTTGTTGTGCAACTGTTTAATCCTATGATCTACTATTTGGATCGGTTGCTCTTCATATACTAAACCTGCAGTGATTTCAATAAGTTCAGGTACAATGGCGTGGTTTGGGTATGGGGTATACTTTCTAAGCTGAGAGATGTGAAATATGTTATGCACGTGTTCTAGCTCTACCAGCAGATCCATACGATAAGCTACCGGATTCAACTTTTCGATGATTTCATATGGTCCAACATATCGTGGACTCAGTTTGCCTCGCACCCCGAACCTCTTGATACCCTTAGTTGGCGATACTTTCAGAAAAACCTTATCGCATACTTGAAACTCCAAAGGCCTCCTTCTCTTGTCCGTATAACTCTTTTGTTGACTCTAGGCAACCATAATATGTTCACGAATCCTTCTTATTGTTTCCACAGTTTCCTGGATCATTTCAGGGCCTAGAATCAATGCTTCATCCAAATCACTCCAGCATAGTGGGGTTCTACATTTTCTTCCATATAGAGCCTCAAATGGGGCCATTCTAATGGTAGACTGATAGTTATTGTTATAACAAAACTCCACCAAAGGCAAATCATCTTCCCATTTCCCTTGGAACTCTAATACACAAGCTCTTAACATGTCCTCTAGAATCTAATTCACTCTTTCCATTTGCCCATCTGTTTCAGGGTGATAAGAGCTGCTGAAGTTCAATTTGGTCCCAAAGGCCTTTTGAAGTGCTAGCCAAAAACAAGTGTAGAATCTTTGATCCCTATCCGATACTATATCTAAGGGGATTCCATGTAGTTGGAGTATCTCTGTGACATACAACTGGGCTAGTTTTTCAACTCCCCAGGTATCTTTGATTGGCAAAAAATGGGCCGACTTGGTAAGCCGATCGACTATAACCCAGATGGCATTCTTCTTCGAGGCAGAAAGGGGTAAACCCATAACAAAGTCCAGTGAAATCGAATCCCACTTCCAAGTGGGAATCTCTAGGGGTCGCAATTCACCCATTGGATGCTAATGCTCTGCTTTGACTTTCTGGGAGGTCAGACACTTGTCTACATATTCTGCAACCTCCTTTTTCATATTATTGCACCAGAAGTATTGCCTTAAATCTCTGTACATCTTAGTGCCTCCTGGATGCACCGAGTAGCGAGTATTATGAGCCTCCTCTAGGATCAGTTTCTTTAGTTCCTCATTTCGGGGCACACATAGGTGATTCTGGAATCACAGGGTCCAATCCTCATGTACTACAAACCCAGGAGACTTTCCCCTCTCTAGATTTTGCTTTATCCTTTGGAGTTCAAGATCACTTTCTTGGTTCACTCGAATTTCCTCCACTATGGAAGGATATAAGGTAAGTGCTGATAATTGAACATGTGCTTGCCCATGGGACATTAGTTGAATTTCGAAGTCCTCAAGTTCATTCAAGAGACTCAACTGAGTAATTGCAACAATGGTTGGGCTATGTTGCACTTTTCTACTCAGGGCATCGGCTACAACATTTGCTTTTCCTGGATGATATTGAATTTGCAAATCATAATCCTTAACCAGCTCAAGCCAACGCCGTTGTCTCAAGTCGAGCTCCTTCTGAGTGAAGATATACTTCAAACTTTGATGGTCAGTATAAATTTTGTATGGGACTCCATATAAGTAATGTCTCCAAATTTTCAACGCAAAGACCACCGCTGCTAACTCCAAGTCATGAGTAGGATAATTTTTCTCGTAATGCTTTAGCTGTCGAGAGGCATAAGCTACTACCTTATCTTCATGCATCAGAACACAACCCAATCTGTTCTTTGAAGCATCACTATAGATGGTATACTCCATGCCTTCTATTGGTAGCGTTAGGAGTGGGGCAGTAGTTAGTCGCTGCCTTAGCTCTTGAAAAGCTTTATCACATTTTTCGATCCACTCAAACTTATTCACTTTCTTCAGCAAATTGGTCATGGGTGAAGCTATTTTGAAAAGTCGTTGATGAACCTTCGATAGTAACCTGCTAAACCCAAAACGTTTCTAATCTCAGTGATATTGGTAGGCCTTGACCATTCCATGATTGCCTTCACTTTTTGGGGGTCAACTTTGATTCCTTACTTTGTAACCACATGTCCTAAGAACACCACTTCTTCCAACCAAACCTCGCACTTCTTTAATTTGTCATAAAGTTGATGTTCTCTCAGTGTTTGTAACACCATCCTCAAATGATCAGCATGTTCATATATGTCCTTAGAATAGATAAGAATGTCATCTATGAACACCACCGCAAATTTGTCTAGGTAGGGTCTGAAGACTCTATTCATAAGATCCATGAAAGCTGCGGGAGCATTGGTGAGGCCAAATGGCATCACTGTAAACTCATAGTGACCATACCTAGTTCTAAATGAAGTCTTGGGAATGTCTTCAAGTTTAATCCTTAGTTGGTGGTACCCTAACCTCAAATCAATCTTAGAGAAGACTCCTGCTCCTTGCAATTGATCAAATAAGTCATCGATTCGCAGCAAAGGATATTTATTTTTGATGGTAATCTTATTTAACTCCCTGTAGTCAACACACAGCCTGGAGGTTCCATCTTTTTTCTTTACGAACAACACTGGGGCACCCCATGGTGACACACTTGGCCTAATAAAACCCATCTGTAACAGCTCTTCTAATTGAAGCTTTAGTTCCTTAAGCTCAGTTGGGGCTATATGATATAGGGCTTTGGAAATAGGTTGGGCATCAGGGATTAACTCAATTCCAAAATCAATTTCCCTCTGTAGGGGTAATCCTGGTAACTCTTTAGGGAAAACATCCTCAAACTCACAGACTACAGGAATATTTTCAGCTTCCTCTTCTTTTGCTGGGGTGTCCATAGCATAACACCAATATCCCATACATCCTTGACATAATAGCTTACTTGCTTTCATAGCAGAAATCAAGAGATAGGATTCTTCCTCTCTTTGCCCATAGAAGAATGCTTCTCCCCCCTTTCCATATTTCAACATCACCTTAAGCTCCTCACAATCAATCTTAGCTCCATAGGTGTGCAACCAATTCATTCCCAAAATAATGTCAAAATTAGACAAATCGAATTGAATCAAATCCATAGGGAAGGTGGTTCCACCAGTGGTAATGGGAGCAAATTTATAGGATATAGGGCAGTCAAACACACAATCATTGGGTAGCTTGATCCTATAATTAATTTCCATCCTTTTATCTTCTATGTTCAATTGCATGGCAGATCGGGTGGATATAAATGAATGAGTAGCACCCGAATCAAATAATACACAAAATGGCTTTTATTAAGATCACGAGTAATCTAACCCAAGAGGGGGGGTGAATTGTGGTGTCCGATTTTCGCGTTTGTGAATAGCAAACACCCTTGTGACTTGTTTGCAGAGGGTGTTCTCAAATATTGCAAATGCGAAAATCACGAAGATAAATGCGGAAAATAAAGCACACACAATTTTTACGTGGAAAACACCTCTAACCCAACTGAGGTGTGAAAAACCACAACCTACCTCGTGTAGGATTTAACCACTTTCACTATCGGGCTTCAAACGTTACAAATGCAACACACCTTGTTACAACTTGCAACCACGTAACCTTTTTCTCTAAGACAGGTTACACCACGTCCAAATCTCACCAGATTGGACACGTCCAAAGTCCACACGACTGAGGACCACTCATTCACTTTTCTGATCCAAGATCAGGGTTACAAAACACCTTACTGGGTGCGTCTGTCTTAAGCAGATGTAAGGTACAATGAAGTCCTAGTATGCTAATATATTGAAAGCTTAGTTTAAACACAACTTGTGTCGGTTTTTCTTTTCTCAAGTGTAGCTCGAAAAATTCTTTTCACTAGAAAAACCACTTTTGAAATTCTTTTCTGCTTTTTCTCTTGCTTTCTTTTTTTCCTATTCTCTCTGTGTGTGTGTTTTTTTCAATGGGAGTAAAATGCTATATTTAAACACAAATTCCAACGGTCAAAACCAAGAGAATCAGCTAAGTATGGAAAATGATTTTTTCAAAAAATACTCCCCAACGGCTAGTGACAAGTTTTTCCCAAAGTATAAGGGATTTGTTATCTTAAGAGATAACCCTTATCTTCCGATAGCCGTGAAGAAGATTCAAGAGGCAACCAGAAATCTTCAGCTTTGGAAATTTTATCTTATCCGAAAATATGGGCAAAGGAAATCTTTTAGTTTTGGCAAATCTCCAAAAACCTATTTTCGCAAATCTCCCATAACATTTTTAAGAAATATCCTTTCTAGAAAAATAGCAATCTTGGAGTTTAAAGAGAGTATTCTGGAGATCTTGGCCAACCGAAATGAATTTTCAAAGATAACCGGGTATGGCCACTTCAGTTCAGAAACACCCTAGGCACCCTGTTTGCAGGGTTGTTCGCAACTGGTGTTCTGAAGCACTTAGCGCAAATGCCGATTCAAGAGGTGTTTAAAAAGCGTTTTCAATATTGGCATATTAACAAGAGTCTAAATAAATAAAACCTATATACCCAAGACTTCTTGTTTTGAATCAGTCATCTTGTCCAAGATTTGTAGAGCTGCTGTGAACCCCAAGGCCACCTTGTTTGCTGGGGTTGTTCTTTGCATTGCTAGAGTTCAGGAACATGCCTTACAATCAACTGTCGAGATGGCGTTCTTGACTTAATGTAGAATCACCAAGTAAAACCTGTTTTAAAGACTTGTTCTCACATGTAGCAAACCAGTTAATACAATAAAGATTATAAACACCAGTTAGGCCTGTTTGGAGATCGTGTTTGGAGCAACATTACTTGGACACATTTTTACACTTGGATTTGTTATCATCAAAACTTAAATATAATAACTCAACAGCTTTGAATTTAAAAAGAGAGTTCCAGTGACTACCATACCAGAGGTGGCAGCTTCATTCTTACTCATTACATACGCCCGTCCTACTGCTACAGGCCTTGGTGGTAGGGCCCCTTGACAAGGTGGGGCCAAGGGTTTTGCTGCCCCTTTGACTACAACCTTCATCCTTCGGGGGCATGCAGCAATCAGGTGTTCAGGGCTTCCACACCACATCCACTTATGAGTTCCTATTCGACATTCAGGGGTGGTGTGATTTGTTCTACCACACTTCGCATAGGGTGTTGTCGAGCCTACAAGATGGCTCTTAAGGGGAACAGGAGTAGATTTCTTCTGGTTCTGGTTCACACTCTCACTCGGAGTCCCTCACTCAAACCCCTTTCTCTTTTGGTTGATTGGGTTCAGTGCTCTCAACTCCGTCTTGACGCGTTCCACTTCAGCCGCTCACTCATATAGTTATTGGTTAGTCAAAATTGGTTGTCCAGCTAACTGATTCCGAATATAGAAGGCTAGTCCCTCTTCAAACCTCCTCATTTTCTACCTTTCAGATGATACAAACTCAGGAACAAACCTAGATAATTAAGTGAACTTACTAGCGTATTGCATCACGGTCATGGTGCCACTCATCTTCAGCTCCGTAAACTCTTTCTCCTTTTGCCTTTGGAAAACAACTGGGTAGAATTTTGCCCTTAACTCACTCAGGAACTTATTCCATGTAAAGTCAAGCCCTACGAGCTTATCCTTAATAGTATCCACCAAATGTCAGTTTCAGTGATCAAATAATACGTCCCAATGTTTACTTTCTTTCCTTCTGGCACCTCTACCACTACAAAGATTTTCTCCATTCCTCCAGTGCAACTAGATAATAAGATCCGTCATAAACTTTAGGGTTGCGTCATGCCACCCTATCCGCTAATTTATCCTCTTTAGGAGGGGCTTCAGTAGGTATCTGGGGAATCCGCTTCATCAATTCAATTACTACGGCTGACCAGTAGTTTGGGTCCCCACTATTGTGAGCTAACTCAAAAGGAATCGGTGGCATTTGGCCAAAATTTGGTGGCACATGATGGGAGGCTTGATCACCTGATCCCTGATCATGATCCTAGATTTCTTCTATATGAATCTCTTCATTGTTGTGCACTGATTCGAACATTCTGATTTTACATGAAACAAAACAATTCAATCACTGGAATACTCAAACATATAAGATAAGCATGCCCAACAAACACATTTAATATAACTCAAAGATTATTGAACAACCTAAAGCTTATCATTTCATAACTACTTATTTACATACATAACTGCTTATGTATACAAATGATCAGTAAACATGTACTATATCTAACTAACTAGGCAAAGTCAGTTTTAACTCCTAACTCATCCTCAAATACTAACTAGCCCCAAGATACTAGGTCTGTCACTTAACCAAAAAGAGATACGGACCATGTCATGACGGTCGGAAAGGATCTAACTGACTATATACAATGTCATATCTTATACAAAATATATCCATCCTAACCGACCATAATAAAATAAACAGGGCTCCAAAGTAAACTACGACCACTAACCCCTAGACCTACCTAACCATCCCTAAATGGATCGTAATCTGGGTCAGACTCATCATCAGGCTTTTTGCCTGTATCGAAGCTGCTAGTAGACGCCTCTAACTCGGTATCACTAACCTCCTGCTGAACTTGTTGCTCCAGCTCATCCTGTAACTCCACCATCAATTAATCAACCTCCTGTCCCCATTGTTGCTCTGCCACCACCTCATCAATGTCTTGGTCCTCCTCGAGATCATCCTCCTCTCCCTGGTGGCCCTCATCCATAGAACTAATCACCACTACCTCTGGTGTGTTGGGGAGGTCTATCACCACGTGAGCCTCTCCAGGACTATCGGGCATCAGTGGGGTAACTGGTGTGGGCGGGGAAGGTGGCCTTTGTGCTGGTGCTGGGGTTGTAGATGAGGGAGGGGCCTGATGTAGCGGAAAGACATGTTGTAGCGTCTCCATGGGGATCCCTCTTTGATTGAACTCTTCCCTCAATAACAACTCCGTAGCAAGAGTAGTCCATGCCCCCTGGGCCTGAAACTTAGGCCCATCCCATCCTGGGTTCCCTGTTACCATATAGTGATGATAATGAAGCCTAAACTCCACCCACGGACAAACTGCGACTAAGGACCACAGCAGTCTATGTCCACGGACCATAGCACTGTGGAACTCAGAGAAAGGGTCCTGTGCATGGACCTCTATACTAGCATGCAACAGTGCAATGTGAGCAGCCATAGATGCACCCGACATCAAGTTAACAACATAAGGGTTCATCTAACAAAGAGAAGACATATATGAGAAGCATACATAACCATAATTAAGGAACACATAAATGTAAGAAACTTGCATTTCTGCTAGTATTACTACACTTCTAATATCATTCTAGCAGTATAACATGGCCCTCACTACCCACCATTCTCACCTTCTTATTTCTAAACTCCACATTCCACAAAGGAAATCTCAACCTGACTCTGATACCAAATCTGTAACGCCTCAAATGTACACCAATTACTGTTTGTATTTCTTTCACTAGCTTTTCCCAAATAGAAATGATAACCTAAATGATTAGGCATTACCGTCGTCCAAACAAGGTTAAGGCTTTACTTGTACATGATAAACTGAGCCATAAGAAACAACGTTTACCATAAAAGGCATTCACACCATCACAACCTACCAAACCATTTCGATAAATATAGAAATCGTTCTAACATCAAAACCATACAAAGATGTCAAGGATTACACCAAAATATAGAATTCTGATAAAATATACAGTCTCAACACCAAAATATATTCCACAATACGGAGCTATAACATCTCAATGATAATACACCCCCATTCTATAAAGATTTTCCAGCTCATTTATCATCTTCTGCCGTTCTGCCTGCCTGAGGGCGATTTGTTGAACACTTTCCTAAAACAAAAAATGAAAACATTTCGAAATGTGAGTTGAAGCTTAGTACATGCATTCTTGTATTGTTAAACATTAATGGAACAAAAACTGGTTGGGCCCGTATTGCAATTCATTTTTAATTAAACACAGGGAATAAGATGAATATGAAACTGTGTTGTCAATTATTATCTGATAGTGAACCCCTGGTAACTGTTACGATATGAAGATAGGTGTACACTTGCCAAGCCGATCGGGACCTGGCCTGAAGCCGGGCAGGTAACTGAAGGGCTATGCCCTGTAAATGATAACTAATGGGGTCAGTAATTATGTGATAAATCACTGATTAAACTGATTCGTTGATGTACTTACCAAAACATTATAATTTTGATGAATATGTGTTGATTTCTAAAGATACAAGCAATGAACGTACCTGGAATTTTTAAATGTAAACTCACGGAATAATATTATGCACAAAAGTGGAAGAAGTGATAGATTAGGCATAGATTCTGTACAAAATTACCGTTGTAGGAACATACGGGTAGCAAAATATTTATTTCATAACTAATAATTTAGAAACAACAAAGTAAGCATAACAAGGGCATAGGAAGAATGATGCATAACTTAATCATCTAACCTCAGATTGAGACTTAAAAACCCAATATAGAAAGCTTAGGAAATCCCAAAAATAGTTCATTTGGAACACCAAGCTTGATTCCCTCACTAGGGTTCCCAAAATGAGGCTAGAACCAAAGCATGTCAGTTTTGGTCCATTCTGCGCAGTTTCAGTAAAATAATCATAACTTTTTCCACAGACCTCGGATTAAGGCGATTCAAAATCCCTTTGAAAGATAATACACTGAAATATCTACCCACCAAAAATCATAGTTTTTCTCTTAGTTGTGCATTACCAGTTTATTGACAAATTCTGTCCTGTTTTCTTGAAAATTTCAGCCCTCACTATTTTAGCTTTTCCCTCACTTTTTCACACAAATTCTCAACTTAAACAATTCTTTAAAGGCAGGTAAGCAAGCTTTGGTCCATGCCAATAGCATACAAAATCACCACACTCAAACTCACTTCATAATCATATCCAAGAGAGATCATTTTTCAATTAAACACCCACATAAACCAAGATTAAGGCTAAATTAATCCAAACCATGCATTATTTGCCAAAACCCTAGTTTATGGCCAATTTGGACTCTCTCAAACTCTTGTTAAATCACCAAAAACATCAACATAAACACCAATAGATTAAACGATGACCAAATCAAAGATAGAGCAATCAAAATCCAACACTTTAACATTAAGCTTGCATGATCAAAGGTTAACCCTAACCTAGCATGCTCCAACCTCAACACCCCCATGATCAACATCAAAATAACTCTTATTTCTTATCAAAAAATCTTGATCAACACTCAAATACATCAAAACAAAAATCAAAACCAACAAAAACAAATTTCAAGATTACTCACTTTGAGTGTAAATAAGTTGAGATGGAGACGAGGTTTAGGGGTTTTGATGATGGAGGATAATAGCTTGAGGTACTAGGATGTTGGGGCGGGGAGGGGGAGGGATCGAAAACCACAGGGGCTGGCCGAAAACTGGCCAGAGACCACCACAAACAAGGGCTGAAAGTGGCTAGACGTTTAGAGAGAGAGAGGAGAGAGAAAATGGAGTTTGTGAGTAAGTTGTGTTTGTTTGACTTATCTAAATGGGTTGGCTGAGTTTATAACTAGAGAAGGCACCTTTTTAGACTAACCATGGTTAAATTAACCATGGTAATTAGTTCGATTAATAGGCAAACTTGTTGGGCTTCAAAATGGCTGAAATAAATTGGGTTCGGAATAAAACGCTTCGTAACGATAACATTTAAGTGCACTAAGTTAAACTATAATAACCTATCTTGTCTCTGCAGGAATCCATCATCAAAGTTATAACTCTGCTTTGGTATTAGCAAAATCATTTTTGGAAAAAATGTTATATAGGTTATCTTATTTTATTCTTGAGATATATTGCTATGTTCGGAACGAATCCATTATTCACTCTGAATGGATTATATTTTTGTAATGCAATATATCCTTGCTTATCAACCAAGATCCTGTAAAAATTTTATTTGATCTTGTTTGGGAATGTTACATTAAATCAATCTTGAGTTCCTTTGAAAATTATTTTGATTAATTTCGGTGAGATCTTTGGTGATCAAATCAAGCTCTTCTTTTAGCAATGAAGATCATTGTTGTAAATCAAGAGCCAACTTTTGAAAAAACAAGGTTCGAATTATAGGCATTGGATTCTAGACAGAATACATTAAAGATTTGGCAAGTATTGTTGTAAGGGTTAAGAAGGTTTGAAAATCTATAAACGGCGGAAGCATGTGGCAAGATGCAAGAACGAATTACATTGTGATAAGAGCTCAAGTGTAATCATCTTTAATACTCTCTTGTGTACTTGTTATTAATTTGAGCATTTGTCAGGGAGGATTATAATAAGCAAGTTGGGGAACTTACTTGAGTAGTTAGATATTGAGATGTCAATACTTAGCGAATGTGCTAGCTAAGGTTCCTTAGTCAAGTAAGCTTGGAACGCTAGGCAGTGTGTAAAGCCAAGGTCATTGGTGTATACTACCTAAGTTAACAAGAAGTGGAGGTGATTAAATCTTAAGGGAAGAAGTGCCCTAGGGGAGGACTAGTTGTGTTTGGAAGGGTGAACATCATGAACATATCCTATGTTTTGTCCAATTTTAATTTTGCGTTTTAATTTTGTTTATTTCTTACATTGGCAACTACCCTTCAAGGCTGTCTTCTTTGACATTGAAAGCACATGTTCTAAGTACTTTGAAGTTTTTATAAAGTCTTAAATTTTAGGACATAACTTTATTCACCACCCTTTAGGGTGATTTAACATTGACTTTTGGGACTTTCATATATTTAATAAGGTTAAAATGTACATGGATGTTTCTAGGTATATTAATATGTTATAGAATAGGATTGGCATTTGACCACCACATAAAAATCTAATAATAAAACTAGTAACATTTTTAATCAAAATTGGAATTTTTAAATTTAAGTAAATTACAAGAAATTATATAATATTGTCCTCATCTAGGTTTGCTACATTGTTTAGACTTTTTTTTTCTTATCTAGTATCATACATAGTCTTATTCAAGATAATAGGTCCCTTTTCCAGTTTTTCTCTACCTTAGAGCTAGGGGAAAGATTTATAAATACCCAAGAACAACATAATCTGCCACCCCTTTGTTGTATGTATACTCCGCTTTAGTTTTTATTCTGAAAATTGAACTTATATGTTTGTTTTATCCTTCCTTTATGCATGCCAATGATATGAAATACTTTTTTCTCTAGGTGGTGTAGGCCGTTTCCAGCTAAGTGTTGCACTTTAGCTTAAAAGAGCTACAATAGGTTCTTGTCTTGATACTATGAGGCTTGACATATTCTTTAATGTCCTCAATGTATGACATTTATTATTTAAATATTTACTCTTCTTATACATGGTTGATTTAGATCATGTTCCCATTTTAATGTTGTAATTATATGCTCTAAATTCTTACTATGTTGCTTTTCTGTTAACTATTATAATATCAGATCTTAACTTTTAGAAATATTAGCTTGCATATAATTTAATTTGAACTTGATTAAAGAAATAAATATGGTGTACATCATTGTTCTTGGTTATCGTTTGTATGGCATGCATGGGAAATTGTTGATGATGTTTTTATCACGAAAATAGGAAATGCCTATAGATGAACAATGATGAAAAGTAATGATTGTACTGTATTTATAGAGTATAAATTGTTTCCTATAATTTTCCTATGCTAAATAAAGCTTAGGGGATACTATTCGGTGTCCATGTCACAAATGGCGTAACATAGTTTTTTTTAAAACTAGCAGTTGTGAGGCTTGATCTATTGAAATATGGAGTAAAAGGGGATTGTTTAACATGGCACTTATGTGGGGAGGGAACAGATGACGCCGGAAGTGAAAATAGTGGGCGTGAAGTTCACGATAGTTCAACTGAAGACAATGATGATGACACAATTAATATGTTGAGATTTGCATGTGGTGCTATCGAAATGGGTTTAATGGATCAGGCCAATGAAAAATATGATGACGGACAGTTTTTATGAGCAACATTGTGTTAAAGTAAAATTTTTTTATAGTCTTCTAAAGGACTATGAAGAAGCACTATTATTTGGTACCTTAAAGATTTTTAAAAGGTCTTATATTATGAAGGTACTGCACTTAAAATGCCTTAATCATTAGAAGGACAAGTCATTTGACTATAGGTTGTGATTACAAAATGAAGTTTTGAGTCTTAATTTTCCATCTTTTCATTATGAGGCTTAAAAACTTACCAATTGATTTAGGCCTTGATTGTGCAGAAATTCAGTGATTACACCTCTTCATAAGACTACTTTCACTCCACCTCTGTAGTTCTAGAAATCTGCAGTTCCCTTTCCTAACATACTGAAGGGGCGGAAGAACCAGAACCATATTGAACAAATCAGGGAGACCTTTTCCCAGGTTAACATTAACATACCTGCCGATGTCCCCATATGCCAGGTTTCTAAAAGAGTGTTGCACAACTAAGTGGGCAACTATTATGCCCAAGAGAGCTTCTTTAGCCTCTAATGTTAGCTCCATAATCTCTATTTAGATTCCTGTTAAGTATAAGAACCAAGGTTTCCCTACCACTTTTATAGTGATAGCTGACCAGACCATTCACAGAGATTTATTGGATTTGGGAGCTAGTGTGAGCTTTTATTCACTTTTCTGTAAGAGACTTGGGTAAGTCAATTTGAGACCTATCAAGATTGTCCTCCAGTTTGCTTACAGGTCTACTATACTTCCCAGGGTCTTGTGGATGACGTGCTTATTAAGGTGGGGGAATTCATATTCCCTATTGATTTTATGGTACTCAATACCAAGAGCGTGTCTAATGCTAAGCTCCATACCCTTATGATTTTGAGGTACCCTTACTTAGCCACATCTAATGCTCAATTAACTGTGGTAATGGTATGATGAAGTTGTCTTTTGGCAACATGACTCTTGACCTGAATATCTTTAATTCACAATGACAACCTAATAGTTTTAGTGATATGGATCATTATGTCCTTAACCAGGTAGGTATTTTTTTTTACAGTGAGTTAGAATTTGAGCATGTGGATGAGTTTACTGTTGAGTATGAGTCTTTTTTCGTGGATGATGAGCCTGAGTAAAATGCATTTGAGTTTGATATGTGCTATGTGGACTTTATTGCTGATGTTGTTTCAGCTTGTGATACTTTTGCTGTTTCATTTCATTTGAAACACCTACCTAACTCCCTTAAGTAAGTTTTTGAGGTCTTGTTGAGCCTGTACCTGTAATTATTACACCTAATTTGGACTAGGACCAAGAGAAAAAATTGCTTAAGTTACTTAGGGAGAATAAGACAGCCTTATGATGGACCCCAGAAGACATTAAGGGTATTAGCCCTACAATTGTGTAGCACATGATCCATTAGAAGACTTTGCTAAACCTTACCAGGACCGTTAGGAAAGGCTAAATCTAAATCTATAGGAGGTAGTTAGGAATGAAGTATTAAATTAGTTGGACCATGGGATCATCTACACTAATTGTGATAGTGAGTGATCTAGTCCTGTTGAGGTCATTCTTAAGAAGACCCGTATTTTCATGTGTAAAAATGACAAGAGCGAGCTAATCCCAACTCAACTCCAGTCTAGGTGGACAGTTTGTATTGATTATACAAAATTGAATGCCACCGCCTACAATAGACCATTTTCCCTTTCCTTTGTTGAACTACATGTTAGATAGGTTAGCTGGACATTCATACTACTATTTTCTTAATGGGTACTCCAGCTATACCTAGGACTCCATAGCTCTTGAGGATCAGGAGAAGACTAACTTTACCTATCCATAGGGCATTTATACCTTTAGGAGAATGCCATTCACTTTATATAATGCCCCTGCTACTTTCTCAAAATGCATAATTTCTATATTCTCTAATTTGGTTTAACAGTGAATGGAGATTTTCATGGATGATTTCCCTATATTTGGGTTTTCTTTTCATAATTGTTTAACCGATTTAGGAAAGCTTTTGAAAAGGTGGAGGGAAAAGCATTTGACCTTGAATTAGGAAGAGTGTCACTTTATAGTGAAAAGGGGGTTGTCTTAGGCCACGTTATTTCCAATGATGGTATTGAGGTTGATAGGGTGAAGATTGATTTGATTGCTAATCTTTCCCTTCACACTTGTGTGAAAGATGTTAGGTCTTTTTTAGGCATGTTGGATTTTATTTTAGATTTATTAAGGACTTTAGTAAGATTGCTAAGCCCTTGTCCAATCTTCTATCTAAAGATGTGCCCTTTCATTACTTAATCGAGCAGTGTTTGGAGGTATTGATAAGTGCCTACTATATAAATCATTTTAGGGTCATTTTGCCATATTTTTAGGATAAGTATGTGCTTTAAATTACCATCTACACTCCTATTCTCAATTTATACTTGGGTATGGTTGTTTGATGATATTTGCAGGATTTTGGGCCACTTTGACTCGACATTTGACCCTTATTTAGATGTATTTTGGCTCACCACGAATGCTCCTAAGTTGCTATGCCCGTGGAAGAGTGGAAAAGTAGAAGAATTGAGTTCTAGCCAAGACCACGGTCTGTGGTGGAGGCATAACTGCTAATCTCTTTATTTTCCCTCATTGTGTGGCTGAGGTTGGTTGTGTTTTTTATAAACAGGGCCATCTTCGTAGCAGAAAGGTACACCTCATCCCAATCCATCATTCTTTCCACCATCTAGTTAGATTTAGATTTCATTCTTAGAGTGAGGAAGAGCGAGTAGAAGAAAAAGATTCACGAGGAAGCAGGATCAGGTTCTGTAATTGAAAGATTCAAGCACGCATTTTCCTTGAGCAAAAGCTTCTCTATTCTCTTCTCTTTTCTCTTTAGATTTATCATTTTAGAGTATTTAGATGTTTAATTTAATCATGTGTAAATAGTTTACTTTTTGTATGGGGATTTAGTAGTTTATGAAAGTATAGTTGGATCGTGTTTTAATTTAAAGAATTGTGCTTATCTTCATGATTGGTTTGATTTCATTCTATCAAGTATTATTCATGTTGTTAGTGGATTTTCTGCCAAAATTTGCTTGCACAATGGAAACAATGAAGTGAAAAACTGAAAGGTGACATTTGGTTTTTGAACTGCTTGATAAAACCTAGCGTAACTTCGTCTCGAAAGAAAGATTTGCATGTTTGGAGGACTACAAAGTAATCAAAGTTGTTTAACTTGGATTAAGACAAATTAGTTCGAAAGAACGACTTTTTGTTAGTTTAACTAAGTTTGGTTGAGTTCGAAAGAATAAACTAAATTTTTAGAGAGATTGTAATTCCTCGAAATTAACCGATTACAGAAAACCACATGTTTATCATTTTGATCCAACCAACTTTCATAACTACATGAATTCCTAGGCTTTTTCTCCTTAATTGATTTAAAATTAGTGAACTAGAAGTTGTTAAATTGAAACCCCTTGAATTAATTATAGTTTTTTCCTTATCTTCGTATTTTTATCAATCTAAAGTTTGGATTCACTTAGTATATCATGAGGGTATATAGCCCAATAGATCAACCTAGTCTCTATGGGATCGACCTAGATTTGTTACAAAGCCACCATACGCTTGCGGGTCTATTAGGTATTTATAAGCTGAAGGAAGCCCTAACCACTGCTCATATTCTACATCCTCTCATTTGGGAGAGCTTTTTGAATTGATGTGTGATGCTTCTAGCTATACTGTTGGGGTTGTTTTAGGACAACACGTGATCTGTTATGCTAGCCACACATTAAATGATGCTTATACGAGCTATACTGTGATTGAGAAGGAGTTCTTATGTATGGTCTTTGCGTTTGAAAAGTCTAGCCATACTTGAATGGTTCTCATGTCATTATTTTTACTAATCATACTGCACTTAAGACTTAAGAGCATTCTTTTAAAGAGGGATGCTAAGCCGAGGATTTAGAGGTGGATACTCCTTTCTAAGAGTTTGATTATGAGATTAGAGACACGAAGGGTTTTAAAAACCCTGTTCCTAAATGCCTCTCTAGGATAGTGTGTGCTAGGGGTACTGAGGCTTCTATTTCTGAGTGCTTCCCTGATGAGAAGTTATTTTTTGTTCGTTCTGATCCTTTGTATGGTAATATTATGGCCTATCTTCCTACTTGTATGATTCCTTAGGGTTTGAATAAGCATGATAGGGATAGATTTTACACTTAGTGAAATTCTATATTTAGGACGACCATCAGTTGTGAAAATATAGTTCTGATCAGATTGTTAGGAAATAAGTCCCAGATTATGAGGTTAGGAGTATGTTGTCTTTGTTTCATCACGAAGCCTGTGCAGGACACTTTAGTGGGAAAACAACAGTGGCTATGGTTTTTCAATGTGGATTTTGTTGGCCTACTCTATTTAAAGATGCCAATGTAGAAGATAACCTAGATGTCAGCAATTAGGTCGTACCACTAGAAGGGATATGATGCCCCTTAACCCCATTGTTATAGTAGAGATCTTTAATGTATGGGGTATAGATTTTATAGGAAAGTTCCCAATTTCTTTTGGGAATAAGTATATTTTGTTAGCTATTGATTGCGTATCTAAGTGGGTTAAGGCTATCCCCACTAGGAACAATGATGCTAGAGTTGTGGTGAAATTTCTGAGTGAAAACATCTTTTCTAGGTGTGGCATGTCTTGTGCTATTGCAACTTACTACGATCCCTATTGTAACAATTGATCATTGGACTCGTTGATGAGATGGTTCTCCAATATTCATAGGTTAGCCACTCCATATCATCCCTAGAGCAGTGGATATGTTGAGGTTTCTAATAAGCAGATTAAGCATATTTTTACAGAAAACTACAAGAATAGGAAGGAATGGGTTGACAAGCTTATTGATGCTTTATAGGCCTAGAAGACACCGATGGGTACGTCACCTTATAGGGTAGGCTATGGGAAATTTTGTCATCTCCCATTTGAGCTTGAGCATCAACTTTGGTGGGCTGTTAGGACCCTCAACTATGACCTTACTGCAGCAGGTGAGGAGAGAGACTGCAGTTTAGAGTTAGAGGAGATTCAAACTGAGGCATATGATAGTGCTAGATTGTCTAAGGAGATGGCAAAGCTAGTTCACAACAGGATGATTTTTATGAAGGACTTTACCCCAAGTATAAAAGTGCTCCTATATGATCTGAGATAACATCTATTCCCAGGTAAGCTTAGGTCACACTAGGCTGGTTCCTTTATTGTTACTCACTTGTTTCCTTATGGTGTAATAGAGATACAAAATCTTACTACTGGAGCCAAGCATAAGGTTCACAGCCAGAGGTTGAAGCAGTTCCTACAACTTCTTAAGGATGTAGAGTGTCTGATGCTCTACAAACCACCCAATGATTTCTGAGGGGTATTGAGGTAGCTCGAGTATATTTAGCATCCAACTTGGTATTATTGTTCTATCTCTTGTATATCGTATATATTGTGTCTTTTACTTTTGTCTTTTATTTTATTTTGTGCCCCATATACTCATTTTATCAGAATGCAGACATCGTGTGATCTTGGTGTGGCAGAGGGGAAGCCATGCATAAAAATTTTTGAAAAAGAAAAAAAATTAAATGAGAAATTTTTTTAAATAGAACCAAAATGGTTATCTAAGTTTTGTTCGATTTTGGGGAGTTGTACTATCTTGATCAACTCTGACCGCTTATAACTTATTATTAGTATGTATATAAGTATGCATGACAGACCTTAGTTCAAATTGTGTCACCTTATATCCTAATTCTGGCATCGTCATCGCATTATAATGTGGAGTCTAAGCCTTATTTGTATATCACCATTATCTTAGGGTTTTAGGCTTTCATGGTTTGATTTGCCACTTGTCTTTCTTATGTAGAAAAAAAAAGAAAAAAAGAAAAAAGAAAAATAAAAAGCCAAAGAGTTGGGAACGACAAACACCCCTTTGATGCATGCACTAATGGGTGGCACCCTTTGATGCAATATTGATACAAAGAAAGCTTGCTTCATAAGTCAATAAGTAAAAAAAAATAGGCAACTGGGATTGAGTCAAACCATTGCAAGCTTAACTCGGATGATGGTACGCTTTCAGACCACACACTAGGACAGACTCAGTGTTTTGATAGTCCATGGGGTGAAAAATTGGTGTATAGCGCCATGCTTAGGGATTAATAGTCTTGATATATACATTGTCCTTGTGTAAGAGATACGATCTCACATTTTATGTTGTAAAGGCTATTTGTTGATCAAGTGTGTACAGTTTTCTTTTTGTTTATATTTGAGTACATTTGAAAAATTTAAAAAGATTTTCTTTTTTTCTTTCTCTTTTCTTTTTTGTCTTCAAAGATTTTATGGGTATATCTTATGCAAACACTTATGAGACTACACTCGTCCACTAGGGGGAACCTAGGGGTTTAAAGGAATTGTTGGACATGCTAAGTGCAACTGTGATGTGACTTAGCATAGCTCTATCTTTTCTTTTGTTTTACTCGAGGATGAGCAAAATCTTGGTGTAAGGGTATTTGTTTGAGCACCAAAAGTGCCCAATTAAGTACTCCTAATTGCTTAGTTTTCGCTCGTAAATGATTTTGGTTTTTAGATTTTATTTGGTTTTGTGACTTTTGCAGTAAATAAAGATTGAATTAAATAATGGTTGTAAAAAGAGTCAAATAAAGAGATGAAAATCAAGAAAAATCTAGTTCGAGTCAATGCTCGTTGCCTAGCCCAGTGTGTCAAGTCCGTTAAATGCAGCACAGTTGCATGGGAGCCAGCCCAGATGCATGGACTTCTCATGTTTTCTTAGTCAACAACCCAACATGTGCTCCTCAACAAGGTTAACTCCAGTTATTGTTCTTTGGGGGCCAAACGAATAGCAAGATTAAGTGCTCTTCCATGTGTAGAAGCTTAGCAAACAAAGAGGCGGGCCAAACCAATTCAATATTTCCCACTAGCCCACACTTCTCTCCATATTTGATGTTGTTGCATGGGTCACATAATTAACTCAGTAGCAAAATTATTTTTGTTTAGCTAGGCATGAATTGCTCAATCGTTTACATAATAAGTCTTGGTTGATGATATTCCCCTCTAATTGGATAAGTCATGGTTAGCTGTGCAAAAAATTAACCAAGGGAACAAAATTAGGAAGTTTACAAGGAACCAACTAAGTGGATTTACTCCTTCAGCATTAGAAAATCTAGTATAACTAGGAAAGTTGGCACTAGTATAAATAGGGGTCCTTAGAGGTGCTTGTAAATTGTCAAGTTTTCACCCTCTCTTATAGCATTAGTTTTAGAGTTTGAGAGATCATTGTGATTTTTGAATTCTTTCAAGTTGAATTTAATTTCTCGAGTTTTAATTTTTCTTGTTCTTGTTCTATTTCAAGTTTTCTACTGTTAGTTTCAATCCACGTTTATTAGTTTCAATTTTAATCTTTCCAAAAATTCTTTCATTCAAGGTTTCAATTTTTATTACTATTTCAGGTCGATTGTGGATATTGAAATCTTGAGGTGATCTTTCATTCAAGTTTTGAATTTTCTATGTTTATTAATTCTAAGTAGTCAATCTAATTTCTTTTTCATCTCTTATAGCTTTTATTTCAATTTCATGATTTAGATTAGATTCTTTTTGAGTACTTTATGTCAAGTGTAAAATTAAGTATTATTTGTAGATGAATTCATTCCATTACACTTGTAAAAACCTTATAACTAAAAACATTGTAATGTAATTATTGTCCCATTTCATTACACTAACAATTGCATTACATGGTTGATTCCATTGCATAATGATTGTATTACTTTCAACCAAACGCAACACTAGGGTTTTCAGAATTTTCAACATTGTCTGTGGAGTAGCATATGAATTTCGGGTATATGGCATTCTCTATTTTAGTTGAACTCAAGGTGAGTTTCGTTCAAGTGTGGTATATTACATCCCAATTTCGCCCTCAACATCAGCACCAGATGCATCGGGGAAGCTATTGTTCAAGTTCTTGAAGCTAGTTCGGGAATTCACCCCCAATTTCATGTAGATTACATCATCTACACCTAAATTCATCTAGCTTTCTCTCTCTTTGGAACATCAACAGCCATTCAATCTTCTTCAGTCTCAGTTCAGGTGTGGTTATTGTCTATTTCTCTCTTGACATCATGTATCTATTTATCTGTGTTCTTCCCTGAATTTTTGTTCCTCTCTTTATGCAGGATGACAATACTTTGTTTCTGTTAAACTATTTTGCTCCATTCAGTTTAATTTTGCTTCCTTGTGAGGTTTTGCTGCATAACTAATATGAATAGCTTACTGTGATATGAAGTTTCTAAACATCTTATTGTTCGAAAATTGGGATGTTTAAGGATGGGACAAAGTAGTTTATGTGGAATGCAGAGTTATTCAATAGTTTTTGAAGGTTTTCTTAGTGAAAGTTTTTTTTTTTTTAAGAATTGTCATCTGAAAGTTCCCTATACATCATGTATCTCAGTTCTTGAAGCCCAAAACCACAGTAATGTTGGATACCAGTTGATCCTGTGACCTTTGACAACACAAATCATGAAACTTCGTTCTTGGATTCTAGGGACAGACCAATTAGATTTATCAAAATGGAAGACTGACCACCAATCGGCACAGTGCTTGCCATAAGGAAATGAGAAAGTCTGGAGAACTTTGTGCAATCTACATTTTAACCAACCTTAGGTTTTTGCCTTATCACTGCATTTCTACTTCAATAAAGGAAGTCCCAAATCAAAGGATAGTCTTCTCGTTCATTGATGCTGGAAGACAGGAGCAACTACGATATAGAGCCAAGTTATAGTTATGAATGACACATTATGTTGTTCTCGCTTAGCTATAAATATCCACTAGCTGTATGCGTTGACATATTGAAGTCGGTTATAGTTAGATATTTTTGCATGCTTTTGATGGAACATTAAGTGCAAAGTGTCTATTTCCATGTTGGAATGTGGTGTCAGACATGAGTGTTTGAAGTGAAATGCAATCAGTCGTCTACACAGGCCTGTTTGGGAAGAGTTTAGAGAGAGAAAGTAACAAGAGTTCAACTGAGAGAGGGGATGGTCCCCAAAGAATAGTTCTTGTAAGAAAATTAAAGAAAATTTTGTAAATTTCTAGAGAAAGAAAGAAGGGAGAAATTTTGTATTAATTAATTTGAGATTTCCATCCACACATCTTTTCGTTAGTAAATCCAAATTTGAGTTGGTGTTGAGAATTATTTAGTATTGATTTCTTTCTCGCTTGTTTTATTTTGTTGAATGAGCTAAGGAAGCTTGACTTTCACTTGAAGGGGGTTCGTAGTAGCACACCATTCCATCCTTTACTCTGGTTTCCACTTTGTTGCTCTAAACTTTTTAAGTATTAACGCTTTCTCTCTTTCTCTCGGCCTTTTCTCCTCAAAGCTCTAAAATAATTGGCTAGGCGTTAGGTTTTGACATATTGATGGCCTGAGATTGATTTAAGCTGTTTTTCAAGATGGGTACTTCTTGTGGGCTTGTTTCAATGGTTTGTAAGTGTTTGGTTGATTTATATCTCTTCAAAATTAGATTCTCAGTTGTTAGTAATGACATGTTATGCTTGAATTTTTTATTAGCCTAATAGTTAATTCTGTGACATTGATACATATATAATTATATATATATATATATATATATATATATATATA
>JACYFF010031956.1:76384392-76416877 GCA_017589665.1 Selenicereus undatus
ATATATATAGTCAGTAGTACAAGTAATCGGCTCATCATCCTCACCTATAAACATGATGAATAAGCTTTAAAATCTAAAAGACTTCCTTCTTCATTTGATACAGTTGGAGATGTTCCATGTTATTTGGTCTCCGTACATATGCTACAACCATCGTGTCTTAGAAAGAAAACTGTTTCAGAATGGGAGAAAGGACCACCACTCCTTGCCACGAATTTTCAAGATGATCACACCCTTTCCTGAGGATACAGATAAATAACATTCTCGATTTAATAGCCAAAATAGAGAAAAATTTTGACATCGTTTGAGATGCAAATTCAAGATAATATCATCTCATAAAGAATGTTACTTCATAAGTAGCATGTTTATCTATAATGACTGTTTAATGTCATTTTCCTAAACATTACCTTTTTTGCTAAATAACACATGATCCCTTTTGTTCAATGTCCTAAAGGAAACTGTAGGGTATCAAGCAGCACCTATGCCTTAACCAATCATTGGTTTAGAATTTTGACACAAACTCTCGTTCTATCTTAGGGTAAACGCTTGTCAGAACCTTATAAAATCTCTAATTTGTGAATAGGTGAGTTCATGATTGATACAGTGCTCGAGTTCGATGACAAAGTATATTACTATCGTTGGATCTTATGCAACTCATATTCTAATTTATAATCAGTTGTTAAAATTGAGGAATTGGTATAAAATTGTACAGGTTCTTATACCATCTATTATTTTCTTATCAGATGAATAAATAGCTAAATTGATTTTGGTGGACTACAATACATATTCAATAGTCCGCTAGCTTCATTACCAGATTAATGCTCAACTTGTGCTTTTTATAATTTTGCATATGTCACTCAAGCATTATGCATTTGTTACATTATTTGTTCAGTGAAAGTAAGATCATGACTCATAGTTGGATGGGCCTATCTAGAAGTTCTCTGGAGTATAAGATAGCACTCATTGCATTTCTTGATGATTATTTTGCTATGATTACTATTGGAAATCAAATTTGTTGTCTCTGTAAGAAGTGCCAAAGGCATTTTTGCTGCAGTCGTGATGTTGTACATGATCATTTGATTCTTAATGGTTTTGCTAAGGGGTTTAAAGAGTGGGTTTGCCAAAGAGAGCAATCATTATCTTCAGGATATATTGCAAATACAAGCTATATGCTAGAGGATAGGGATAATGGGCTAAACACCTGTGACAACATTGATGGACTGCTGCATGATACTTTTAGAAATGTAGTAGAAGGGTTAAATGAGTAACAAGAGGTTAGAGATAGGCTGAATGAAGAGGCAAAAAAATTTTTGAAGTTGGTGGAGGATGGTAAAGAAGACCTATATCCAGGTACGTAAATGCTTTTCAAAATTGTCCTTCTTAATTCGACTCTATCTATTCAAGTTTCTTAATGCACTAAGTAGTGTTGCATTCAATTATCTTCTGGAGGTATTAAAGGAGGCTTTTCCTGATGCCAAACTTCCTAAAAATTTCAATGAAGCCAAGAACAAGGTGAAAGATTTGGGGCTTGATTATGAGAAGATAGATGCATGTCCTAATGATTGTAAATTGTATTAGAAGGAACACAAAGGAGCACCATTTTGTTATAAATACAAAGCTTCAAGGTGGAAATCTGAAAAAATCCCAACAAAGGTGTTGAGATACTTTCCCTTGAAACCTAACTCCAAAGGCTGTTCATGTGTCAACAAATGTTAGGGAAAAAGTTTTAATATTGATAAACCCCAAGTGCAAGGTGTATCGTTGAGTACTTGGGGTGCCGTCCGCAGGGATTTGTGTCTTCAACTATCAAAGTTCACTCAAGTGTATCAATCTAGGCGAAATCGAAGGTGAAGAGAAGTAAAACTAAACTACTAAAACAAATAAGACTTTAATTGTAATTAAACCTAAGGTAGACTAACTAATCAATTCAAACCCTCACCTTCGCAAGTTATGCTAGTAATTCAAGGATGATCGGTTGTCCAATTAGAGTCCACCTAAGCCCTATCTCAAGGGTCAATAGGCTAGTCTAAATGTTCTAACCACCAATTTTCATGGGATTAGGTCAATTATACTACAAGATTAACAAGCTTTGATCTAGCCAGCGATCGAAACTATTTTTATGTCCCAATCCCGATTATTCACTCTGCCCACACTAGAGAATCAACCTCACTTCTCAGTATAAGTTAATTGTCCCAAAACAAACATGAAAACTCTTTCAAGCATTTGATCGAAAACTTGGTGGGCGTGAGAGAAAACCTTAAGATTGTAGCATAAACAAGAGGGGTAAAAGCCAAACCAAATATCAATTAGCCATTGAGAGGCTAATCGTAATCAAAGATTCACAACTAGAATCACTAAACATCACAAAAGATTGTAAACTAAAACATGAATATAAGTATACAAAATAGAGAGAAGAAGAGCAGAGAAAACTTATGCTTGATTTAGTTGATGATCAAATCCACAAGCTTGAAATCAAAATTAACCTTCTAATCTAACCTAATCTATTCACCCCCTAATGGGGTTTGGGAGTGGGAGGAGGAAACCTAAATCTCCCCCCTCAAAAAACCTAGAAAAATCCCCCTTAAACAGATACCCGAAGGCGCTTTTATCATGAAAATTGGGATGTGGCATGGTCGTGCCACCTAGCATGGGATGCCCATGGCACCATGGTGTGGTCGTGCCACCTAGCATGGGGCCCCCATGCCAAATTTCTGGTTCGGCAGAAACTCTCCCCACTGCTTCTCTTTTGGTTCCCAAGGCTTCTTATACCTCTATTCTTCCCTGTAATTCATTCCAAAGCTGTCCTTTCTATCAAAACCAAGAGATTTCTCCTAAAAGTAAGACAAATAACTTTGTAAGCACAATTGAATCAAATGAAGTAAATTTGACCATTTCTAGTCAATATTTGATATAAAAACAATGAGAAATAGGGATCAAATCAGAGCTAAAATGAGGTAAAATAGGAGTTCATCAACAAACAGCTGAATTAATGGTTTGGCATGATCAAGAATGACCTAAAGATGGGAAAACTAGGTGCCTTGCTGATGGCCAAGCTTGGAAGGACTTTGATTCCACGTACACTAATTTTTAAGGAGATCGTCGCAATGTAAGGTTGGGCTTGCTAGTGATGGATTCAATCCATTTCGAACAATGAGTGTATCTTATAGCACATGGCTAGTTGTATTAATTAACTATAATCTTCCACTATGGATTTCTATGAAACTAGAATGCTTAATGTTATCTTTGTTGATTCCGGACCCTAGTTCCCCAAGGAATGACATAGACATTTATTTGCAACCATTAATTGATGAGTTGAATTATCTATGGCTTGCTGGGGGTGGAGACTTATGATGCATTTACACGACAATCATTTCAAATGCATGTAGCCTTAGAGTGGACTGTCAGTGATTTTTCAGGGTATTTTATGTTATCTAGCTGGAAAACTAAAGGAGGATGGGCTTGTCCTTGCTGAAACCATGGTACATGCTCTCAATCTTTAAAGTACAGTAGGAAAATATGTTATATGGGTCACCATAGATTTTTGGATATGAACCATCCTTGGAGATTTGATGGAACATCATTCAATGGTGGTTGGGAGGATAGGTGTCCACCTCGTTTGATATTTGGCACAGAGGCTTTCAAGCAAGTTAAGTAGTTTAAAAATGATTTTCGGAAGAAGCACAAGCAACACAATAGCGACAATGAAGGACCATGCTAAAAGGTCTATATTTTTTGAATTGCCCTATTAGGAAGATAATAAATGTCGTCATAACTTAGATGTGATGCATGTAGGAAAAAGTATATGCGACAATGAGATAGGGACATGGTTAGATATCCCTGGGAAAACAAAACACCATACTAAGGCTGGGCATGACATGATAGATTTGGCTATAAAAGAGCATCTTTAACCTACAGTTGTAGAAGATGGTCAACATATCAGCATACCCCCAGCATCACATTCAACGGAAATCCTCAAAAGGAATTGTTCCTAAAGGTTCTTAAGGATGCAAAGCTACCTTATGGTTGTGTTTCAAATATATCAAGATGTGTATATGTTAAAGAAAGGAAGCTTGTAAGTTATAAAAGTCATGATGTCCATACCTTATTGCACTATTTCCTACATGTAGCATTGAGGAATTCTTTACCAAAAAAAGATGCACTGGCTTTTATAAGACTTGGTAATTTCTTTCGGTGTATATGCAGCAAAGTTATCAGCCATGAGGAATTGAAAATTTTAGAATCTGAAACTGTAGAGGTATTCTGTGAACTTGAAAGCATCTTTCTACCAGCCTTCTTTGATATTATAGTGCACTTGCCCATTCACGTAGTGAGAGAAATTGAGCTTGGTGGGCCTATGCAATATCGGTGGATGTTCTTTGTTGAGAGGTATTTATGTAAGTTGAAAGATTATGTGCGCAATAGGTGTCGTCCAGAAGGGTGTATGGCATAAGGTTATTTGGCTGAAGAATGTTTCGCCTTTTGTACAAGGTACCTCCATGATGGTGTTGAGACCAAGTTAGATAGAAGGTCGACTTGCTATAATGAAATCAATGCTATTAAAGATCAAACTTCGATTTTCCCACAAGTAGGACATCCTATTGGGGGAAAAAGAACACCAAAGGGCAAAGGATTTTGTCTAGACAACCAAAGTTTGAAGCAAGCTCAAAGATATATAATCTTCAACTGCAACTGTGAGCAAGTTGAGAAGCACATTAAGTAAGTCACAATGAAAATGACAATTTTATTTTACTTTGTCTTTATACTTGCAATTCCTGTTATAGTTTGCCATATTTATGTATTTATATGAATTGAAATGCAGAGAACACCAAAATATGCTGAGCAACCAAGGTCGACAAAGTAGGTGGGAGAGAGCACAGATTCATAGCCTTGAATTCATCAATTGGCTGTAAGATAAAGTGAAGAGTGAAGGAGTAACAAATCATATTTTTTGGCCAGCGAAGGGTCCTAAGACAAAGGCAAGAAGGTACACTGGGTATTTGTGGTTATAGATTCTATACAAATGACCGTGAGTCGTGACTAAAGACTCAGAATATTGGGGCCACTCTAGTGAGCCTTGACTTCCAGTTTCGCTAGTTCTAAGGATCAAAATCCTGTAGTTGGAGATGCTTCTTACTATGGAGTCATAGAAGACATTATTGAAGTGGATTTTTTGTCCTAATTTAGCACTGTTCTATTTAGATGTGATTTGTTTCAAGAAAATGTTGATGAATTTGGGCTTACACGAGTCAATTTCAAGAGATTATGCTATAAGGATGATCCTTTTATACTAGCATCTCAAGCCCACCAAGTTTTTTATGTGCAAGACCCAGTTGAACATGATATCCAAAACTTAGAAAAGGATTCCAAGAGATTTGTATGACTTTCAATGGTCAACTATGGAAACATACTGGAAAGAGCCCACTGATTCTATACATACTCTTGGCAGTGCATCCGATACGAATGCTAGTCATATTGGAGACAAATTAGGTGTGTGAATAGTAGATATAGGTGACATCTTTGAGGGTAGCCGACATGTTGATGAGCGTGAAGACAACTCTGACATTTGTGATATAGATTGGGAATGGATGTATACCAATGATCAAGTATGAAGTGCTACCTCGAGACATCTAGGCATCCTTTTTTCTTTCCCTGTTATCATTTTTTTAATCTATGCTTTTGTAGTAATATTATGTGGGGGACAAGTGTTTTGTTATCTGTTATTTTACAAAATTCTGTTCATGTGTTTTTAATGTGCTGTGTGTTTTGTGTGTTTTTTGATGCGCTACCTTATTAATATATGTGATAATGTACTATGGTGTTTACTATTATGTTTTGTGGAGAATAAGGTTTTATGAACATGATAGTTCTACAGATAGTGCAAAATGGCAAGAAAAAAAGGCTCATCTTCCAAAGATCTTGGAACACCTCTTCTTGGTTATGAGAAAGAGCGGGCATATGACGATGGAGAAAAATAGAATGATATTGGAAAAATTGGGGTTACCCAAATTAGTAAACCAGATGAGAGAAATAAAAAAAGGCTATACAAAGAAAGGAAGCGAACATCACAATGGAATTGACAAGGACAAAGAGTACATGCCAAGTGATGAAGCATCAGAGAGTGAAGAGGATAACGAGAATGACAATGTTGATGATGTTACAACTTCTTTATGTGTTGCACTGGTAATACTTTCCTCCTATTTTGTTTAGATAGTTTTAATTGTAGCTTTTCGAAGATAATTATAGCTAAGTAGCAGTGATTTTGTTCTCATATCTTCCCCCTTTTTTCTTAGTTTCTGGTACATTTAGCCACTAGCACAAGTCTGTGGAGCAAAGTGTTTATTTCATCTTCTTAGTAGAGAAAGAGTTAGCTTATTGGCTTGTTTCTTTGGCTAACAAAGTGCAGCAACAATGCACACAAACCTGTCAAAACGGCCAACAATATCTATCAGTGACTTGCTAATATAGGAATAAGAACAACAACAACACTCGGCAATGAAGCGCCCACATAAGGATTCTCAAACTAAGCAGCGGAACATTGAACCTGTACATATATCCATTTCAGGAATAGCCCCCACAATTGCACAACAGAAAAAACAACATTCAACGTGTCCAGCAATGTCCATTAGTGAATTTATGAAACAACACCAAGAACAACAACACCACTCAGTAGTTTAGCCAGATAAAACTTCTCCAAATGCTGTTGAATTGGGGTCAGTTTTAGGGTCAATCCCCTCTGTGGTAATACTTTCCCCTAATATGATTAAATATGGTTAAATATTGTTACAAATGGCAATCTTCTTAGAATACTTATTTTTTCATTTAAATGTGGGTTACATATATAATAGCATCAGGTTAATGTACAACAACGAGAACAAGGGATGTCCATGCAAATAGAGCAAATGAGGAGGTCGAAGCGTCAAACTACTATAGCCTAGGATGCTATGAGGAGGGCACCAGATGACCAAGCAGTCATTGCAACTTCAAATGTGCTAGCTGCCGAACACTTGAATGAACCAGAGATCGAGGGTTTGGCCTACATCTTATAACCGCCCTCCCTTTCACCTTTGATTTATACTTGATATTGCTTATTTTTGTTCTTTTTTCTTGATATATCTAAATAGATGAACCTGTAAAGAAACATAGAGGTCCTACAATGTTATTTGAGGTACATGCGTGAAAAATGAAAGATCGTGTAGTTGTACTTTTCAATGACAAAGGTCAACCTATTGGACCTATAGATAAAGTTGTCAATGAGTTCACCAAATTTTTAGGCACTATTGCTCATGATTGTACTCGAGCACCATTGATTTATACCAAGTGGAGTAAAGTTCCACACAAGAATGAAATGTGGGGATATGTTAATGTAAGATTTCTCATGACGCATATCACACTGAGTATCTTTTTTATGTTATTCTAACTTAATTTAACATCTACTAGGAGAAGTACATAATTCCTTCAAGCGCAAAAAAGTGGGTGCCACAGTTTGTTCGAGAATCTTGGAGGGTTTTCAAAAGCCACATCAAGTGAGATCACTATTATAAGTACAACAACGATGATGCTAGATAGGAAAATCACTCGACCAGAGTACTTGAGTCTCATTTTAAGGTTTTGCTACAATATTGGAATGACTCGACTGACAGGTACTAAATTATAATAGGTATGCTATATTTTTCAATGCTTGGTACATCAGCATTTTTCATAAGATCCTTAGCTATATCTTTTCAACAAATTAGTGCTAAAAATTTTAAAAGTCATGAGCAACAGGACAATATGAACATGATGGGTCCTGTAAGCTTCGCAAGAAAGTATTATGAGTTGATAAGTATCTAGATTCTACATGAATTTTTCATCATTATTATTTTACATGATTTTTATTTGGTTTAATTTATATGCGTTTATTTAGAAAAACAAAGGGGGTCGATCGCCATCAAAGACAAGAATGTTCGAAGAAACCTGGAAAAGGAAAGAAAGGCTTACTTACAAACACTCTAATAATGATACGCTGGATAAAATCGTAAGTATTCTATATTTTTTCCCCCACTTATCACAGCATAGGAGTACTCCCTTGATGGATGCTTCAATAACTCTTTCTGTAACAACTTAGTCTTTCTAACATAATGTCTTCTAATCATTACATGTAATGTAGAAAAAGATGAAGGAGATTGAAGCATTACAGGAGTCAGGACTTAGCTCAAGTGATAAAGATCCTTTTGATAAGGTGATGAAAAAGGAGCGTCCGGGGCGGCTACGACTATACAGAAGGGGTGTTTGTACTACAACATGAGACAAAATGATGTTGATAAGCCACAAGCTTTGGCTCCAAAGTTTATTGATGCTATTAGAGCTGGCTTAGGTAAGGAAATGCAAAAGGATTTTGATGCTCATAAAGAAAAAATGGATATTGAGTGAAAGGTTGAGAAAGACAAAGTGGCTAATATACAAAAAGAACTAGATGCTCAGAAGGTTGTGTTGGATGCTTAAAAGGTTGAACTACATGCTCAAAGGGAATAGGTCGCTTATTTATTAGTGTTGTTATTAAAAATGATCCCGGATATAACCCCTAAAAACACTGGTCAAGTTGTTCACATCTCAACAACGCATCTGGGAGTCCACTAGATGGTTCCACTACATGAGGTCCGTACAATGTTTTATTTCCGCTTCTTGTTGCTTAATTTGTCGATATCTCGAGAGAAAAAATATGGTAACCATATTTATGGCTGGTTTCACTGTTGGGTTTGTCTTCACTACTAGTTATTCTTGCGTGTTTGGGCTTTCTGTTATTTTAGAAGTTCCCTCGGCATACATGGGAATGAGTTCCAACATAGCAATATTTTTATTGAAATTGAATAAGAATGTAAAGGTTTGAATCTGTGACTTAAAGTGTTGGTGACGTTGAGAACACGACGTTTGTGCTGCTAGTTACATAGGACCACCCTTAAAATCTTGAATGGGTTTTGTTTTGGGTGGTTGTTGATGTATCATCAGGAAATAGGAATGTATCATAGGCAATGACAAGAGACTGTTCACAAGAATTAGGATTATGGTCACAAAAGTTTAGTCAATAGGAAGTCAGGAATGTACCCCTTTGCACAAACTTAAAATTCATATGTTCAGTTCCGTGTTAATTGGCGACTTTATGGTGTAGTTGTACACTTTCCTTAAGTGTAACACTAATTTTTCTTCTGAATAGAAGAATTTTTTTTTTTCTATTTGATCAAACTATATTGTTGTCAATTTTGGATGACTTTTGTTGCAAGAAGGTACATTGAGATCGGGCATCATTTATAGTTCGAGCAAACCTACACAGAAGCTTGCTATGTATGTTCTCTATTAAATTCAATCAAGTGGGTTTGCTCACTAACATTTTAGCATTGCTGGACTCTTGTGTAGTAGGCAATTATGAAACAGACATTGATTTTTGAAACTGAATACTTTAAGCCTCAATTGGGTTCTATGGTTTCAAACTCTCTTACTCCGATATAACCTAGGATGTGTTAGTTGATTATTTTGTAGCCTATATCATGCCAATTTGGTTTTTGGCTATTATGTGCTTGCTTCAACGCTTGAATGTTTGTGGTGAAGTAGCAATCTATGCTCCTTGTTGAGCAATCTGGGTTAGTCATATGTCGCCCATGGAAATTACTGAATGCTAATGGTTGTGCTGGGTTGAATAGGCGGAGATCTAAGAACTAAACAACGTTGTTGAAGCTTCTTGTCAAAACATTATGTGACTATCTATGAAGCTTCGCCTGGAAAGACATGATTGCATGGTTCTCTTTACAAGTAGTGAAAGTATATGCAATTTTGCATTAGTTTCGGGATTCCATATTTAGCGGAGAGCATTTTCTTTCACTGGTTTGGATGTCTTTGCTGCCATAGAAGACATCTTGTGTCATAACGCGTAATTGATATCACGACATGTATTGTCAAACTGGCTATCCTTTTTGGGGCTGAGGCATTATATTTTAGGCAATTTTTTCGGGTTAGTGGCTTTAGAAACAGACTAGAAAATCTGAATTTCTTGAATAGAGCTCAGTCTTAGAATCAATGAGCTTATACCTACATTCTTACTTTTCTTCTTGGAGAGCTAAATTTGTAAGCTTTAGTCGTTATAAGTTCCTCTTTTTCCTTGTTGTGGTAATGTGACGGTTACGAAACTGTATACAAAGTGGGGGGAATTTTGAGGTTGATGCGGGTGGTGACGATATTAAGGCATAAGTTCACAAAAGCTTCAGTCGTTAAACATTAATGACACAAAGCATATACAAAGCTCTTGGTTACTATGAGATCATTTTTTCCCCCATTTTTAGCCATGAATATCGATTGTTTTCTCACAAGTGTTCGTGCAGGCTAACTATTATTGGCCTTCCTATACATTTTTGATGCTGCATTCGACATGATGGAATTTTTGGAGTGAATTAAAGGACTTATTTTGGATACGCAATTGGACACATTGTATTTATTTTGTGTATGATATTTGACTAAATCATAAACCATAGTTACATGTATTTTGGATATAGAGGAATATCTACAACTTACTAAGTGTGGAGCTCTTTACTTTTTGTTCGGAGGGGGAAAGTTGATAATCTAATTGTTAATCCCACAGATTATTTCAATTTGTGGTTGTACTCCACTAGGAATGAATGGTTCTTTCTTGTGTAATTAAGCAAGTTGGCTATGTGGATTTGTCTATAACTAGTTAGAAGTATTATATCAATTCTACAGGAGCATAAACAAATCAAGTGTGGAAAACATCAAACATTGATTTGATTAATTTTTTGTTCCACTCAACGTTGCAATAGGTCTACAAATGTTGCCCAAAGAATTGTTGCATTGAAAATTTCCGAGGCAATATTTTTCTAAGTAAGCGTTGCCACAGCTGAAAAAGTGTTGCTGTAGATTTTTTGCAGCGCATACTAAAGGCAACATTTTACATAATGTTGCCTTACATCTAAGGCATTTAAAACTTATGGTAACAGTTTTTATGTGTTCCCCAAAGCTAGTTTTCTGGTAGTGCACGTAATAGTTGTATTGTACCTTGAGGGTTTGAATCAACATTTTGTGAGAGTGATCTTGCATCCAAAGGAATAGTCGTGGTATAATACCTTGAACTAAGTCCTTTTGTTAGATTTCTAATCACACCATACATGATACAAGTTGTCACCGTGGCTTTATCAATGGTGCGTGTTCCGGTCATATGCAAGAATCTCCTATCGTGAGTGTGTTTGGAGTATAGCCAAGTCTCACAACGGCGACCCCACTGTTACACTCACTTAGGTGAATCCTCCAAGGATGACCTGTAACTAAGCCCCCCCCCTGGCCAAAGATACGCCTTTGGAATTGTTATGAGGAATATATATCCTCAACCTCAGATGTCACAATAAGGGCACCATTATCAAGGGAATGGGACCAGGGAAAAACGCCACAAGAAATACTGTAGTTTGTGCTCTACCAAGTCAACCACATAAACAGCTTTGTTTCTACCTGTTGAGCTTTGCCCATGGGACCGCCATACCTCCGAATATGGTTTTCCACTGCATTGACATATTTTAAAGGCTTTATAATTCCCATTTCCCCCGATGATTCAACTACTTTTGGTCGCGTCAGTCCCTTTGTAAGCAGATCCACAATATTGTTCTCTGACATGACAAAATTAACAAAAATCACTCCATGAGAAAGTGCATGTCTTATAGATTTATGTCTCACAGCTAAAAGCCTCCTTTTCTCATTATAATGTTCACTTTTTGCTCTACCAATAGCTACTTAACTATCGCAATGTAAAGAAATAGGAGGAATAGGCCTGGGTAATAAATGAATATCATTAACCAAACTCTTAAGCCATTCAGCTTCTGCACATACAACATTGAAGGCAATTAACTCTACTCCGTGGTGGATCGTGATATTATCACCTGTTTTATAGATTTCCACGAAACTGCATCACCTGCTAATGTAAAAATATAACCACTCGTTGATTTAGTTTTCAATGAAATAGTGATCCAATTGGCATCACTGTAATCCTCTAAAGCAGCAGGAGCACTTGTGTACTAAATTGCATAGTTCATAGTCCCTTTTAAATATTTTAGAACCCTTTGTAATGTGTTCCAATGAGATGTGTCAGGATTATGTGTGTACCAACCCAATCTCCTAACCGCACAAAGAATGTTCAGATGGTTCATCAGGTTCGAATCTTAAGGAGAAATGGTCAAATTTACCTCTTTTGGTTCGTAATGTACTTATTTGGTTGGTTTGCTTGTTTTTTAGGAGTTTTGCCAAAGAGACGAGAAACTCACCAACTTTAATAAGGAATGAGGCATTTGGGATGCATTTCGAGGTGGAATAGAGGTCCAAGAAGTCCTGGGAACTAAGAGAGAAGAATTGGGGAGAGTTTCTGCCGAACCAGAAAATTGGCATGGGGCCCCATGCCAGGTGGCACGACTGTGCCACTGTGGCATGGGTACCCCATGCCAAGTGGCACGATCGTCCCATCCCCCAGTTTTCACGATAAAAGCCGATTTTCGACCATTTTTGCAGAGGAATGGCACGACCGTGTCACCCTGGCACGGTCGTCCCCCGGAGGCCTGTCGTCCGGCTTCGCGATTTTCTATTTAAGCCCTCTTTGGGGGTTTTTGTGGGGGGTCGCTCGGGGGCCGCTTGGTGCTTGTCTTTGGCGATTTTTAGGCTAGGTTTTAGGTCAGTTTGTCAAATAAAACCTCAATAGGAGGATTAGTTTAGGATTGAAGATTGTAATCTTGGATTCAACCTTTGGATTTCATGTTCCTTCTATCAATTCAAGACTAAGTTTTCTTCTAGTTTCTCTATTTATTTCATTGTTGTTCTTGTTTATGTTTTGTTGGTTTAATTCTTGTATTTGTTTAGTTTAGTTTATATGTTTAGTTTTCATTGTTGATTTATGTTATTTAGTCGTTTAGATTCGTTTTATTTCATTCGCTTTGTTTTCTTGTTCAAGTTTATGTTCTTGTTTGTTAGTTTAGGTTTTGATGTGTTTGTGATGTTTACCTGGTAGATTGTTTTGGCTTGGATTGTGATTAGCCTCTTGATGGCTAATTAGTCTTGTATTTGGTCTAACCATACCCAACCTATGCTTATAACTTAGAGTTTTCCTTCACGGCCGTCAAGTGTTCGATGAAATGCTTAAAAGAGATTTCATCCATATTTTTTGGCAGTTGGCTTATGCTGAGAGGTAAGGTCAATTTGCTAGTGTGGGAAAGGAAATAGCCAAGTTCAGGACATGAAAATAGTATTCGGTTCGAGCTAGGTCCAGGGTTACTAATTTTGTGGTCTAATTAGGCTAACCCCATGAAAATAGGTGGTTAGGCTAGTTAGACTAGCTCATGGCCCTTGAGAGAGGGCTTGGGTGGTATTTGATGGTGCAACCGATCATCTCTCGTTCATGATTTAGTTTGGGTAGGTTAGGACTCGTCCCAATTAGTTGGCTCATTTATTAGTCAAATCACAACTTCAAGTCGCTTTTTCAATGTTTGTTAGCGTAGTTTAATTTACCCTCTTTTCCTTTGATTTTACGTAGCTCGAGACGCTTTAGTTAGCCCTAGCAGTTGGAAACACAACTCTCTGTGGACAACACCCTCAGTATTCAACGATACACCTTGCACTTGGGGTTTATAAATATTAAAACTGTGTTTTTTTTCCTAACACATGCACATCAGTACCAAATATCAAAATGTCAACAACATGGAGACAAAGTACGACATAAGAATTCTCTACAAGCTTCAAATATACACACTGATTACCTTTATTAATATGAAATCCATTGGATAACATAACTCTATCAAATTTTTAGTGCCATTGAATAGGAGCCTGTTTTAGTACATAAAGTGACTTTACAAGCTTAGGCACTCTATTCTCGTTGCCAGGCACTAAAAGCCCTTCTGGTTGTTTCACATAAACTTTGTCTTCTAATTCTCCATTTAAAAACACCCTTTTCACATCCATTTGATGACTTTACAATTTATAAATAGAAGTAATAGCAATCAACATTCTAATTGTAGCAATTTTAGATACAGGAATAAGTATAAAAAAGTCAACTTTTTTTTTCTTATTTGTGACCTTCAACTACTAATCTCGCCTTGATTTTTTGTATTGAACCATCAGTTCTAAGTTTCCTTCTAAAAATCCAATTACATCCAAATGATTTGGAATCGGGTTGAAGATCAGGTAGCACCTATGTTTTATTAACCATAATAGCGTCGGTTTCATTATTTATAACTTGTTTCCAAAATATGGCATGAATAGACAACATAACCTCTTTATAAGTTTTAGGATCATCTTCAAGCAAATATGTATAAAAATCATCACCAAAACTCTTCTCAAATTGGTGTAGACAATTTTTTTTCATCGGAAAAATATTCCTAAAGAAAACTGCATCTCTAGACTCAATAATAGTATTATTAGAAATTTCAGAAGTTTCTGAGTTAACATAAAAAATCTATAGGTATTACTATTTAGAGAATAACTAATAAAGACACATTCAACAGTTTTAGGGGCAATCTTCCTTTTCTTCACAATAAGAATATTCACCTTAGCCAAGCAGCCCCATACTTTCAAATGTTTAATACAAGCTTTTTTGTTCTTCCACAATTCATAAGGGGTCCTTTTAGAATTTTCAAAAGGTACTCTATTTAGAATTAAGCAAGCAGAATATAAGGTGTCAGCCCAACAATTAATAGGCAAACATAAAGTAAGAAGCATATCATTTACCATATTAAGCAAAGTTCTAATTTTTTCTTTCAACTACTCATTAGACTGTGATGCATAATAAGGAGTCACCTCATGTATTATACCATATTCATCACAAACCCCTACCATTTCGATAGGAGCATACTCGCAACCTCTATCAGACATTAGAATTTTTAATTTCTTTCCTCACTAATTGTTGACTTTAGCCTTACAAATTTTAAACTTGTCAACCAAATCACTCTTAGAGGTAGTCAAATATATCTTGTAGTACTTAGAGAAATCATCGATAAATGTTATAAATACTAACTACCACCACAAGCCTAAACATGTTGACTGTCACCAACATCACTATGAATTAATTCTAGTAAGACAGTATTTTCCTCCAGAGCTTTAAAAGGTTTTCTTGATTGTTTAGCCTCCACACAAATTTAACATCTATCATTCACATTAACATGCGATTTTAGGGATTAGGCCTATCTGCATCATCTATTTAATAGTTTTCTTATTCACGTGACCAATTCAACCATGCTAAGTGTCACGACATTCAGCATTAGCGATGGATAATTATGAATCAGAAATTGCATTACTAGAAGAAGGTATTACACTCAATTTGTATAAGCCATCTAACAAGAATTTACTAAGGAAATGACCATGTCTACTAATTACAACTTTATTGTAACATAAACATTATAAGAATGTTAGTCTAGTGAACACATACTAATCAAATGTTTTCTAATATTAGGAACATGATAAACACCATCTAACTCCAGAAGTTTTTCAAATGACAACTTTAACTTGACTTCACCTTCTCCTAAGACTCGAGCCACACTCTCATTCCCCATGCTCATAGTTCTTGTGCTTGATACCTGATAGGATGAAAATAAGGTTTTATTAGCGCACACGTAAACATTAGCCCTAGAGTGTATCCACCAATCATTTGAGTTAAGTATTGAATTTAACTGAAAGCTCCCAATAAAATACCTGTTAGCTGGTGAATTTGAGGTGGCCCCTATAGTCACGACATTGGCCGATGGTTAGGGGACAATTGACTTGAAGGGGACTTCCTATTCTGACGATGACGAAAGTAGCAATTCATAGCAATACAATTCATGCCTCCACATACCCAACATTGCCTTCTACCTTGATTATTACCTTTAGTCTTATTGTCATTTGACTTCTTGCCCCCATTCTAGAAAAATCTTTTAGGACTATTTTTCTTGAATTTATTAGGTCTAGGTTTATGAGGACCTCCAACTGTGAGAGCCTTACCTTGAAAATAATTTTTTGATGTTTAGAAGAAATATGCTTGTCCTCAATTCTCAAAGCGGGGAACAAATCATCTAAAGAAAATTGATCAGACTTTTCTCTAAGACCTTCAGCAAATTTAAACCAAGATGCAGGCAATATTTTTTAATAGTATAAGCAATATAGACTAACTGAGTTAGTTCAGCTCGCCTCATTTTCAACTCATAGATCGAGTTTTCAAAATCATAAAGCTGGTTAGATAGATTTTTGTTATCAACAATCTAAAAATCAAACCAATCGTTAATACTGACCCTCACAAGACTCTTTTCAGCAGTGGCATATCTTTGGTATAACCCAGTCCATAAATCACAAGTAGTTTTGGTGTGGCAAAAAATGTGATAAACACTATCAGACAAAGCACTTAAGATACGACCATGACAAATCACATCTTTATCAGCAATGCCATCTTTTTCTAGGATCATTGACGTTATTACAAATATCTCCATTTGTCAGAGCTTTGTTAAACTTTTCAGCTTGTTCTTTAAGGCTGCCGTGAATAATATAGAAAAGGTCTAGCTCCATTAACCAGAACTTCATCTATTGCTACCAACATAGGAAGTTTTTTCCATAAAAATTTTCTTGTTTGCTCGTCAAGGATTTTAGTGCATCCCTTTTTCAAAATTAGTAGAAAACTAGAAATTTCCTCTCTAAACTTGGTGGAAAATATAAAATGTAAATCCCGAAAATTAATAAAACAATCTTCAAGGGAATTCTACGATTTGGGAAAGTGACAATAAATATGAATAACAACTTAATAAAGATAATAATAAGATGAGGTAAGAAAGGCCTGGGTCAAAACACGCCATAAAACTCTCTTTAGAGAAGAAATGCTCCCACTGCACTGGTTAGATATTTAAAATAAAACCCTCTCCCAAGATTCAACATCCCGACAGTTCTTCTCGAATGCAGCGATCTAAACCCTAAACCAAGTTTCAATTAAATGCTAAATTAGAAAATAAATTTTTGTATATAATTTATAAGAAAGTAATAAGAATTTTCCTCAATAAGAATACTGAAACTATTAATAAAACTAATTAATAGTTGTAAATGTGGAGAAAATCAAAAAGGGACTTTTTCATAGTAATAGATAGAGCAGTAGAAAGCTATAGACATGCTTTTTGTTTTTTGTGTGTAAAAACCCTAAAAGGACTACCTTATTTATAGTGAGAGACACTATACTAGCCTTACCCCATTTCTCCATATCCCACAAAAGTCTCCAAAATTAGCGGATGAGAACCCACCATTTAATGAGTCAATTAGCTACTTTTATTGTTGTCTATACAAAATAAATCCTTCCAAAAATAGTAAACTTCAAAAATAGAAACATGCTCCCGTGACTTTATAAATTAAGCCTTCACATAAGATAAAAGATAAAATAAAATAAAATAAAAAAAACAAAATAAAATAAAGAATTTCACATAGTCATTCATGAACCTCAAACTTAAAAAATATTAATTTTAAATCACAATTTTCCAACATTTCCCCGCATGATTTAAAATCAAAGATCTTTTTTCTCTTTTGAAATGAGCATACAATACCACATAACAGTTGTATGGTGCCTTTTAGGTTTGAACCAACACTAAGTGAAAGTGAATTTCCATCCAAATGAACAGTAGTGATATAATATCATGAACTAAGTCATTTTGTTTGATTTCTAATGACACCACATATGGTTGAGTTGTCACTGTGGCTCTATCAGTGGTGCCCATTCTAGTCATGCGCAAGAATCTTATATCATGAGCATCCTTAGAGTATAGCCAAGTCTCACAGTGGCTACCCCAACTGCCACACTCACTTTGGTGAATCCTCCAAGGATGACCTGTGATTAACCCCCCCCCCCCCACGCTCATTACACATGCCTTTAGACTCATTAAGAAGAATATATCTCGTCAACCTCAAATGTCACATAAAGGGCATCATTATCATAGGAATGGGACTTGGCTAAAACCCCACTAGAAATATTGTAGTTTGCACTTTTCCAAGTCAACCATATAAGCAACTTCATTTCTGCCCGTTGAACTTCTGTTCATGGAATCATACCTCCGAAGACAGGTAGCACTACGTTGACTTATTTTATATCTTCAGTCCCATTTTCCTCAATCATTCAACTACTTTTTGATGTGTTAGTCCCTTTGTGAGCATGTTTGCAATATTGTTTTCTAACCTGACAAAATCAACAGAAATCACACCATGAGAAAGTGCATGTCTTATAGATTTATGTCTCACTGTTAAATGCCTCCTCGCCTCGTTATAACTTTTACTTTTTGCTCTAGCAATAGCTACTTGACTGTCAGAATGTAAAGAAATAGGAGGAACAAGCGTAGCTGATAAAGGAATATCATTAATCAACCCCTTACACCATTCAGCTTCTGTGCATGCGGCATCCAAGGCAATTAACTCTGCCTCCACGGTGGATTGTGATGTTATCGTCTATTTTGTAGATTTCCAACAAACTACACCACCTACTAATGTAAAAATATAACCACTAGTTGTTTTAGTTTCTTGTGAATTGTTATCGTTTTAATTTACCGCAAGTGCACGGCGTAGCTGTAGCTAGCAACCGGCAAGTACGGGTCAAACCCACAGGCAACTTGGCTTCAACTACTAGAATTAATTAGATAACTAAAGCTAGGCAATCAAATTCGTGGTTGAGGACTAAACTAAGTGAAACGATAGCAATTAAGAAGTGTAATAAACAACAGAATAGAAAATACCTGAGTTGGGATTAACAACACGATTATGTTAGCGAACTGATTACTAACCCAACCAAATGTCCCCCAAGCATGCATTACGAATGAATAGATTGTCATATAAGCTCATCTCCTCCCTCTCTCAAGGGTTGAAAACTAATCCCAGAACTATAGTCGCCTATTTTCATGGGACTAAAAGTCGAAGGATTACAAGATTCACAATCTCGAATCCCAATTAGAATCTTAACTATTTTCATGTTAAAACCCTAACTGTCTACTAAGACACACTAGGTAAAGGTTTCATCTCTCAACGTTCCCCTAAACTCCAATTAAAAGGACGAATGTTCTTTCGAGCATTTCGTCGAATAGTTGGCGTGCATAGTAGAATTCATATTTGCAAAACAAAGGGGGAGAAAGGATTGGGCCAACACAAAATTCAACTATACATAATCGGCATCAATCCCAACCTAAGTTGAAGGACATAGCCTATAATCATGTTTAACACAACAATCAAAGCATTCAATCCAATAACCATGACAACCAAACACAATTAAGAAAAAGAGGAAGGCGAGTTGGGATAGAACTTGGAATTAATCGTATAAACTGAACGCAGAATCAAACTTCAATCCAAAATTACAATCCAAGAGCGTGAAGATTAAACTCTAAAACTAAACCTAAAATCGCCTAAACAAACGTGTGGGAAGAGAAAAACTGAATGAAACTAAATAATGTTCAAAGCAGCCCCGAGGGAAGATTTAAGTCGCGACGCGGAACGGGGGTGGCACGGTCGTGCCCAAGGGCATCGGGTGACCGTGCCAAAAGTCTGCCTGAACTACCCAGGACCGACACAAGTAGCACGGGTGTGCCACTTGGCACGGCTAGGCCGTGCCACTTGGCACCCCGGCCAAGTGTGTCGGTTCTGGTGGGTCCCCCGTGCTCCGTGGGTCTGGTTTCCTGGTGCTTCCGTGGAACGCTTTGTTGCGGCTTTTCTCCCTTCTTAGCACCTCTTTCTGCCAAGTATTAACTATCTTTCAGTTCCTTCAACAAAGTTCCTGAAATTATAGAAAGACGTCATATGGGTGAAATATATGCGTAAGAGGTTGATTTTACCCTTCTCTGATGTGATAAAGCATGCAAATATAGGAGAGATCGGGTCAAATACGCGCTTAAGTATGGTACAAATAGAGGTTCACCACACCCCCATGCTTATCTCTTGCTTGTCCCCAAGCAAGACTATGCTATGAAGATCAGGGAGGATGGTGGACCTCTAAACACACCTCTTTAAAGGAAAGGGTGGAGGACCAACGAATCACGCTAATCGTGCAATCAAAGGTGGTCAAGTCAAGGTGTGCCAGATAATCTTAATAAAAGCACATGCAATGTCATCCATGAATCACCTTGCCCAAATGAAACACACCGCACACCCCAATGTTGAAACACATAGTAGGACATAACCTTCCTCAACAAATAGTGAATAAGCAAGACTGGTAGGACCTCACTTTATGGCAAAGTGGAACATTCTCCTCAATGTGTTTGAAATATGTAACAAGGGCACACTCAATACTCCAACCAATTAGGCAAGCTACCATATGCTTGGTAACGTTCTCCACTCTCCACCGCGAGAATGCAATATGCAATGTGGTAGGGGAAGTGGTGAACGGCAGTGTAGCCAACACCTCCCTATGGCAGAAGTCGGGCATCAGCGTCGCCCAAGGAGGTCCATCGATAGCAACAGGAGGCGGTAGGGGTGGAGGAAAATGGAAGTTCACGCGCTCGCCACAAATGGTGAAGGACATGGTGCCAGTCTGCACGTCAAACACCGCCCCTACGGTCGCAAGGAATGGGCGACCGAAGATGAGTGGGGCCGAAAAGTCCTCATCCATGTCAAGAACAATAAAATCGTAGGGAATGAGGAACTTGCCCACCTGAATTGGGACATCCTCCAGGATGCCTACGGGCTGCCTAGTGGAGCAGTCTGCAAGCTGCATAGTTAGGCTGGTAGGGGTGAGGTCCCGCAGTTGCAGCTTCTTCCAGAGAGAGAGCGGCATGAGACTTATGCTGGCCCCCAGATCACAAAGGGCTCTCAATCTGCATATCCCCTATGCAGCATGGAATACAGAAACTGCCAGGATCCTGCAGCTTTGATGGCGAGCGCTTTGGTAGAAGTGCGCTGTAGGATTCGATGACGGGGGTGACTGGGATGTCCCTTGGATCTCCCTTCTTGGATAAGAGCTCTCGTAGAAATTTAAATTGCACAGGGGCATTCTTGAGAGCGTCTAGGAAAGGGCTACCGGCATAGATTCGACGTAAGATTTCCAAGAATTGCACAAATCTAGGTTCAAGCTGACATAGCTTGGACCATGCTAGTGGCTGAGGGTAAGGCACTGGCGGCTGATAGGGACAAGTGGGAGGTGTAGGGGTGGCCTCCTCAGTAGAACTCATACTCTCTTCCTTCTTCTTCCTTTCAGTTCCTGCAGAATCAGGAACTGGAACTACCTCTTGGAGAACCACCACTGGGCTCTCCTCTAACCCCTCGTCCATCGTGGAGATGGCATTGATGTGACCTCAGGGGTTAGTCTCGGGTTGGCTCGACAGATGCCCTTGAGGTCGGGACAGGAGGCTCACTTGTTGAGCAATTTGGGCAATCTACGTGTCCATCGTCTTCTGATGGGCGGCCACGGCATCTACCATGGAGGTCAGTAGATGGATAGACTCCTTAAGAGTCTCATTGGTAGTGGTCTGGGTCGCTATGAAGCGCTCCATAAGACTCTCCAGGTGAGATGTAGGTTCAGGAGGTGGTGGGGGTGGAGTGTAAGGAGCGCGGTTGTGGAAACCGGGTGGCTGGATGGAGTTATGAGGGTGAGGGTTGGGATTTTTGTAGAGGGGATTTGGATGACTCTTCCAACCCTGGCTATAGGTGGTGGGGTGGGGGTTATTTTGAGGAGGTGTGGTATAAGTGTGGTATGCATTGACATGTTCAATGCTGGAGGGAGCATTGTAACATTCAATGGAGGTGTGCCTCTGGATGCCACACGCCTCGTAGTATGCATGGGTCCCCATGGATGGCCCTGAAGATCCACCTAGAGTGGGGGAGGTGCTCACTTTGTCTAGCCTCTGTGCTAGCGCATCCACCCGACTAGCTAGAAGGGTCACAGCGTCGACCGCGTACTTGCCATTGCTCCTGTGCGGGGTCGCTCTATCACTTGCCCAATGATAATTGTTGGAAGCCATCTCTTCCAACAAAACCTTTGCTGCCTCGATCGACCTACCCATGAGAGCTCCTCCTGCAGCGGCATCCACTGAGATTTTCACTGACTGCTCTAATCCATTGTAGAATGTCTGGACTAGAAGCCAATAAGGAACGCCATGATGAGGGCACTGCCGCTGGAGGTCCTTGAACCTCTCTGAAGCCTCATAAAGGGACTCGTCATCCCTCTGAAAGAATGAAGTAATCTCAGTCCTTAGCTTTGGAGTCTTGCCCAGTGGAAAATACTTGCTGAGGAAGGCCTTGGAGAGCATCTCCCAGGTGGTGAATGAGTTGGGTTCTCCATTTTGTAACTAGTCACTGGCTCTGTCCCTCAGCGAGAAAGGGAAAAGCCGCAGCCTAATTGCATCAGCGGACGCCCCGTTGATTTTGATAGTGTCGCACTTCACAAGAAACTTGCGAAGATGCACACTGGGGTTTTCGGACGGGTGTCCGCTAAATTGCTCCCGCTCCACAAATGAGATAAGTGCTGGGCTGAGCTCGAAGTTGTTAGCCTCGACTGTAGGTCTAACTATGGAGGAGGTTATGCCCGATGCTTGGGGGAGGGCATAATCGCGCAACACTAGTTGATCCTGCTCAGCCATTGTGACTCGTGCTTGGTGCCTCTTTCTTGCACTGCTTTGCCTTCGGGTGGTGGCTTCGATTTCTAGGTCAAGGGGAGCAAGTGGTCGCTCCCTTTGACTACGCCTGCGCATACAAAACCAGGGCGTAAACAATTTCAAGAACAAATAGGCTAAGGGGGAAGCGAGGAGATAAAAAAAAGAAAAAGAAAAATCCAAATCCAGAGTTCGCTAACCGATTCTAATATTGAAGGGCGCAAGTTCCCCGGCAACAGCGCCAAAAACTTGTTATCGTTTTGATTTACCGCAAGTACACGACGTAGCTGTAGCTAGCAACCGGCAAGTACGGTCGAATCCACATGGAACATGGCTTCAACAACCAGAATTAATTGGACAACTCAAGCTACGCAATTAAATTCGTGGCTGACGACTAAACTAAGTGAAACGATAGCAATTAAGAAGTGTAATAAACAACATAATAGAAAACACCTAGGTTGGGATTAACAACACAATTATGTTAGCGAACCGATTACTAACCCAACCAAATGTCCCCCAAGCATGCAGTACGAATGAATAGATTGTCACATAAGCTCATCTCCTCCCTCTCTCAAGGGTCGAACAGTAATCCGAGAACTATAGTCGCCTATTTTCATGGGACTAAAAGTCGAAGGATTACAAGATTTATAATCTCGAATCCCAATTAGAATCTTAACTATTTTCATGTTGAAACCCTAACTTTCTACTAAGACGCACTAGGTAAAGGTTTCATCTCTCAACGTTCCCCTAAACCCCAATTAAAAGGACGAATGTTCTTCCGAGCATTTCATCGAACAGTTGGCGTGCGTAGTAGAATTCATATTTGCGAAACAAAGGGGGAGAAAGGATTGGGCCAACACAAAATTCAACTATACATAATCGGCGTCAACCTAAGTTGAAGGATTTAGCCTATAACCATGTTCAACACAACAATCAAAGCATTCAATCCAATAACCATGACAACCAAACCTAAAACAATTAAGAAAAAGAGGAAGGCGAGTTGGGATAGAACCTGAAATTAATCGTATAAACTGAAGGCAGAATCAAACTTCAATCCAAAATTACAATCCAAGAGCGTGAAGATTAAACTCTAAAACTAAACCTAAAATCGCCTAAGCAAACGTCTGGAAAGAGAAAAACTGAATAAAACTGAATAATGTTCAAAGCAGACCCGAGGGAAGATTTAAGTCGTGACGCGGAACGGGGGCGGCACGGTCGTGCCTAGGGGCATGGGGTGACCGTGCCAAAAGTCTGCCTGAACTACCCAGGACCGACACAAGTGGCACGAGTGTGCCACTTGGCACCCCGGCCAAGTGTGCCAGTTCTGGTGGGTCCCCCGTGCTCCGTGGGTTCGGTTTCCTGGGGCTTCCGTGCAATGCTTTTTCGCCGCTTTTCTCCCTTCTTAGCGTCTCTTTCTGCCAAAAATTAACTATCTTTCAGTTCCTTCAACAAAGTTCCTGAAATTACAGAAAGACGTCATATGGGTGAAATATATGCGTAAAAGGTTAATTTGACCCTTCTCTGACGTGATAAAGCATGCAAATATAGGAGAGATCGGGTCAAATACGGGCTTAAGTATGGTACAAATAGAGGTTCATCATGAATCAATTATCCAATTGGCATCATTGTAACCTTCTAAAGCAAAAGAAAAACCTGTATAGTGAATTACATAGTTCATAGTCCCCTTCAAATATTTTAGAACCTTTTCGAATGCGAACCAATGTGATGTATTAGGACGATGTGTATACCTATCCAATCTCCCAACCACACAAGCAATGTCCTATCCAGTATGGTTAATCAGGTGCAATAATGATCTGATTATATGGGAGTATTTGTATTAAGATATGCTACCACCTTTATTCTTTTTCAAACTAATACTTGGATCAAAGGGGTATATAAAGGGCTCACGTCATAATAATTAAATTTTTTCAATAGGTTTTCAAGATATTGTTATTGACTGAAGGAAATTAAATCACCATGTCTTATGATTTTAATAGCTAAAATAACATCAATTGGATCAGGACCTTCATATCAAAACTATCATTCAAGAATTTCTGTGTGTCATTTATTACATGCATATCACTACCAAATATCAAAATGTCATCAACATATATAGAGGCAAAGCACAACATAAGAATTCCCCACACATTTTCCATATACACACTAATCGCCTTTATTAATATGAAAACCATTAGACAACATAACTTTACCAAATTTTTCATGTCATTTTATACAAGACTGTTTTAGTCGATAAAGCAACTTTACACGCTTACACACTTTATTCTCTTGGCCAGACACTAGAAACCCTTTTTCTTGTTTGTAACTTTGAGCTACTAATCTTATTTTCTATTTAACCATCAGTTCTAAGCTTTTTTTCCAAAAATCCATTTACACCCAACTGCTTTAAAACCAACTGGAAGATCATTTAGCACCCATGTTTTATTAACCATAATGGAGTCATTCGTTTTCAAGCAAATACATATAAAAATCATCACCAAAACTTTTATTCTTTCCTCTCCTTTTACTCCTCCTGGGTTCAAAATATTTTTTATCATTAATATTGCCATCATTATTTAAAGTAAAACTAGAAGAAGAATCATTAGAAATTGGTCTAAACAATTTATCTTTCATAGGAAATATATTCTCAAAGAAAACTACATCTCTAGACTCAATAATAGTATTATTGGAAATTTTAGAAACTTTTGAGTTAAACATCAAAATTTGAGAGTAACCAACAAATACAAAGTCAACAGTTTTAGGGCCAATTTTTTTTCTCCACGATAGGAATATTCACTTTAGCTAGCACCCCCACACTTTGAAGTATTTAATAGAAGGTTTTTTTATTCTTCCACAATAAATAAGGGGTCCTTTTAGAATTTTTAAAAGGCACTCTATTAAGAATTAAACCAGCGGAATATAAGGCATCAACCCAACAATTCATAGGCAAATCAGAAGTTCGAAGCGTCGCGTTTACCATATTAAGCAAAGTTCTATTTTTTTCTTTCAATTACTCCATTAGACTGTGGTGCATAAGGAGTCACCTCATGTATTATGTCATGTTTGTTACAAAACTCTACCATTTCAGTAGGAGCATACTCAGAACCTCTGTCAGATTTTTGAATTTTTATTTTCTTTTCTAACTGATTCTCAACTTCATCCTTACAAATTTTAAACTTGTCAAACAAATCACTCTTGGAGCTAGTCAAATATGTGTAGCAGTATTTAGAGAAATCATCAATAAAGGTTATAAAATACTGACTACCACCATACGTCAAAACACATTGACTATCACAAACTTACTATGAATTAATTTTAGTAAGTCAGTATTTTTCTCCATAGATTTAAAGGCTTTTGTTGGTTGTTTAGCCTCCACATAAACTTGATATCTATCATGCACGTTAACATGTGATTTAGGAATCAGGCCTAAAATGCGTCATCTTTTTAATGATATTTTTATTTACATGACTAAGACTACCATACCAAGGATTGCAATATTCGGTATTAGCAACAGATAATTGTGAATCAGAAATTGCATTACTAGAAAAAGGCAATGCACTCAATCTATATGAGCCATCTAACAAGAAACCTTTACTAACAAATTAACCATGCCTACTAATTACAACTTTATTGGAACCAACATAAACATTATAATGATGTTTGTCTAGCGAAGGCATACTAATCAAATGTTTTCTAATATTACAAACAGGATAAACACCATCTAACTCCAGAAATTTTCCAAACGACAACTCTAACTTGACTTGGCCTTCTCCTAGGACTTGAGCCACACTCCCATTCCCCATGCTCACAGTTCTTGTGCCTGATATCTGATAGGATGAAAATAAGGCTTTATCAGCACATATGTGAACATTAGCCCCCAAGTCAGTCCACCAATTATTTGAGTTAAGAATTGAATGTAACCCTGGGCTACCAACCAAATATTTGTTTGTTGGGGAATCCAAGGTGGCCTCCACAATCACGACATTGGCCTATGGCTTAGGGGGCAAGTGACCTTTAGGGGACTTCTAATTCTGACCATAAAGGACGTAGCAATCCTTAGCAATATGGTTTGTGCCTCCACATACCCAACATTGCCTTCTACATTAATTATTACCTTTAGTCTCATTGTCATTCAACGTATTGCCCCCATTCTTGAAAAATCTATTTGGACCATTTTTCTTGAATTTATTCGGTCTAGGTTATGGAGTACCTTCAACTCTGAAAGCCTTAGCTTGAAAATCAGTTTTCGGAATTTTGGAAGAATGATGTTTGTCCTTAATTCTCAAAGCGAAGACCAAATCATATAAAGAAAACTAATCAGACTTCTTTTTAAGACCTTCAGTAAATTTTGACCAAGACAGAGCAATTTTTTAATAGCAGAAACAACATAGACTAACTTATTTTGTTCAACTCCCATCATTTTCAACTCATAGACCAAGTTTTCAAAATCATGAAGTTGATCAAGCAGATTGTTATTATCAACAAATTGAAAATCAAACCAATCATTAGTATTGACTTTCATAAGATCCTTTTCAGTAGTAGCATAACTTTGGTCCAAAGCAGCCCATAAATCACAAGCAGTTTTGGTATGGTAAAAAATGCGATAAACATTATTAGAAAAGCACTAAAGATACCACCGTGGCAAATCACATCTTTATCAGCAATGCCATATTTTCAGGATCATCAACCTTTTTAGAAATATCTCCATTGTTCGGAGTTTTGTCATACTTTTTAACTTGTTCTTTAAGGTTGTCATGGATAATATAGCAAAGGCCTAACTTAGTTAACCAAAACTCCGTCTGTTAACATAGGAAAATTTTTCCATCAAATTTTTCAGGTTTGCTAATCAAGGCATTTACTACATCCGTTTTTCCAAATTAGTAGAAAACTACAAATTTCCTTTCTCAACTTATTGGAAAATAGAAAATATAAATCAAAAAAATTAATACAATAGCCTTTAAGGGAATTCTACTATTTAGGAAAGCGATAATAAATACGAATAACAACTTAACAAATATAAAAATAAGATAAGGTAAGAAAGGCCTAGGCCAGAGCATACTATAGCACTCTCCTTAGAGAGGAAATGCTCCCACTCCACTAGTTAGATACTAAAGATGCAACCCTCTTCAAAGATTCAACAACCCACCAGTTCTTCTACAATGCAACAATCTGAACCCCAAATCAAGTTTCAACTCAATGCTAAAAAAGAAAATAAATTTGTGTAGGAAATATTGATTCAGTCAATAAAATTGATTAATAGTTCTTAATGTAGAGGAAATCAAGAAGGGCTTTTTCAAAGTAAAAGGTAAGGCAGTAGAAGGCTATAGAGATGCTTTTCATTTTTTGTGTGTAAAAACCTATGAACGACTAGGCTATTTATAGTGAAAGACACTATACTGGCCGTTGTTGCATTTCTCCATATCCCACAAAAGTCTCCAAGATAAGTGGATAAAAACCCACCATTTAATGAGTCAATTATGTACTTTTGAAAATATGCTCCCATGACTTTAGAAAATAGGTCTCCACATAAGTTAAAACAACAACAACAACACCTCCCAGTATGAGTCCCGTTTTTGTAGAGTGTGGAGAGATCCAGATGTAGGCAACCTTACCTCTGCTGGCATCTCTACCTGTAGAGAGACTGATTCCAAGAGACCCACAAAAACAAGATGTTATGAAAACACTTTATAGAAGAAGGATTTTGTGAAAACATTTAATGGAAAAAATTAAGGATATGCAGCAAGGAATGAACTGAGAAATACTAATAGATTAGGTTGCCGTAGCTATGTAAACATAAGTACAATATAGCACAGGAAGGTACTATACCTTAACAACCAGAGGTAGGCAAACAATGTCTCTTTCTACATGGAAGTACTACTTGCATACAAACACAACATATGAAAAAACCACTACCAAAACTACCGTACTGCAACCAAAAGACACCTACGAGGCCAACTCTCTATGATCTAAGATCTTAATCCTATCCCACCTTTGTCTCCTATGATGGGGCATGTCCTCCGTCAATCTTATTACTTTCAAGTCCTCTCTAATCACCTCGTCGAAACTCTTCTTTGGTCATCTCCTCTCTATTTTACCTTCGGGGATGTTAATCCTCTCACATCTTCTCACTGGAGCATCCAACCTCCTTCTTGTTACATGGTCAAACCATCTAAGTCTTGTTTCTCTCATCTTGTGTTCGATAGGGGCCACGTTAACTAAGTCCTTGATTACTCCATTCCTAATTCTATCTATTCGCGTATAACCACATATCTACTAATCATCTTCATCTCTGCTACCATCAACCTTTAAACCTGTGTCTATTTTAGATATCAACACTCCCATCCATACAGTACAGTAGGTCTAACTACCGTATGATAGACTTTGCCTTTCAATACTATAGGCACCCTCTTATCACACAACACACTTGAGGTATACTTCCATTTTTGCCAACCAACTTTGATTAAAAGATAAAATAAAATAAAATTTTCACTTAGCCAATCATCAACCTCGAACTTAAAAAAAAAATTAATTTTAAATCATAATGTTCCAACATATCATACGTCAAATTAAAGTGAAGCAAAAGAGAATTTGAAAGGACTACAATGAATTTCGTAAGGCGGTAAGGTGACATGGATAGGAGTTCCACATTGCACAAGTAATGGGAGGGTCTTGGGGTTATAAATGGCGGGGCCACACACCTCAGTAGATTGGCCTTTTGAGGAGAGAGTAATGGCCCTCTGACAAGTGGTATCAAAGAAAAATCCGGCTCTGATATCTCACCAAATGCTTCAACAGAATAGGGTGGGTGGGGACTCTACCTGTGATGAAAGCGCCACATGATTGGGTAGGAGAGAATGTCACGGATAAGAGTTCCACATCAGATAAGTGATGGGAGAGTGATGAGCTTATAAATGGTAGCATTGTACACCCCATCAGATAGACCTTTTAGGGAGAGAGATAGAGAGTAATAACCCATGACAAAGGGTAGAAGACAAAGGATAGAAGACGACGGGGGATTACCTGTGACATGCATGTTTAAATACACCCACCCAATTTTTCTCGAGTTCTTATTTAGTAACATCCAGCCTAGCTTGCTAGGTAGGTTCAAAACATAGGTTTTTCTATTTTTATTTTTATTTTTATTTTTTTGGAGATGGGTGGATTTTTTTTTGGTGCGGGGGGTGGGTTGGACATTGATAAAAAAAACCAAAATGGAGGACATATGTCTCTTCGCCAATCTTCCTAGGTAGACCAAGTTACGCTGTAGTTTTAACAAATTTATTTCAATGTATTTCCCTTGCCCAACGCCCACCCTAACTCCCAACACACAACAATTGTTAACGATAGTCAAATTGGTACTGATTCATGGACTCTTCGATAACCTCCCCGACTCTCATATAATATAAGAAGTGAACTTGTGTCAGAGCTTATCATTAGATCTACGAAGTACACAGGGTACAGGCACTAACTAAAAACATTTATTTTTCCATGATCACAGCACATCTTATGAGAATAAGTCTATGACAGTCCCCTTAATCATTTAATAAGCAAATAATAAGGTCAAAAATTTTACAACTTCTGCAATGGAGTCATGCTTCTCTTCTCAATCACCAAAATCCAATTCTAATCAACGTCATTCCCTGCTCACATATTAAAATCAAATCAAAAAGAGCTCAAAAAAGCCTAACCTATGGTCTTTTAAGGTTAGAGTGAAGAAAAATTCTTGGACCCCTTGAGAAGCTTGCGCCAAAGATGCCATAGCTATCTCCGATCAAAATCCTTTTTCAACAAGAAAACAACATGGGCATTCAAAATCAATTGCATAGAAGAAAACCAAGAAATATTTTCCTATTTTGATGAAACAACTAGAATTTTCTAGATTCGTGTGATGTACAGAAATCGCATAGGTTTTTAATTATGTTAATTGTTTATGAAAATTGCAATAAGTCAAACACGTCGTATAAACATTTAAAAAAAATTTGTAATATAATGAGTAATTTCTAAGATACACTAATGACTAAGAAATGCAAATTATGGGTTTTTTCAACATTTTAGCACCATTCAAGTTTTCAACCCTCATCTTTTCTACTTACTTTTCACCACTATTAACCATTGAGACATGTTTAGTGTAGGACCCAAGTCTAGTGAGGTAATGATGTTTTGGATAAAATAGCCTTGAATTGCCCCGATGACCCGTTCTATAAGTGGTTGGGGGTTTGGTACTTTGAAAATTGCTTGAGTGAATTTAAAAAAAAAATTACCAAAAACGGCAAAGAGAGACAATGGGAGAGAGCATAATTTTGATTGAAAGAGTGCTTTCTAGTAAGAGTGTGGGTAAAAGAGGCTCTAATCCCCATTACTCATTAGCCTAAAAGGCACAAAAATACGATTGTTCAGACAACAATATCAAATGATGGCAAAATGTTAGTCTATTATGGTGTTTTTCAAACTCTTGCTGAAATATGAATTAAATTAACACTATTAAAAACTTAGGGGAGGTCAACATTAATTAGAAAATATTAAGGTTGAAAAAATTGATGTCGATAACCTGAAGAGTGCTAAATATAAAAACCCTGCAAATTATGAGAAACTATCATGTAAATTTTTTTTAATGTATTAAAATGTATTGTAAATAACTCAACAAATATTTCTAGTAATGACTATGATACTATAATTTCTTTGTAATAATTTGAAAGTCATAGTAGTCCAAAAGTTATTTAATTTTGATTGAAAAAATAATAACACAATTGACGTCTAATACTTAATATTTTTTGATGAAAAATTAACTAGAAAATATTAATGAAGATCAATGCTTTGATGATAATATTTTTAACATCAACAATTGTGTTTTTAATAAAATAAAAAAAATTATAGTTAAAAATATAAGATATAAAATTAAATAATTCAATGTGCTTTTAAGAGCTATGGATGTAAAAAATTATTTGCATTAAAGGGAACATAATCCTACCATTAAAAAAATGTTAATACTTCCTGGGACTCTTATACGTACTCTGAAAATTTAAACTAATCTCGTACGCTTCCACATATCACAATGAGAAATTGTGTGTTAATTAAAGACATAATAATCTTGTCACTGTTAATTGTTAATACATAATGATTTGAACTAGGACATGAAAATTGAAATCAATTTGGTACCTTTTGGTGGTAGTATGTTGGCAATATTATCTTGTATATATAGGATGAATAACTATGCTTGTATTTTGTCTAAGATTCTTTAACGTTTCATATTTATGTTTACATTTAATGTTGAAAGAGATAGAAAAAAATAATGAAAATTCAATATCTTTTATAATTTCTAGATAATGACAACAGCAACTTTGGTAAATAACATATAGAATATGTGTGAGCAACTATGTGTCTTTATAATATTCCATATTGATCGCAAAGATTTGGGTAAAAATTGAGAACCAAACATTTACAATAGATTATGCATTATCATTGCACTTATTTTATTAGAGTATAACGCATTATTTTTGGCAATTGGCAGTGGTGTGGGTCATATTCACTAACTAGTATTAAGAGAAATATTAATTGTCTTAGAAACTTTGTGGGTCTGACACATCTCTAAAATTTAGAGAAAAAAATAAAAACGAGACATGTACAATTATTTTCTCATAATTGGTGCATTTATTTTATTATCATATACCACATTATTTATTGCAATAAATTATTACAACTCAACATTGTGTTTTTTTTGGAAAAGAAAATCTTCCAACAGGTAGCTAACCTTATAAAATCTTTATGTGGAAAAGAAAATCTTGCATAAGTTGTTTGCTAACTAGTATTTAAAAAAAAAACTACTAACTATGCTGAAACTTTTGTGGGAGTCGCATGTCAAGAATTAGGAAGGATTTGTTATACATACGTATATATATACATATATACATATATATATATAT
>JACYFF010031956.1:76416977-76428549 GCA_017589665.1 Selenicereus undatus
GCGGCTATATATATATATATATATATATATATATATATATATATATACATATTTATGTATACATAGATCACTTGCCTCGAGCTTAAGCATGGCAATGAGGCCCATAATCCTCTTCCTTGAGAATGGGATTCTTTCCCTGAGCGAGGACAGGGGAGGGACGGGTTGAAATTTTACCCCATCCCCGTCCCAGCTTAGCCATCCAGGGAGAGTTCTCGTCCCTATCCCTACTTTCCCGTCCTAGATTAAAGAAAACAATTCATCCCCATCCCCATTTGTGATTAAAATTACTTACAAATTCATTTATGAACATACGATTCAGGTTAATAATAGAAAAAATTACTTGAAAAAACCTTATCTATATGATATCTCTTTCCTTTCTTAGACTTTGGTTCGGTAGTGTTCGGCTTCTTGAACTTTGATTCGGTTTTGTAATTTATGCATTAAAGCTAGACTTGTGTTGCATGAACTTGTTAACGTTTAACTTGGGTTGGATTTTAAACTTTGATGAAGTTTGTTAGACTTGTGTTGCATGGAACCTACAAGAGTTTTGTATAATTAATTGAGTTAGGCGTCATGGGCAACTTGGCCTTTCATTCAAGATCTAACTAATAATACAGATTTCACACGAGGGGAAAACGGCGGTGTTTGGCAAATAGTTTTTTGAAGAACTTTTTGGCAAAAAAGAGCTTTTTTTGACTGAGATAGTTGTTTGACCACGTAAAAAAGCTAATTTGGGTATTTAGTGAAAAAACATTTTATAAGAGTTTTTTGGGTCAAAAAGCTAATTTGAAAAAGCTTATTCAATGAGATTTTTGAAAGAGATTTTAGAAAAATTAGCTTTTTATCTCACAGCTTTATCAAAAAGATCTAATTTTACCAAATAATTTTTAACAAACAGCTAATTTAGATAACTAATACAAATAGCTAACAGTTAATAACTATTACAAACAACTAACAGTTGTTTGCCAAATAGAGTGAAAATTTGCTGGTAAAAATCCCCGTTGGGTTCTCGTCAGGGATTGAATCCCTTCTCGGGATGGTGATAGAGAGGAATTTTTTCCCCGCAGCACCAAACAAGGAGCTAAACAAGGATGGGGATGGGAATATGTCCTTCATTGCCAACTCGCCTCGTAACCATCCCTACTCCAACATTGGGGGGGGGGACATCTTTCTAAAGGAGATCTGCAATAATCAATGTAGAAAAGTGGTGAGCGTACGAACCAGGAAGAAAGCAAGAGGAGTGATAATGTTCATCTAAATACGTTTATGCATCTTCTAACACAGAGCTATCCAATATCCTCCCTCTTAATTTATATAATTTCCTATGCAAAACCTTTCGCAAAAATTTAAAAAAAGGGAAGTCAATTCATGAAAAAGGCCATCCTATACATGGAATTTTCGTATAGGCAAAGAAGTGGGCAAGGAAAAAGCTTATAGCACTAAGATCGTATAACACATTCTTTTTCTATGGAGAGGGGAAGAAAAGATGGAGAACCATGGGGGAGAGTTACTTGTATTGGAGGGACACCCCTCTTCCAAAAAAAAAAAATAATTCTAATAAGTTATTTTCAATGATGTCAAATTGGTATATGCGGACACCGCTAAATTAAATCCAAAAATTACAGATACTCTTTAAATACATCTATCCCACATGTTGATATTTTTAATTTATTTAAATATTAAAAATACAGTTATAAAGTTGGAACTCGGTAGAAAACTAAAATAAAATTAAATGTACCCAAGCCCAATTTTTCTCTTCCCCCACATCTTCTCTATAGTTTAGACTTTTAACTCAATGTAATTTTAATTTCTTTAATTTTCTTTTTGCTTTATTATTTATTTTTCGACGATTTAGTTGCAATGAGTTCTTGGTGCAGACATCTCTTTAGCTTGGCACAGATAATTGATTTGAACTTTGTTGTGATTAGAAAAGAAGGCAAACAGATGAATGAACAACTTAATTCATTGATTTACAAAGGTGTAATACATCAATATTTATACACAGAGAGATGATATAAAAGGAACGCTAAATCAACTATAATCAAGAACTCAATCAAATCGTGATTATAGTAGTCAATTGCTAATCACTAAAATCTCTCCACAATCACTAAAATCTCTCCACAAAGATACCAAGAATATCTCAACATCCCCCCTCAAACTCAAGATGGGGTAGTTGAAACCAGCTTGAGTTTGTGCACTAAAGTATGAAAGCGATCAGGAAGATGAGACTTTGTGAACAAATATGCAGGCTGATTAGAGGAACTAATGGATAAGAGGTGTATGGTACTGTGGACAATATGTTGACGAGTGAAATGACAATCAACCTCTATATGTTTCGTTCGCTCATGGAAGACATCATTATGAGCAATTTGTAAAGCACTTTGGTTGTCACAGTAAATAGATGTAGCAGTAGTTTGAGTAACATTCATATCTTTAAGTAACCAACGAAGCCAAAGTACCTCAGCAGTAGTGTCAGCAATGGCTCGATACTCACTTTCATTGCTGGATCGGGAGGCTAAGGTTTGCTTTTTGCTTCGCCAAGAAATAAGTGAATCACCAAGGAAGATGCAATAACCAGTAGTGGAACGTCCATCAGTAGGATCACCTCCCCAGTTAGCATCAGAATAAGCTCGTAGTTTAAGAGAAGATTCCGCAGAGAAATATAGGCCATGAAACAAGGTGCCTTTCATGTAGCGTAAGATCCAAAGAACAATAGCATAATGAGTGGAATAGGGAGCTTACATGAATTGACTGACTAAGTGAACTGCATAGGCAATGTCTGGGCGTGTAACTACACGGTAAATTAGGCTGCCAATAAGTTGTCGATAAAGAGTAGGATCTGGAAGTGGAGTACCATCTATTGGAAGAAACCATACATTCGTTACAAGAGGCGTGCTTTCTACCTTACAATCGGAGAGACCCGCTTTTGTCAAGTGATAAGAAGCATACTTTGCTTGAGATAAAGAAATACCATCCACAGAAGAAAGAACTTTAAGGCCTAAGAAGCAACTAAGGGGTCCCAAACCCTTCATGTCAAATTGTTTAGTTAAAAACTGTTTGACAATTTCAATACCAGATGAGTCATCATCTGTAATTATCATATCATCCATATATAGAAGTAGTAAAACAACACTGTGGTCTGTTTTCTGTAGAAATAGTGTATTATCATTTGGACTAGAAGAGAAATGAATTTTGCTAAGTGTAGTGCTGAAGTTAGCAAACCATGCTCTGGGAGTTTGTTTAAGACGATATAAACCACGATGGAGACGGAAAACTTTGTTAAGATGATGATCATACCTAGGTGGAGGCTTCATATACACTTCTTCCTTTAAATCTCCATTAAGAAATGCATTTTTGACATCCATTTGATGTAAGCCCCATTGTTTAGAAGCAGCAATAGCAAGAAGTGTTCGAACAGAAGTGATACGAGCCATCGGAGCAAAAGTTTCTTCATAATCAGTTCTATATTCCTGAGCATAACCCTTTGCAACGAGTCGAGCTTTATACCTTTAAATAGAGCCATCAGATCGTGTTTTTATCTTATAAATCCACTTGCAACCAATGAGGGGCTTCTCAGGAGGAGGATCAACCAAGTCCCAAGTATAAGTCTTTTCAAAGGCTTGTAATTCTTCTTGCATAGCTTGCTGCCAACGAGAGTCATTAGATGCCTCTTTATAGGTCTGAGGTTCATGTAAGTTAAGCATGGCTGAAAAACAATGATAATCATGAAGATATTAAGGTGGGTTTCTTACTATATGAGGGCGATCACAGGGAGACAGATTATCAATAGGAGTAGGAGAGGTAGGTGGTTCTTGAGTTACTAGAGCAGGATCTGCAAGCGAGACTTCAACACGAGAAATAGTCATAGCATCCAGTGTATATGAGAACTCAGACAGGGAGCTAGCTTCAGATTCACTAGGAAATAGCTCAATTGAGGAATTAGAGAAAAAAGGAGTAGATGCAGGTGGGATCGACTCAAATTTAGACACTGAAGAAAATTTAATGTGTTCCCAAAAGGCAACATGACAGGAAAGACGAATTCGATGTTAAATGGAATCCCAACAATGGTATCCTTTATGTTCTATCCCATAACCCAGAAAGAAACAAATGCGAGCACAAGCTTCCAACTTAGTGTACTCATGTGGTTGAAGAAGAACAAAGCAAGTATAACCAAACACCTTAAGAGACTCATAATTGGGTGGGTGGTTATAAAGGCACTCAAAAGGAGACACATTACCAAGAACAGAAGATGGAAGTCTGTTGATGGTATAGACAGCAGTCAAGGCTGCTTCACCCCAAAATCGCTCAGGACAAGAAGAAGAGATAATCATAGCACGAATGGAATTAAGGATATGTCGAAGTTTTCGCTCTGCGCGGCCGTTCTGCTGAGATGTGTGGTGACAAGAATATTGAGAAAGAGTACCATTGTTGGTAAGAAACTTTAAGAGTTTGGAGTCACGATATTCCATGGCATTGTCTCTTCGTAAGGTTTAAGTGTTTTATCAAATTGAGTTTTAACCATGGTTGCAAAATCAATATAAATTTGGCGTAATTCAGAGTGATTTTTCATGAGAAAAATCTAGGTGAACTAGGAATAATCATCAACAAAAATCACAAAGTACTATGATCCGTTCGTGGTGGGTACAAGACAAGGTCCCCAAATATCTGAATGAATTAAATCAAAGGGAGAATTAGAAATGGAGGTACTGTTATTGAAAGACAAGGCAGGTTGTTTTGCTTGTTGACAGGCAATACAATCGAAAGTTTTGTAGTTGACAGTAAATGACGAAGTTTATTTAAGGAGCTATGACCAAGAAGCTGATGCCATATTGACAGAGGAACACTAATGGAAATAGCACTGATAGGGGTCGAGGAAGGAACATGCAGGGAGGTGAGTTCAAACAAACGTTCAACTTGCCGACCAGTTCCGATGATTTGTCCCATCTTGAGATCCTGCACACAACACCCAATAGGTGAAAACTTCACTTCATAACCATAATCACACAATTGCCCAGAGACAAGATTAAAGTTTAAGGTCGGAATTAGAAAAGTATCAGGTAATGAGACATTAGTCGAGGAAATAAGTCCTTTTATGACTAATGTTCGTAATGGAACCATTGGCGGTCTTAATGGAAGAGGAGTTGGCAGCGGGCGCTAATGAAAAGAAAAGGTCAGGGCAACTAGTCATGTGATTACAGCAGCTAGAATCAAAATACCAGGAAGAGTTACCTGAGAGAGTAGCTAAAGTTGTAGTGTTATTACCAGTGGTGGAGACAAGTTGACTAAGAAGGGCCTGAAGGTCAATTGAAGAAGAGGGAGATGACTCGGAATTGTTGGCATAAGCAGCAGGTCCAACACACAGGCTTGGTAGACTGACTGGGATGAGTCTGATTCCTGTTTTGAGGATGAGTCGGACAATCGTTAATAAAATGATCAGACTTCTTACAGTATCGATAAAATACTATAGAATAATTTTTGGTAATATGTCCCTTTTTACGGCATTGGTGACATTCAACAATGGGGCATTCTGGGAGAAGATGACCAATTTGATGACAGTGGCGATAAATGTTGGCATTCTTGTCAGAAGCTACCAAAGCAGAATCAACTTGTGTCTTCAAAAGCCCCAATCGAGTTTCCTCTGATTTCAATTGAGGAAGGGCTGCTTCAAGGGTTGATCAAGTAAAGTTGCTCGTACAGGCTCATAATCATCAGTAAGAGCCATCAAGAATTGAATTAATCTGTCAGCATTACAATATCCTACAAATTTTACAGCATCTTCGGCATCCTTCCACATAGGCTCAGATAAGGTTAATTGATTCGAAATAACTTCCATTTGAGCAAGAAAGTCTTATACAAGTTGTCCCTTATCTTGTTTCAAACTACTGAGCTCTTTTATAAGTTGAAAATGATGAGACAAGTCAGAACTTGTATATCGTTGAGCAAGATGGTCTCGTACTGCTTTTGGAGTTTCAAATTGACCAAACTGAAGATTGATGCTTGGAATAAAAGTGTTTTGAAGCCATGTAATAATCTGATGATTTTTGCTATCCCAGTCCTCAAGACGTTCAGCAAATTTCTGATCTGCTTCACCAGTAGCTTTTGTGGGACATGTTATGTCACCTGTAGCATATCTCCATAGTTTACGCCCTTTAAAAAAACTACGCATTGCCTCAGACCAATGCCTGTAGTTTGTGCCATTAAGGATCACAAAATGGGTTGGGAAACATCACTCTTGTCCATCATAAAGAATGCAGGGCAAACTAAAACTTTAACAGGAAGACTTCAAATATTAAAAACCACCAAAGTTTGAAGAGAGAAGGGTGATAGGAAAAACTCCACCAAGAAGGACTTAGGAAAGCTGAAAAAAAAAATGAAACCCAACAACCAATCCTAGGGCTCTGATACAATGTTACGATCAGAAAAGAAGACAAACAGATGAATGAACAACTTAATTCATTGCTTTACAAAGGTGTAATACATCAATATTTATACACATAGAGAGATGATATAAAAGGAATGCTAAATCAACTATAATCAAGATCTCAATAAAATCGTGATTATAATAGTCAATTGCTAATCTCTAAAATCTCTCCCCGAAGATATCAAGAATATCTCAACAAACTTGATGCTATTTTTCCCCTTTTGGTGCGAGTAATTGATGCATATTACGTTTTGCACTTGTATTTCATATTTGACATGTTAATTTCTTGTTGCCTTTGTTTTTATTTTATTGTTTTGTGCTAATGATTTGTCTTTTGTAACAAACGGCTTTAGTAAATGCTAGATAATCATAACATTATGCGATTTTTGTACAATCTATGTATTAAATTCAAAATATAAAAAACTGCAAAGAACAAGCATAATAGTAGAGGTATCATAGTTTTTTTCCTTGGAATTAAAGAGTGAGATATATTATTATTACTTGTCAACTTCCATTGATGTAGAAATACGGATAAAATATTTGTTTAAAAAAAACATGGAATATTTGTACAAAATAAACTGTCATAGTATGTATCATATAATGTCTTTTTTCTATTGATATTGTACATTAGTGATGCATTAATAGATGGACACTTCTGTTCTAAACGTCTAGATCCGCCACTGTGGAGAACCAAACCTTTTTTGAATGCCAAATGAAGATCAAAGTTTGTCAAGAAGGCAAAAAACTTGTTAGGGAAAAACCACATAGTTTCAATATTTATGAACCCCAAGTGCAAGGTGTATTGTTGAGTACTTGGGGTGTCGTCCGCAGGGAGTTGCGTTTCCAACTACCAAGGCTAACTAAAGCGTCTCAATCTAGGCCAGAGAGAGAGTAAAGGAAGAAAGACTAAACTACTAAAACAAATAAACAAAAAGGGACTTGGGTTTATGATTTTACCAATGAATGAACCAACTAACCAAAACGAGCCCTAACCTACCCAAACCACACTATGTACAAGAGATGGTCGGTTGCACTATCAAAGACCACCCAAGCCCTCTCTCAAGGGTCATGAGCTAGTCTAATTCGCGTAACCACCTAGTTTCGTGGGGTTAGTCGAATTAGACCACAAAACTAGCAACCCCGGACCTAGCTCGATTCGGATACTACTTTCGTGTCCCGAACTCGGCTATTCCCTCTCCCACACTAGCTAATTGACCTCACCTCTCAGCATAAGTCAATCGCCCAAAAATATGGATGAAAGCTCTCTCAAGCATTTCATCGAACACTTGGCGGGCGTGAGGAAAAACTCTAGGTTCTAGGCATAAATTGGGTATGGTTAGGCCACATACAAGACTAATTAGTCATCAAGAGGCTAATCACAATCCAAGTCCACAAAATCTACCAACTAATCAACACAAGAAAGAATAAAACCTAACTACGCTTAAACTAGCAAACATGAACAAGAGAAAAGATGATAAAACTAATCTAATTCTAACAAGAAATTCTAAGATGTATTAAACATGAAACAAAGCAATTAAATCAAACCAAAATCAAACAAATAAATTGAATTTACGAAATCTAAAGCAAGAGCAAAACATAAGATAAAAGAGAAGGAAGAGAAAACTCATGCTTGATAGGATGAATTCGCAATCTAATTCCTTGAATCTACAAGTTCCATCCTAATCTAATCCCCTCAAATGGGGTTTTTATTGCCTCCAATCTAATCTAAACTAACCTAGAAAAGTAGAAGAAGAAGCCCCAAGCGAACCCCGAACGACCTCCACAAAACGCACGAAGGAGGGTTAAATAGAAAAAACCTGAGCGAACGGCGAACAGGAGGGGAGGCACGGACGTGACAAGGTGGCACGGTGTGGCCGTGCCACATTGCTGGCCGGCTCTCCCGGCTGGCTCCCGTTTTCCCGTATTTTTGCCTGTTTTGACCATTTTTCGTCCGTTTTCGCGGTAATTGCTTGGTTCGACTTATTACCTGCAATAATAGACAAAACAAGTAAAAATCTCAAAGAATACTGAATAAAACAAGAAAAACTCTAAACATTACATTATTATACGAGCTAAGATTAGGCGAAAAAGGCATGTAAAATGCGACAAATTATCGCCTAACAAATACCCCACACCTATCTTTTGCTTGTCCTCGAGCAAAACAAAAGAAAAACTAACCTAGGAACCTAACTCACTTTCGTAGGAATCACGGTTGCATTTAGCGTATGCAACAAGCCCTTTAAACCCCTTAGTTTCCCCAAGTGGACGAGTAAGGTCTTGTGAGGGTTTGCAGAAGATATACCCACAAAATCTCAAAAAGGAAAAACAAAGAAAAGAGAAATAAAAACGAAAAATGAAAAATGACAAAACACAATATATACATTGGGGTAAACTGTACACATTCGGATCAACCAAAACCCCCCAGTAACTCAACTATCAGTCTGTACACAAGCATTATATGCATTTCAGAACACATCTTCCCAATGACATCCAGACATCAACTTTTCACCCCACGACGCATGACAACAATGAATCCATCCTGGTGCCTGGTGTGCAAATGTATCATCACCCTAAAACTTTGGCCAACCAAAACCAAACTCAATCCCACTTCACTGACACAAGCTACCTTTTTGAATGGCTAGCATGGAAAGCAGGCTTCCCCAGTAGCAGTATTGCCTCAAAGGGTAACACCCAGTAGCGCATGCCTCAAAGGGGTACTTGTCATTTCCAACTCTTTTCTTCCCCACTTTTTTTTTTCTTTCCATTATTTTTTTCAATACAAACTCATGCCACGCCTCAAAGGGATACACCCAGTAGCGTTTGAATTTGTTTTTTTTTTTTTTGCTTTCATTATGGAAAAGGGGGTTCCAGCACATATAAAGGGAACTGTGCAGTAGACAAGTGGGAGAGTCAATCATGGAAGATTAAGAATGTAGGATGATGATAATACATAAATCAGGACTGGATTGCAAAATTACAATGGACTATTGGGGTTAGAACTGAGGTCTAAAATGACAGACTGAGGATGAATATCTATCACGCACATTATACTTATATACGAGCTAATAGCCAATATACCGGAGATTAAGACTGATCTAAATAGTACAAAACTCCCCTAAATTCAAAATGAAAAGAAAAATATATACAAAAACGAGGAAAAAAGTTACACAAAAATAATGAAAATTTCACAAAAACAAGAATAAAAGGGGAGATGACGACCCCACCCCCACACCTAAATCTCACAATGTCCTCATTGGGAGCCGTGAGTCATCACCAACACACAAAAATAAAGAAAACAAAATCAAACACAAGACATACAAAATTGGCACATATATACACAAGCAAACACACTCTCCGAAAAATACATTCTCACCCAAACAAAAATAAGATCACACATATATACAAACTAACACCACCAAAAACATGTATAAACCAACCCAACAACACCACTAATCACAACACAATAAATATCCACAAAAACACAAAAACGGTGATCATAGCCATCAACGACTAAACAACATCCAAATGTCACCACAAGATGATCACCAACAAAAACACAATCCTAATATTCACAGCTAAACAAAAACAAAAAGAGAGAAAATAAAAAGAAATATAAAAAATGAGAAGAAGGGGGGAAGAGTGAGAACGAATATACCAGGTCGGGGATTGAATGTATCCGAACTATTCCACGACGACATAAGGAGCATCAGCCACTCCTTGCCGCTCAAGATGCTAGTCGTCAGCTCGGATGCAGTCAAAGCTCGTAAGAGGTTATCATGCATTGCTGCATGCAGCTCATAATGGTGTGAGTAAGAGAACACTGGTAAAGGTTGAGCAAACAAAGTTAGTGCCCTCTTAAACTCACCAAATACCTGGGAGAAATCAGCAGAATAATCGAATGCAATAATCAATACGATTTCTCCAGGCATGCCCTCTAAGTACAGACGATAAGGATCAAGGAATGGGTCATACCCTCTAAAAGTACCTAGAGACATACAACAGTCAACCTCATTCCCCTCAAGTATCACATGAGGATCGATAAGTGACATATTACAACACTTAGGGGAATGGGAGGGTGGTGAACAGGAATAGGAAGTATGGAATGTATCAAGAGAGTTGGGGGATATGTTATCAATAAAATCAGGACTAGTTGGTCCTGTAACCACAACATCCACACATGAAGTCCCTGTGGGAGTCTCATGAAAATCATGCACCTCACTAGAAACATTATCAGACTCAGACCAAGTATCATCCTCATCAACACTAGCGCTAACGCCGATGGTCTCACCTACCTCGAACTCCGTCGACTAAGTTAAAGGGGAAGGTGTATCAGGAAAGGTCATAATAAACGCAGTGTTGTCCCAAAGGGTATTAGGAAAGGATGGAGCAACAATCAGTGAAGTGGTCAAGGGAGGGTCGAGTACGTCCTCTAGTCCGGACTCTAGAGGAGGAAAAGACGCACCATCATCACACAGATTGACATAAGGTCTAGGAGCACCAGAACTAAGGTCAGTCTCGGGTGATAGGTCATACTCCCGCAGTTCATTAACAAACTCAGCAAACTCAACTTGTTGCTTATTCATTGTCTCTATCATATTGCTAAGTCTAGCAAAGCTTTCATTAGAAATATAATAGGGACAAGAATTGCTGGCGTGGTCAGAACAATGGCAAATTTCGCACACAGGAGGGGCATAATTAGGGATGCAAGGGGGTGGGGGTACAAGAATCAGAACAACTAGTTTCAAATTCATAAGTATCCCGAGCCAACCAATCAAGAAAATCCCATGCTTCTTCGACATTTCTAGCATAAAAATCCCAATGCTCAAAAAGAGCACGAGTCTCACAATTCACACCCTCATCAATAACATGCAATATTTCCCATTTCTCATATAAATATCCACAAGAAGCACATTGAGCAATATAAGCATGTAAACGATCCCAATAACGGTAAAATAATTCTTGCTCACATTGGGGAAAATGGAAAATTGCCATTGGAAATTTTTTTCAAATTTTTTTTTTTTGGATTTTCTAAAGCCTAGCCTCGAATGCTGAAGTAAACCCCAATATTGAAAACGCCAACTCCCCGGCAACGGCGCCAAAAACTTGTTAGGGTTTTAATTAACCGCAAGTGCACGGCGTAGCTGTAGCTAG
>JACYFF010031956.1:76476082-76490274 GCA_017589665.1 Selenicereus undatus
TGTCACTTTTTATTGCACTATAATTTTTCCTCCTGTTGAAAATAGAATTTCCACGTAAGATTGACATGTTATTTCTCTTGTATGTGTGTTCATATTCTTGTAAATGTGGGAGCGTGACCACCAAAAATTTTGGCTCCCTACAAGTTGATTTTGCGAGGACTCCTCACCGAAACCTACCTACTTCAATCCATGTAAATGTACTCCCTTTTCCAAGACCTAGTCCAACGTAAACTTGTTTCAGCACTTCGTCAAATTATGACTACAATTACAAATGCCTAATGACTCTCTCTATTCCATATCTATGCTTTCAACACCAAGGATGAATTCCTCACTCCTTATCCTGGTTTTATCACTAATTATGGGATCACTTCCTCCATCCTCAGCCAAACCGTTTTGGGGGTACAACTGTAGCAACAACCTTAACTACACAAGCAATAGCTCTTTCGCATCCAACCTCAACACTCTCCTTTCGTCCATTGGCTCCGGCGCAGCGCCCCACTTGCAGGCAGCCGCGGCCATTTCCACAGTCTGAGTATCGGCACTAAACCGGGTGGCGATTTCGTAAGCGGATCGTGCCTATGCTGGGGCGACTTGTCTTCAACAGACCGTAGTTCTAGCTGCATAGGTGCGGCTAGGTCCATCCGGCAAGTATGCCCGACCCAAAAGCAGGCAATTGGGTTGTGTCCCCTCTGTGTCTTTAGTTACTCCGACCGCCCATTTCAGGCATCATGGCATCATCTCCATGGTTTTGCTTCGCCAATGCCGCCAACGCCTCTGACCCCAAGGCTTTCAATCGGGAGCTCACCGCTGTGCTTTGGAGCTTACGAGCTAAGGCCTTATATGGCGCGAAGTATGCGACAGGGTTCAGGAGGGTAAGCGGGTCTCAGAGGGTCTTTGTCGATCTGGGTTGTAACCCATATTTGAATGTTTCGGATTGCTCCAGATGTTATCAAGATATAACCAATTATATCCCCAGTTGCTGTTATGGGAGGACAGGGGGAACCATTCTCACCCCCAGCTGTGATTCTAGGTTTGAGATCTGCCAATTTTACCATTTGAGTGCTGATTCTCTTTCTCCTCCGCCCACTTCACTCAGTTCACTGACTGCAAAAAGTGAGTATTGAATTATTTTGTTAAGTGATTATATATGTTATATGGCAAGGTACTTTTAAATGTCTTACTTTATCCGAAATTAATATATTTTGTCATTTAAAATCATCAATTTTTAATAACTACACTTAATTATGAATTTTCTAAGCTTAAATACTTATCGGCTACGCCGATAAAATATTAAATAAGACAATAACCAGATCAACCCTATCTGCGAGAGCATTTGATACATATATTTTAGAAAGCTAGGAGATTATGGATAAAAAGATGATTTTAAATATTTTTATTAATTTAAACATATGATAATATGATTTTTAAACAAAAACAAGACGCTTAAAAAGTGTCTTATGGCAAGACACTCATCATTTTGCTATTTTGTTATATTTCTCATAAAAATTTGTTTAATATTAAGAACTAACAACTCCAAAACTTTGATTTACAGTTTGATGTGGAATTATTATCATTACTCCTTCGAGATTTTGGTGAATATATTTTTCATCTGACTTTTTCAAATTATTATTACCTTCTTCTATCTTTGCATTAAATATTTTTTAATTCCGAAATTTATCAAAATGTTCTTCATATTTATTATTTGCTATTTGTTATCTGAAGTACATTTTAATAAAATTTAGGGTTAAAATTCATTTGATGCAAAAATAAAAAGGGTTAAATAATACTTCAAAAAGGTCAGAGGTATTAAAAAATATTTACCAAAATTTTGAGAAATAAATGAAAACATTTCTTTTAATTGCGAATACTCAATTGTGACAGTACGTAGTCAATTTTTTTAATAGAGGAGCATAAATGGTAATGCATGTGAAAGTCAAGCTGCTTTCAAAGACTTGATACTGGCAATAACAAAACAAATATAATCAAAGACTTCATCCCCCTTCGTTCCTTCGTAGTCTTCAGAATAGGTGTGCAGCCAACTTAATTGGGTCATTTTATCCAGATGGCCAAACAAGATAGATACACTTTGATAAAAGAGGTGTACACACGTATGCTCCTATAGTTTCCTACAATATTTTAAGAGTATATTATTTTTTGATATAATTTTCTCAAACTAAAATTACATTGTAATGATATGTCGGTGTCATTTAGGAGCTGCAAAATGATAAATGTCTTGCTATAAGACATTTCTTAAGTGTCTTATTTTGCCCTAAAAATCATATTACAAAGTTTTTAAATTGAAAAAAAAAAAGGTATGATCGAATAGTAGAAGTATATTACAACTTATAAATAGTGAAAATTCATCTTTTTATCCATAATTTACTATATTTTTAAAATACGAATATCATGTGTTCTCACAGATAGGGTTGATCCGATTAGGGATGTCATTTAATACTTTGTTGGCGTCGCTGATGCATATTTAGGTTTAGGCATTTCAAATTAAGTGTAATCATTTAGAATTTAATGATTTTAAATTACGAAATATACTAATTTAAAATGAAGCAAGATACTTAAGGATGCCTCGCGGTAAGACACATATCATCACTCTTTAGGAGATACCAGGCCCTCTTCCTTTACTCCACCTACTTACTTATTGCCCTTTGCCATGGGATATTCAGGGAACATAATTAATTTCTATTGAATGAGAGTAGCGCATTGTTTTAAGAATTTCTTAGCTTTTATTTTAATTTAAACTTTGTGATCTTATTTTTATTCAAATTTCAAATTCCGAATCAATCGTATATTATTTTACATTTTCATAGGAATTTTTTTTTTCTATACATTTGTCTTTTGTGTGTTTTTTTTAATTGTTTTCTTGTATTACTAATCTTTAAAACTACAAAGATTGCTACACTATGAATAGAGAAATCAAGGAAAAATAAATCATATTGGACACCTGAATAGAAATATCATCAAATTTTGAATAATTTATTATTCTATCATTATTTGAAGCGGTCAAACGTTTTTAAATATGAATATTTTTAAAATGATTTCTCCATAGCTAAGGGTGGGAGATATCTATACATCATTACTTTAGGCCAGCCGCTAGTGACGTCCCAACAAAACCTCTCATTATGTTCACATATATAAATATATAATATAAAAGTGAATGACGGGTATGAGTTGATGGCAGATTGACGAATGTCACATTATTATTAGCTATCTTCCTTTTTTCTTTCTTTTGTTCTCTGTTTCCAAATGTCACAATAATAAGAATTTAATGTACTCTTTTGCTTTTAAATTTAAAAGTCAAAAATAATTTTATAACTAGATTTGGTTTTCAATGATAGCTTTAAGGGGTGATAATGGATTTACTATAGAATGACATAAAGCAATAAAAGTATTATTGTTACAGTAAAAGTTTAATGTACTCTTTTTCCTGTGCATTTTGATAATTTTTGAAAATGATTTTATAATTAAATTTAGTTTGTAAATAGTAATCACTATAGATTAATATAATTTTTTTTTTCTTATAGTGTTTTAGAAGTAAAAGGGTTTACTATATATATAATAAAATTAAAAAAACAAAACTATTAATCTTTTATGCAATTATTTCAGCAATTATAAGCATTAGTCAACAAACGATGAAACAAAATTAATAATAATTTAATATACCCTTTAAAAATTGTCTCCAAATTAATACACTCACTTTAATGTTAATCAACTCAAATAACTCTCAAGAACAAAATGTTTGTGCTTAATTATTTTATATTTATAATTACCCCTATAAAGAGTAAAATTTAGAAAAATGAAAAAATAATATTTATTAAAAAATATGAGTGAGTAATGATAATTCTAAAATTTGATCAATAAACTTTTTTATGATATATTATAATTTATTAAATTGTTTATGCATATTTTTAGGTAATACACGTATATGAGTTACGTGACCAAAATGAAAGCTATAAATTCATCCTTCTATCTAAAACAATTACATATAGGTTACAGGTTTATTCTTATGGTACCATTTTCTTAGAATTTATCCAGAATTCAATATTTAAATCATAAACCAACAATATTGAAAATAATATCTGAAAAATTAATATTTAAAATTAATTAATCATCATAATTTCGTTAACATTTATTTTAAAATTTTATTTTTTTTTATAATTGTTGTCTACTATGATATATTTTAGATGTTAGTAATGATAAATTATTTTTATTTCAGTGTTATTAAAAAAATATTAATAAAAAATCATTCGAAGCAAGAGATTCATCCTAGTTAACCTTAAACCTTGTGAACACATGTTGTCATTGTGTTCTCCTTCATTATTGAACCTTTGGTCTGTTGACGCAATTTTCTGCGGCAAATACTATTACTTCAAAATGATTCACTAATCTACTTATTAGTGTGTAACGAGTGTGAAGCCTACAATTCAAGAAAGCTTAACACATTTATCGAAGTACTGACGCTAGTGTGTAACAAATGATTGTAGATCATCCCGGGCACAAGAGAAAGTCTTTGCGAAGTACTGCTATTGTTGTTCCCACACTGCTAGCAATCTTTACAGCTGTTGTGTTAAGTTCGTGAGTATTCTACCATAAGAGGGGGGGTGAATTGTGGTGTCTGATTTTCGCGTTGTGAATAACAAACACCCTTGTGACTTGTTTGCAGAGGTGTTCTCAAATATTGCAAATGCAAAAATCACCAAGATAAATGCGGAAAATAAAGCACACACAATTTTTACGTGGAAAACACCTCTAGCCCAACTGAGGTGTGAAAAACCACGACCTACCTCATGTAGGATTTAACCACTTCACTAAACCGGGCTTAACTCGTTACAAATGTAACACACCTTGTTACAACTTGCAACCACGTAACCTCCTTCTCTAAGACAGGTTACACCACGTCCAAATCTCACCAGATTGGACACGTCCAAAGTCCACACGACTAGGACACATTCACTCACTTTCGACTGATCTGGGATCAAAGTCAGCAAAACACCTTACTGGGGGTGCTTCTTACTAAGCAGATGTAAGGTACAATGAAGATCCTATTATGCCAATCTATTGAAAGCTCAGTTTAAACACAACTTGTGTCGGTCTTTCTTTTCTCAAGTGTAGCTCGAAAAATTCTTCTCACTAGAAAAACCACTTTTGAAATTTTCCTTTTTGCGTATGTTGTGTGTTTCTCGTTTTTCTCTCTTGGTTTCTTTTTTCTATCAATGGGAGTAAAAAAACTGAGATTTTATACACAAAAATTCAACGGTGAAGACCAAAGAATCAGCTAAGTATGGAAAACGATTTTCAAGCAAAGATATTCCCCAACGGCTAGTGATAAACTTTTCCCAAAGTATAAGGGATCTGTTATCTTAAGGGATAACCCTTATCTTCCCATAGCCGTGAAGAAGATTCAAAAGACAACCAGAAATCTTCAGCTTTTGAAATTTTATCATATCCGAAAATATAGGCAAAGCGAATCTTTTAGTTTTGGCAAATCTCCCAAAACCTATTTTCGCAAATCTCCCATAATATTTTCAAGAAATATCCTTTCTAGAAAAATAGCAATCTTGGAGTTTAAAGACAGTATTCTGGAGATCTTGGCCAACCGAAATGAATGTTCAAAGATAACCGGGTATGACCACTTCAGTTCAGAAACACCCTAGGCACCCTGTTTGGAGGGTTGTTCGCAACTGGTGTTCTAAAGCACTTAGCGCAAATACCGATTCAAGAGGTGTTTAAAAAGCGTTTTCAATATTGTCATATTAACAAGAGTCTAAATAAATAAAACCTATATACCCAAGACTTCTTGTTTTGAACCAGTCATCTTGTCCAAGATTTGTAGAGCTGCTGTGAACACCAAGGCCACCTTGTTTGCTGGGGTTGTTCTTTGCATTGCTAGAGTTCAGGAACATGCCTTACAATCAACTGTCGAGATGGCGTTCTTGACTTAATGTAGAATCACCAATTAAAACCTATTTTGAAGACTTGTTCTCACATGTAGCAAACCAGTTAATACAATAAAGATTACAAACACCAGTTACGCCTGTTTTGAGATCGTGTTTGGAGCAACATTACTTGGACAAATTTTTGCACTTGGATTTGTTATCATCAAAACTTAAATATAATAATTCAACAAATTCCCCCTTTTTGATGATGACAAACCAAGTGACCATATTGACAAAACAAAAAAATGAATGCTGATAGGGATCCACGTAAGTCAAGGTCAGGTTGGGTCAGGTTCATTCGTCATACATTGTCACATTGTCAATAGGTTTTCACTCTTCTTCCCCCTTTTGGCATCATTAAAAAGTAAGAGGTACTGCAAATAGATATTCCATGGCAAAAAACAGTACAATGCCAAACACAAGACTAATAAAGGAGGAGGAGAGTAGAGAACAACCTAGACAATCAGGGAGTAGGGGGTGGTTTCGTTTGCAGAGGAGGAATGCTGGGGGCAAGGGTGGAGAGAAGGGCAAGCAAATCTTTATGGCGTTTGGCATAGAGGGCTTGTTCCTCAGCAAGAGTAGCCTTGACAGCTGAGAGCTCATCCCTGAGGCGAGCATTGTCCTCAAGAACAGCCTCAACCTTGATGGAAGGTTGGCCAGAAACAAGTGGTCGAGGTGGTCGACGACCCTGTTTGGAGACTGACCCTTCCCCAACCTCATAGCCACACCCTAGCAGAGTGTCAGTCCCAATTTCATCAATGACTTGGGCCTCCACTTGCTGTGTGAGCACTATTCCAAGGTGCTCAAACACCCTTGTCAGCAGAAACCCATACCTGAGATCATGAGCCCGGGTGGTCTTCGCAATTCGCCCAATGTGGCGAATCATGATAGCCGGAAGATTTATGGGTTCCTCCCTATCCAAGAAGTCGACCAGGCACTGATCAAAAAGGTCTGTTGAGTTTCTCCCTTGACCCCTTGGAATCACGTTCTTAATGATGAACATGAAAAGTAGTTGGTGGAGAGGGATCAGATCACCCTTTTTTACAGAGGGTGTTCTCAAACCCTATTTTTGACAAAGACGTTTGGTCACCTCTAGGAGCCTGGCTGTCTCTAGGACAGTTTTGTCTTCCCTCACATACACAGCAAAACCTTGTGAGGGCACTCCCAATATGTTTCCAAGTGAGGGCGCATCAATCCTAATGCCTTGCCCATTCACAAAACTTGTCACCACCCCTTCGGTGACTCTGCAGTTGGCATAAAACTCAGCCAACTCAGGCACAGAACACCCTTGCTGGGTGCTTACAAACAACTCAAGCCAGCATTGAGCTCGAAGCTTGGTCAAGAACACCCCCAGACCCTGTTCCTCAAAAAGGCTTACAGACACTACCTTCCCTCTGACGACATTGCGCTTAAGCAACTGCGCATGTTTATCAAATATAGGAGAAGGAGTGAACTGCTTTGGGCATTTGGGGGCAGGAACAGAGGTGGTAGCTTCTGGTAGGGGGGCTGTTCTGGGCTTTCGCTTGAGGGGTGTTTTTGCAGGAGAGGGCTTCACAGTAGGTTTAGTTGCTGATTTTGGAGGGGTTGATCTTCAAAGGACTCGGAAAACACCGGTGTCCCCTGTTTGAAGGTGGTGTCTTTAGAGTCAGAACTCGAGAACCCTTCGGTAGAAGAGGAAATCTCCTCGATGATAGGAGCAGAGGGTTTAGAGGATCTGGGGGTCGATCTGAAAGCAATTCTCGCAGATTTGCAAGAAGGTTGAGAAGGAGGATAAGAGGGAGATAGAGAGGGGCAAGACCTTGGTAGTGGTCGTGTTCTTGGCGTTCGGGTGCGCCTAGCCACCGTATTTACCCTTTTCCTCTTCTGTCCAGTTTGAGAGACTAGAGGAACAGAGTCATCCCCTTGGGCAGGACTTTCTCCTGTTTTCTCACCAGAGTCCTCCTTCAGATCCATGAACATATCATCGAAGAACGCATCCCCTGTTCTTTGAGTTGTTTCCGGGAATACTGCAGAAGAACAGGGTTCAAAATCCCTAACGAGGTTTCTGGGTTCTCCAAGAATTGGTCTTGGAAACCCGAAGAGCCAACAGCTGCTACAGAAGAAATGGAACAAGGGATTGTTCCCACATACACCACTAATTTCCAACCAAAGGAGTAGGGAATATCATTCAACTCAAGCCCAATACTTTTGAGGTTTAACCGATTGAGATACCCGAAGATTGTATGGATAATTGGGCGAGGAGGAGCCGAAATCGAGGGTATAATCATATTGTTATTCTCAGAGATTGATGAAGAATCAGTTTTGGGAGCCATTATCGCAAGGAAGAATTTCGGGTTTTGAGGGTTTTGCTAGGGTTTGAAAGCAAAAACAGAGGAAAGAGAGAGAGAGAGCAAGACGGGGAAGACAGACGCACGCAAGGGGGTTTTTTAAACTCCCCACCCGTTATGAAGGGCCACCTAGGGAACACCTAGAATTTAAGCAGGCAGCACACATTAATGTCAATCAAGGCATACCTGTTCGAGCCGCATGTTCTTGAACATGCTTCTCTCATTCCAAGGTCTGTCATGAATACTCTTTCTCCATCTCCCAAGACAGTAGTATATAATCATAATAGCACACAAGACTACACATATTCGTTAAGCATAGACCACTGTTTTGATAACAAGAATTACAAACAAGGGGATAGAACATGTATTATAAGGTGTTTTTGTCAGCTTGATCTAACTCTGAGAACAGGTGTTCTCAGGGTGTTTTCACCAACCCCAATTCCAGTATGTTTCTCTCAAATTGATCTCTAGCTAGTGCCTTAGTGAATATATCAGCAATTTGATTTTTCGTTGAGCAAAAATTCATAGAAATTAAACCCTTTTCAACGTCATCTCTCAAGAAATGATGTCGAATGTCAATATGTTTTGTCCTTTTGTGTTGACATGGGTTTTTGGCAATGTTATTAGCGCTGGTATTATCACAAAAAATAAGAATGCATCCAGTGTCAACACAAAAATCCTTAAGCTGTTGTCTTATACACAACAGTTGAGCACAACATGAAGCTGCTGCAACATATTCAGCTTCTGCTGTGGACATGGCAACTGAATGTTGCTTCTTGGTAGCCCAAGATACCAAACAAGGTCTAAGAAAATGAGCCATACCTGAGGTACTCTTTCTATCAACTAGGAAACCTGCATAGTCAGCGTCAGCATATCCAACAAGATCAAGATTGCAACCTCTAGGATACCATAGAGCTAAATCAGGTGTATGCTTTAAATATCTTAGTATCCGTTTAACAGCCTTAAGATGAGTCTCTTTAGGATTAGACTGAAAACGGGCACATAAACCAACACTAAAAACAATATCCAGTCTACTAGCGGTTAGGTATAGGAGTGACCCAATCATGCCCCTATAGAGTTTCTCCTCAACTGAGGGACTCCCATCATCCATAACCAACTTGGTTGAAGGAGAAATAGGAGTTTCTATGGGTTTGGCCGACTCCATCCCAAAACGCTTAAGTAGCTCCTTGATATACTTTTGTTGATGGATCATGGTGCCGTTTGGAGTTTGCTTGATTTGTAAGCCTAAGAAAAAGTTAAGCTCACCCATCATGCTCATCTCAAACTGACTCCTCATCATATTTGAAAATTCATGGTATAAATCATGATGAGTTGCACCAAATATAATGTCATCTACATATATTTGGACAATCAATAAATATTCCCTCTTAGATTTTAGAAACAAGGTATTGTCTACCTTGCCTCTTCTAAAATCATTTTCAACTAAAAAGCTTGACAACCGTTCATACCAAGCTCTTGGAGCTTGTTTTAAACCATAAAGTGCTTTGTCAAGTTTAAAAACATGATTTGGAAAATCCCCATTTTCAAAACCAGGGGGTTGTTTGACATACACCTCTTCTTTAAGGTATCTGTTTAGGAATGCATTTTTCACATCCATTTGATATAGCTTGATTTCAATATGAGCTGCAAAGGCTATTAAGATTCGAATAGCCTTAATTCCAGCAACTGGTGCAAAGGTTTCTTCATAATCAATCCCTTCTTCTTGATTGTACCCTTGAACCACCAGCCTTGCCTTGTTCCTAATGACTGTTCCTGACTCATCTACCTTATTTCGGAACACTCACTTGGTTCCAATGATTGTTCTCTCTGCAGGTTTAGGTACAAGGTGCCACACTTTGTTTCTCTCAAATTGATGAAGCTCTTCTTGCATAGCCGTGGTCCAATCTAAATCTGCAAGAGCTTCATTCACACTTTTTGGCTCAATGTTAGAAAGACAAGCATAGAAAGCACAAAAATTCTTAAGTTTAGATCTAGTTTGCACTCCAGTATTAATATCTGACAAGATTTGATCAAGAGGGTGCGAACTATGGTGCTTCCATGGTCTTGGATTAATTGGATCCACAGACACATGTTCTGTTCTAACTGGAGTGTGTGTAGGATCGGGCTCAAGAACACCTCCTGATCCTGTTTCTGCACCTGTTTGCAAGCTGGTTCCTGAAGTATATGGTTCCGAACATGGTTCAACGGTGTTTCCCCTTGTTTGGTTCTCACCTTGTCTGCCATTTTGAGGAACAACTTCTGTACCTGTTTTCTTCATGGTGTTCTCACCTTGTTTTTCTTGGTTCAACAATTCCTTTTGGACAAGACCTAATTCAAACTCTTCATCCTGTGCATTACTCTCATTCAAAGAGTTAGATTCATCAAAAAACACATGCACACTTTCCTCAACACACACGGTTCTTTTGTTAAAGACTTTGTATGCCCTATTGTGAGAGGAATAACCAAGAAATATTGCCTCATCACTCCTTGGATCAAACTTTCCTAAGGCATCTTTCCCATTGTTATGCACGAAACATCTACAACCAAATGTTCTTAGATGCATAATGTTGGGTTTTCTGCCCTTAAGAAGTTCATAAGGAGTTTTGTTCAAAATGGGTCTAATCATGCATCTATTTATAATGTAACATGATGTGTTCAAGGCTTCCACCCAAAAGTTCTTAGGAAGACCACTAGCAATAAACATTGTTCTAGTCATGTCTTCTAAGGTACGATTTTTTCATTCAACCACCCCATTCTGCTGGGGTGTTCTCGGGGCTGAGAAGTTATGATCAACACCATGTTCATTACAATAGTTTGTAAAACTTGCATTTTCAAATTCAGTGTCATGATCAGACCTCAAGCTTACCAATGAGTGCCCTACTCTCTTTTCAATTCTTTTGAGAAGGGCAATAAACCTCTCAAAGGTTTCATTCTTGGATGTCAAGAATAAAGTCCAAGTAAATCGAGAGTAATCATCCACAATTACAAGCACATACCTTTTCCCTCCTCTACTAGCTATCCTCATGGGACCACATAGATCAATATGCAATAACTCAAGAGGTCAGGTAGTGCTTACACACTTTTTAGATTTTAAAGAAGATCTGACTTATTTTCCTTTTGCACAAGCTTTACATACCTTGTCATCATTATACTTGATGGAAGGTAGTCCAACAACCAAATCTTTGGAAACAAGTTTGTTTAAGAAGGACAGGCTTGCATGACCTAGTCTCTTGTGCCATAGCATTATATCATCATTTAATGCATTTAAACAAGTCAGATTATTTTGGGGAAGAGTGGAAATACAAACTTTATAAACATTTTGACATCGCTTCCCCCTCAACACAACATTTCCTGTGTCGTCATTCACAACCAAGCAATGTGTTTTTGAAAACAGTACTAGGTTGTTCTTGTCACACAGTTGGGACACACTTAGCAAATTGTGTTTTAACTCATCAACTAAGTGCACATTATCAATTGAGTGGGAGAGAGTTTTACCAATATTACCTATACCGACAATTGTCCCAGACTTGCCGTTTCCAAATGCCACACTCCCACCATTCAAAGCTGTAACTGAGAGAAAATTTGATCTTTCACCAGTCATGTGCCGTGAACACCCACTATCAACAAACCACAACTGCCTATTTTCAAGGGTGTTAGTGGGGTTGTTCGTAAGGTTGTTCTCTCTCACTTCAGCTTGCAAAACAAATCACCGGTTAGTTTTGGGAACCCAGATCCACTTGGGTCCCATTCTTTTAGACATGTAAAGCTCATCTTTTCTAATCCAGATTTGTTTCACATACCTTTCATTCTTTTCATTGGCATGTTTTCTTAAAGGGCAAGTGTATCTATAATGACCCGTTTTACCACAATGAAAGCAAACGATGTTTTCAGGTAATCCCACATACTTCCTATGTATTTGGTAAACGGTCGGTTTATGATTGTAACCAAGTCCCTTTTTATTTCTATTGTGATAAGTGTTTAGCCAATCAAGGGCTTGTGAGGATTTGTTCCAGCGTTTGTTTGTGGCAAGATCAGTTTCCAATTTTTCTATGGTAGCATTCAAGCTCTGCTTTTCATTTAGCAAGGATTCAACTGTTTCTTCCACTTTAGAGAGTTTTTTCTCTACTTGAGTATAATCATCTTCTTTTAGAAAGAGATCTTCTCTAAGCACGTTAATATTCTCTTGTAAACCGAGTTTTTCATTTTTAAGAATTTCATTTTCAAGCTCTAGGTAACGAACTTCTCTTTTTAGATCAGCACAGGTGTCTATCAAATTATATAGAAGTTCTCCTAAAGTGGCTTTGTTAAGACGATATACCTTGTTCTTCAGATCTGAGAAGCTGATTGTTGATTCATCATCTGAATCTAAATCACTTTGTGCCATCAGTGCTACGACCCCTTCTTCAGCTTCAGACTCTCCTTCATCCTTAGAGGAATCTCCCCAAGCAGCCAGCATAGCTTTCGAGAATCGCTTGCCCAGATTGTTTACAAGGTGTTTTCGACCCTGTTTTCGAGGGTGTTCGGGCATCTGATCTTCTCGAAGCAGAGGACAATTTTTGACTAAGTGATCTGGTTTGCCGCACTTGAAACACCCTGTGAGCTGTTCTTTGGGGGTGTTTCTGGACATACTGAAGTCTTTTCTTTTGTTGTTTTCCTTGACCTTTTTGAAGAATTTCTTGAATTTTCTAGACATTAGGGCCATATCTTCATTTTCAAGGTCAGAGTCAGTGTCCTCATGTGCTTTCAAGGCAAGCCCACGATCCTTCTTTTGCTCATCTCTTTGTTGTGAGTTCTTTCGGAGTTCATAGGTTTGGAGATTACCAATCAACTCGTCGAGGGTGATCTTGTTCATGTCTTTAGCCTCTTGCATGGCTGTTACTTTGGCCTCCCACGTACGAGGTAGAATTTTGAGGATTTTCCTCACCAACCCTTCAGCGGTGAAAGACTTTCCCAGGGATTTTAACTCGTTCGTGATGTGGGTAAACCGTGTATACATATCCATCACAGTCTCACGATCACCCATATCAAACAACTCATATTATCGCATAAGTAGCTCAATTCTAGATTGTTTAACTTGACTCGTACCTTCATGAGCAACTTGCAGGGCGTTCCAGATAGCTTGGGCTGATTCACACTCAGAGATGCGAGTGTATTCATCGAGTCCTAGGCCAAAATATAGTAGCTTCTTGGCCTTGGCATTTTCTCCATCTTTTTATAGCCCTCGGCATCAAACTCTATGGATTCCTTGGGAACCTTCTTACCATCTTCAAGCACCTTGGTGGGAACAAGGGACCCGTTCTTGATGAGCATCCATAACTCATAATCTTATGCCTGAATACAGTTTTCCATCCTATTCTTCCACCAACTATAATGTTGGCCGTTGAAATAGGGTGGTCGAGTAATGGATTGTCCTTCAAGTATTCCTTGTGGTGTACTCATCTTCAGAATCTCTCAAGGTGTTAGCCTTTTTGCGAGAGAACCAAGCTCTGATACCACTTGTTAAGTTCGTGAGTATTCTACCACAAGAGGGGGGGTGAATTGTGGTGTCTGATTTTCGCGTTGTGAATAACAAACACCTTTGTGACTTGTTTGCAGAGGGTGTTCTCAAATATTGCAAATGCGAAAATCACCAAGATAAATGCGGAAAATAAAGCACACACAATCTTAGTAAGAGATAAGCATGGGGGCGTGATGAACCTCTATTTTACACTATTTTTAGCTCCTATTTGACCCATTTCCTCCCCCGTTTTCTCGTTTTATCGTGTTAAGGAAGGGTCAAATCAGCCTCCTCTTTGCATACTTTTTACTTATGCAGCATCTTTCGATATTTTCAGGAACTCGATTGAAGAAGAGGAAAGATGAATAATATCTGGCAGAAGGAGGTGCCAAAGAAGGGAGAAAAGCCGCGAAAAGGCCT
>JACYFF010031956.1:76500274-76518821 GCA_017589665.1 Selenicereus undatus
GTTTCATGAAATTTAAATTTGCAATATTATATGAATGCATTTTATATAATTTGCGAACTTTATTATGGACTTGTTTCATCCAAATTGTAATATCATATAGATCTGTTCTATGTATGATTAATTGCGATTAATATTTGGATATATTTTATTTTACAAAGTATGTTGCATTCGATGCATGAATAGGTTTCATGTCAGCCACCAATTAGTAGTATTATATAAATGCGTATTATATATACGAACTACATAGGTTGTAGTAAACCTTGCTAATTGTTTTAGCATTTGCTCCTTCCCCAAATTAATGAATATGGATTTATTTTCATGTTACCTGCTAAATATGTAACTTAGCGGTATCTTATGAATTGGTTTCATAAAATTTAAAATTCGTAATATTATATATGTGTTTATATTTTGCGAATAACATTTGAATAAGTTTCATATAATTATATAAATGTGTTTTATATATTGCTATTTGGGCATTTTATGAAATTATTTTGTAACATGTTATTATTCGAATATGTTTGGCAATGTGGATTCATTTTATTATATAGATGCGTTTTATATAATGATCTGAACTTCATGGTTGATATGTCATTGATAAAGTTCTAGGTGACATATTAGTGGTTCTTTATAATGAGATAACTTAATGTGAATTTGATTTACATAAAGTTAGATATCTTTGTGATATTTCTGAAATCTTAATTTGTTCAACCATAATGTCCTCCACAAATTTTGTTTTATGGAAGATTGTGATAAATAAGTTATAAAAACTTCTAATTCATGTTTATATGAGATGATTATGAGCTTAGCGAAATTTTCGATCATGCAACATGGATAATGAAGTTTTTGATAATTTATTTATTTGAAAATATGCCTAATGTCTATTTTACAGAATATATACCTTTAGCTATGGCAATTACAATAAGGTTGGTAATTTGTTTACCAATAAGAGAACTTGATAGCGCTGACTATGATACATAATGTTAGAAGATTCAGTTTCTTCTGAATGAACGTGAAATGTTAGGACACTCATTAGGTTCTAGGTCTTATAGGATGGCAAAGATGGTACTGTTAGTGAACAGTGTCTAGAAAACTTAAAAGCATACCAAAAGTGGTTCGAGAATAGATCGATCAAGATATCATACTTTGTCGTATTGCATCAATGTCGATCTAGTGGGGGAATTAAAAGTCATCCCACTGTTGAGTACGCGTGGGATTAACTTAACATCAGGTTCGTCCGGATCCATTCCCTCAAAAGATTCTGGACCTAAGATTTGTATTGCGAAAGGGAAAAAGGATAAGGAAATAAAGAGAAGCACATAACACGTGTGAGTACTATGATTGTGGAAATTAGACATCTTATACTTAGGATTGTCCTAAGTCGATTAAGGTACTTCCTTTCACAGTCCCTCCTGGATAATGTGTACGCTCCCAAACATTTGTTGCTAACTATGATCCTTAGTGGATTGTAGAGTACATAGTTCGGGATTTAATTGATCTTTGTGAACTTTCACTACTACCCGGTGGATTCACGAATTATCGTTTTAGGTAACGACAATGAAAACGATGTCCTTGAATTAAAGACAAATCATTCAAGGCCCCTTGAAGGGATTGCGTTGTCTCTTCCCAAACACTGTTTATGCACCTAGGGTGCGATGCTTCCTTGTGTCTTCTGTCCTTAAGGATAGTTTTCTTTAATTTTCGTCTAGATGTCTTAGACATCATATGGCATGGTGATTTTTTTGGCCATGTCACACTAAAAGGTGTTTTCAATGGACGAAATAGAACATCTTCCATCCTTTTCTCATTTTTTCTGTTTTAGACATGCTCATTTTGACCATAAGGGTTAAGATAGAGTTAACTAGCCAAAGATGGCCTTTTAAGACCAACTCACTAGGCTTAAGGTGCAAAATGTGAGTTATGTCAAGCTAGTAAAGCAATAGAAAATCCTCTTGTAAGATTTCAAGGGCATCGAATCCCTTAGCATTCATTCACTTTAGACATTTACAGGTCCATGAATATGAAAGCATATCATGGAGCCATATATATTCATGATATAGGTAAGTGTACCTTCTATCTCACCGTTATTAAGTACTCGATGTGTTCGTATACTTTATAACGGTAGTAAGACTCAATCGGGATGAAGTATTAAAAACTCTTTGAACCAATTGAGATCATGAATATTTTCTTTGTGAAACAAAATCCCGCAACGTTGATTTTCTTAAGGATGAGGTTCTTAGCATTTGGTGAAATTAAAAGGGTCTCAATTTGTATACGTTACAATAAGACCTTCAACCACCTCTCGGTGAGGGGGAGGATTTGAATTCTCACTAAATCACCGAGGGTGGTACACCTTCCCGGTACACCTTCCTTATTTGATAGGAATGGTGAAAGTTTGTCTGTTAAGGAGAGTGAGATTCGTCCTCAATCTCCAAATGTTGAGGACAGTCATTCCTGAAGATGTAGTTAGTCCTCACGTTCAGGATCCCACCTCCAATGGATAGTGGGAGTAATCTTCTCTCCATAATCAGGGTTCTATACCTCTTAGAGAAAGGGGGAGAAACTCTTGGTTCCATACCTCATAGAGAAAGGGGAAGGGTTTTTCCACATAGGCAGACAAATAATGAAGGTCCCAGGATCCCAAGAATTTAGCGTGGATGAATTCCTCGACGATATTTTAAAATCGAAGAGGAAATATTCCTATGCACATCGCTTGGGAGTTGAGGGATCTACTTCTTGTCAAGAGACGATTGGTTCACCAAATTACAAAGAGTGATTGAAGGCAATAAGGAATGAGATGGACTCACTGACAGGGTTTAAGAACTCATTGAAACTCCACTCCGATGTAAGATAAAACAACGGGTGGATAGTTCAATTGATAAGTTCAGGTCCGGATACTCTTAGCCCTGGTTGCCCATTCGGAGTTTGAGTTGTTCGAAATGGACGTAAAGGTTGTCTTTCTGAATGGTGACCTTGAGAAAGAGATTTATATGGACCAACCTATTTATTTTGTATCAAAGGGATAAGAGGACAATGTGTGTCATCTTAAAATGTCCACATGTGACCATTGTGTATGTTGAAAGATCAACATGGGGATTACGTTCCTTATATTGATAACATACTATTAACTAGGGAACAACTTGGAGATGATCAAAGCTACTAAAATGTAGTTATCCCATGTCTTTAAGACAAAGGACACGGGTGAAACAAGGTATGTCCTAGGAGTGGAAATAATCCAAAGCTGTCTCAAGAAGCATGCGTCGAAATGACTTGGAACGATTTTTGGGTTTATAATTTCTACCCCGGAGATACTCCACTTGAGAAGGGTCCAACCCTGAGTCTTGCTCAATGTTCTAAAACAGATGACAAAAATAGAGATAGTGAACAAAAGTTCCTAACCTCAGTATCATAGTAAGCTTATTGTAAGCCATGTTATGTACATGAACCAACATTACTTTGCGGTTAGTTTGATAAGTCGTTATCAAAATTACCTAAAACTTGCTGGTTGGCAAGTCGTCAAGAGAATCAAGTGCTACCTTCGTGGTATTGATAACTCTGACTTTTACTATCAAGGAAGAGGCCTCGAGTTGAGAGGATACTCAAATATTGATTGGGGTAGTGACTTGGATGAGTCTAAGTCAACCTCAGGACATGCCTTCAACCTGAGTGGGAGAGCCATGTCATGGTGTGCAAAGAAGCAAAGCTGCACAACAATGTTAGCTATGGAGGTAGATTGTGTGTCTTGTACCATAGAGACAAAAAGCATTGCCATTGGGTATATAGACTAACAAGGTGATTATGTTCCCTTAACTAAACCCATTCCTAGTGATGTGTCCAAAACTCATTGGTTGAGTCTCGGATTTCATAAGGTTTGGTATCTAGACATGTTCTGTTACGTGATGGACATATTTCTTCTATAGGCATGATGCTCATTGTTGTACGTTAGGTATATTGAAATGTCACAGGCTTCTGATTGGCCTAGTCACACAGGCAATCGCCCTGACGCTTCAGTAGCGGGCAGGATGAGACATAATCATATTAGCACTAGGTGTGCAATATTGATTACTCGCATTGGAAGTGTGTGAGTGGAATGAATATAGTCGCCTTAGTAAGACTAAGATGAGACTCAAGGGAGTCGAGTATGAAATAAGTTTTCATATAGAAGCCTTAAAAGTCGAATCTTGAGTGTCAAGACCAACATTCAATATGTTGATCTAGTGGCTCAGGTTAGATTTTTGAATGAAAATCTAGACTGACGATTCGCACGGCATAAAGAGTGACGAACCTAGCTAAGTGGGAGCTATGCCGTGACACGCATCTCATACTGTGTGTGCTTGTAAGACGACCCATATGTGGGGTGACGATTGAATTGTCTTTCACTTGTCACTATGTGACCCTAGGGACGATGAACCTTTGACTTAAAGCTATGATGTTAAGTCAAAACTTAATGATGCTATTTTAGTGTGATTCTCAAGAGCCACGATGTATACGGTTTAGCGAGAATACGTTAGGAAAACAATTAAGCTAAGATGAGATTTCATGAGTGTTTAAGGAAAATTTATCCACCATCACCATATCAGCCCGGGCGATTATGTTGAGAACATAATCATATGATATATCAGGCATAAGGGACTAAAGATGCCACTGGTGATGTCTTGGGGTATTTTTGGGGTATCGTATTTCGTGAAAGTGTTATATTAGTTGGATGGTAACTTAATATAACACTACTTGTTATTTTTGGTTGCACGTTCTATTCCTGGTATGAAGCGTAAAGAGTTGTGATACGTAGAGAATACGTGTTTTACGGCCTAAGTGGCCGAGTGGGAGCTGTTGGACGGGCCTAATTAGATTAGGCCCGACGGCCACTTCATTCGCCTGGGGCGACCCCCTAACCTATATAAAGGGGTTTAAGGGGGTTAGCCTAAAGCGTAAGCAATAGAACACTCCCCTCTCTCTCTCCTCATGGTTACCCTACCATCGCTACCGGGTATTCGGGTTTAGGATGTGGACATCTATAAAGCGACTCTAGTAGCCGCTTGGATTTTTTATTATTGAAGAACTGGTATTCTTATTGTGGACTATTACCGACAGTACAATTCCGCATCCAGGTTAGTCCTGAATTTATTTCCTACATCAACCCATATGATTCGCAAATATTTTGACAACTTTTGTTGTATGTAGTCTGCAGATTAGTAATTACTGTTTATAAAAACTACGGTTTAGTTTCCTTGTTATATATTGAACTATTCTAGCATAATCTGGGTCTTTGCATGGGTAGCATTATCACAATTTTGTCATGATAAATTGCTTTATGCCAAAGAGAGGATAAAATATAGAAGTCTGAAATAATTCTTGCTGAATTTTATGATTGTCCTGGAGTGAGATTACTTTGTGGTGCTATGGCATTATTACATTGCAATAGTAATGCCCTTTTGACCTTATTTGGGAAATTAAGGGCATCTTAATTCTCTTTTGCTGACTGAAAAAAATCCATTAGAGCAGGCCGTGTTATTCAATCTTATTGAAATGCCAAACATGACATATTATTATACAAGTCTTTAAAAGTGGAAAATTCCTCCTTTGTGCTTGTGGTCGTTAGTTCGTGGCGTATGATTTGGTCCTGATTATCAAGGCTTTAGTCTCACAATATTAAGACAAACGCATCTAGAAAAATAGAGTTGTATTTATTTATGCTATTGGTATGAGTAAAATGCGAGCACCTTAACCAATATATTGTTAGAACAAGACTATACCAGATTAGACCTGTCAGTTCGAATGGACGGTTTGAATACGCGTCGGGTGTATTCAGGTTCGGATAAAATGTAGGTCGAGTCTATTTCGGGTTCGGGTAAAAAAAGAGAGAACATATTTCATTTATACGGGTTTCAGTTCGACCCAACCGGTTTGGAGCGCCTTTTTTCTGAGCAACTTCTTTTTTGTCAAAATTAAAGACTCAACATATTTAAAACTTAAAATTCTTTGTATTTAATGGAAAACCATTGGAATTGTAATTTTCTAAAAAAACATTAAAGATATTCAAACATTTCATTAGAATTTATGTACGTCATGTATAAACGGCCACAAAGAACCCTGTGAGTCGGCCCCTAGACTAAAATATGGTTAGTAATAAATTGAGTCATGTATGAGTTAGTCCGTCTAAAGCACGTTAACGTATCAGAGCAGTTCGACCCACTAGTAACACATTTAATTTTTTGGATATTTTTGGTAACTTAACATGATCTAACAAAGTACACTTTATTAGCGAGCTAATCGTAACTCAAACAAGAGTCGGCCCATTACCCAACACTAGCGTCATAATTCGAGACTAATTATTAGAATAAAAAGCAAATGAAAGGACATTGGACAAGCACAAGATAATGTAATTATGTTTTTATAACATTAAAATTCTAGATTATTTATAATATGATTGAACATGTATATTTTACTAAAAATAAAACGACATGATTTGCATGTTTTTACTATTTGTTTTATTCTATGTTGATTTTCTTAAGACTATATAGCTATTTCACGTCATCATTTCATACCCCATTTTTTAGGGTTTTTGATTTATAAGTTATATATGACATTGTTGTGTGAGAAAGGAGTTAGGAAAGAAAGGATACTATTGCTTAAATTATAAAGGGATACGATAATTATATAATGTCTTTCCTAAACAAATTGATGTAACGAATAACTATTATTGCTAAGAATGTTAAATTTTTTTAAGAAGGGTAAATTTTAAAAAATATAAAAAATAAAGATATAATATTTGGGTTGAACGGGCGGGTTCGAGTTCGGGTCAGGTTTGACCCACTAATTTATTGTTTTTTCAGGTTCAGTTATTTTTTTTACTTCAGGTCGAGAAAATCGTGTTCAAATTCAAAATTTTTCAGGTGTGTTCGAATTGGGTTTTCGAGTAGGGTCGGTTTTTGCCAGGTCTACCAAAGATTGAAAATAATAGTATAAATGGTGCTGGATTATAGTAATTTTTTTATGCTAAGCTAATAGTTGTTTGTCTAGATTCTAGATTGCTGGTTATATATTTATTTATGTCAAAGACTCCCTTAATGCCGATAGCAATATCATTGACTGTTTCAATGTCTAAACTCAAGGACATTGAGTGTTCTGAGTGAAAGGCAAAAGCTCAATTTAATTACGTTGAGTTATATTATACTAACCTATCTTATTTCAGCAAGAATCTAACGTCAAAATCAAGATCTCTGAATTTGGAATAAGAAGAATCGTTTTTAGAAAATATGTTACATATGGTATCTTATTTTATTCCTGAGATATATTGCTATCTTTGGAAGGAATCCCTTGTTCACATTTGACTGGATTACATTTTTCTGATGCGATGTATCCTTGCTTATCAACCAAGATCTTGTAAAGGTTTTATTTGATCAAGTTTAGGAAAGCTGTATTAAATCAATCTTGAGTTCATTTGCAAATTATTTTGATTGATTTTTATGAGATCTTTGGAAATCAAATCAAGCTCTTCTACTAGCAATCAAGATCCATCGTTTTCCTCAATCAAGAGCTAGTTTTGGAAACACCAAGGTTTGAATAAGAGATATTGGATTCTGGATAGGACACATTAAGGATTTGACAAGTATTGCTCCAACAGTCAAGAAGGCTTTAAAATCTACAAAAGGCGGAGCTGCAGCATATGGCAAGACACAAGAGAGAATTGCATCTTGATAAGAGCTCAACTACAATCATCTGTAATACATTCTTGTGTACTTGTTATTCATTTCAATGTGTAAGGGATGATTGTAACAAGTAAGATAGGGAATTCACTTCGGCAGCTAGGTACTAAAAGGCCAATACTTGGTGAGTGTACTAGCTAAGGTTTCTTAGTTGAGTAAGCTTAGAATGCTAGACAATATACAAAGCCAATGTCATTGGTGTGTACTTCTTAGGTGAAGAAGAAGTGGACGTGATTAAATCCTAAGGGAAGAAGTGCCTTAGGTGGTAACTAGCCTTGCTTGGAAAGGTGAACATCGTAAGCATATCCATTGTTTTCTGCATTTTGGTTTTGTTTATTTCTGACATTGGTCACTAACCTTCAAGGTTGTCTTCCTTGATAATGGAAACACAGGTTCAAAGTACATTGAAATTTTCATAAAGGCTTAAACATTGACTTTTGGGGCCTTCAATTGGTATCTGACTCACATTAACTTAACTGTCTTTTGGAAAAAATCATGGCTTCCTTTAGAAATGATGAAATTGATCAAGGATGTTCTTTTAGTAGACGTCCTTTGTTTCATGATTGTAACTTTACTCATTGACAAAAGCTTATGCAGATCTTCATTAAGGACAATGACTATGAGCTTTGGGAGATTGTCTCCAAGGGAGACTTTATGTCTACTTTGAAATAAGGACATAAAATTGTTCAGAAGCCCATATCAAAATTTGCTTATGAAGAAACTAAGAAAGTGGCAAAAAATTATAGAGCCTTGAATATTTTATTACACGGTTTGGATTATAACAAATTTAATTGTGTGTTTGCATGTGATACAACCAAATAAGTTAGGGGCACATTGGGGGCTAACTATTAAAGGGTTAGTCAAGTTTGAGAAGCCAAGGTTAGTCTCTACGTCCATTAGTATGAGCTCTTTAAGGTGCTCTGCCCAGAGAATCCATCGAGGACATAAATATGCACTTAATTGAGATAGTACATAACTTCAAGTCCTTAGCGAAAACATACACCAATAAGGAGGTGGTGAGAAAAGTGTTGCGATGTCTTGCAAGAAGCAAGTGGGGACCTAAAGTCACAACCATTGAAGAAGCACAAGATTTGAAGACTCTCACTTTAGATGATCTGGTTGGAAAACTTCTAACCTATGAAATTCACTTGCAGGAAGAAACTAAAGAGTATGCCGCTGCAACAAGAACTTGTACTGAAGTCCAATAACATTGAGATGCAACTTGAGGAGTCTGAAAATGATGAAGATGAATCATTGGCTATGATAGCCAAAGGATTCAAAAAGATATTTCAAAAGCATCCAGAATTCAAAGAAATTTGGAAGTGATCAACCTCAAAGATGAATGAATGAAACTCTAAAGGTAAATTTTCCTCAAAAGTTGATAATAACCAAAACAATTGTTATGGTTGTGCAATTCCAGGCTACATGATCGAGGATGGTCGTAAGATTAAAAAAAAAAAGAGAACCAAATTCAAATCCAAGAAATTATTCAAAAGATCTATGGTTGCAGTGTAGAGTGATAGTAATAGTTCTAAAAGTGAAAGTGAAGATAGAGAAATAGCCAACCTCTATCTTATGCCTAGAGAGGACATGGAGAAAGTAATGATTTTGAATAGGTGACATTGGAATATCTCCTTACTTTTACGAAAGAGTATCTAGCTCAAGCATATTAAAGTGTGTCAAATATGAGCAAGATCATGTATCTAAAATCAAGACCCTTCGAAAGGAAAACAAATTTCTGAACAAGGAAAATGAGAACTTGTAAAGATCTTGTGAAAATCTACTCCCCAAAATCAATGACCTTGAGAATGAGAAAACCATTTTGCATAATAAGTGTAACAATTATCACAAGTTCTTCTTGAAACTTATTGTTGAGTTAAAAATATACCGCAAGTGCACGACGTAGCTGTAACTAGCAACTGGCAAGTACGGGTCGTGTCCACGGGGAACTTGGTTCCAACTACTAGAATGATTTTAATTACTCAAGCTAGGCAATCACAATTGGCATTGTGTAGCTTAACTAAAGGAATCAATAACAACTAAAAGATAGAATAAACAGCAGAAGAGTAAACACCTAGGTTGGAATTAACAGCACGAGTATGTGAGTGAATTACTTACTAGCCCTACCAAACATTCGCAAGCATGCATAGCAAATGGATAGATTGTCAATTAAGTCCATCTCCACCCTTAAGGGTCGAAGACTAATCCTAGAACTATAGTCGCCTATTCTCATGCGACTAAAAGTTGAATGATTACAAGGTCTGCAGTCTCAAATCCCAATTAGGATCTTAATTATTTTCATATTAAAACCCTAAATGTCTACTAAGTCGCACTAGGTAAAGGTTTCATCTCTCAACGCTCACCTAAACCTTAATAAGGAGGACGAATGCTCTTTCGAGCATTTCATCGAGCATGTGGCGTGCACAGTAGAATTCGCAATTACAAAACAGAGGGAAAGTGGGGATTGGGCCAATTCATGATTCAGCCATACATATTCGGTGTTAATCCCAACCTAAGTTGGAGGAGTTAGCCATACATATTCAATTCAATAACCATACTAAACTCCAAAATAATCAAGAACAAGAGTGTAGAATTGATAATCAAGAACGAGAGGAGAATTCAGAGAAAAGATCCTGGAATTAGTTAAATGAATTAAAAGTAGAATACGCTTCAATCCAATAGTGTCATCAAAAGTACCAAAATAGAACTCTCAAATAAAACCTAAAAATCGCCTCAAGAACAATATGGGAGAAGAAAACTAAACGAAAATTGAATGAAAAACTGAATCCCCTCAAAAAAGCCCCGAAGGAAATTTAAGTCGCGACGCGGAACGGGGGTGGCATGGTGGTGCATCGGGGCACGGTGGCACCGTGCTAAAATCCTGCCCGAAACACCCCAGAACTGCACAAGTGGCACGGGTGTGTCACTTGGAACGGCCCAACCCTTCCACATGGCACGGTCGTGCCACTTGGCTGCCCGACCACTTGTGTCGGTCCGAGTGTCTTGGTGGTGCTACGTGGGTCCGGTTCCGTGGGACTTCTGTGCAACGCTTTTTCGCAGTTTTTTTCGCCTTATTGGCACTCCTTTTTGCTAAATGTTGTTCATGTTTCTGTTTCTTCAATAAAGTTCATGAAAATATCGAAAGATGTTATATGAGTAAAAAGTACGCTGAAGGAGGTCGATTTGACTCTTCCTTAACACGATCGAGTGTGAAAAAGTGGGAGAAAATGAGTGAAATAGGGGCTAAAAATGGGACTAAATAGAGGTTCATCACGCCCCCATGCTTATCTCTTGCTGGTCCCTAAGCAAGACTACGCTATGAAGGATCAAGGAGGACGGTAAACCTCTTAACACACCCTCATCAGGCAAGGGATGAATAATCAATAATCGAAGTTAAACCATGCATTAAAGATGGCCAAGTGAAAAATGTGAAACAATTCAAATACAGCTCGCACACTTCCTTCCATGGGTCCCCATACCCAAATGCAATGCATCAAATGCCCCAGTATCGAACCACACAGCAAGACAGGACCTCACTTTAGGATAAAGTTGAACACTCCCCACAATGTGTTTAGAATATGTAACAAGGGTGCACTCAATACTCTACCCAATCAAGCAACTACCATAAGCTTGGTAGAGTTCTCAATTCTCCACCGCCTAACGCAAAGTGCAATGTGTAAATCATGAGGACTTGTAAAGGGATCTAATAGGGTCAAAGGTAAAGGGTGAGAAATAGAATAAGTTTGGGAAGAGTGGAGCTAATAGTCAAAAGACGAGGGAGCAAAAAACACTTCCATAACTAATGTCGGAACAACAACTTCACACCATAATTGAAATTTTGAGCAAAAACCCCAGAAAAACCTTAAAGGAGGAATTTAGCAATCTCAATGTCACACTTCCATGCCAAACACCCTATTCACAACTTTTCTATTTTTTTTTCTTTCTATTTTTTCCTTCTTTTTTTCTTCTCTTTTCCTTGCTTCCTCCTTTTTTTCATTCATTTCTATTTCTTTTCTTTGAAATGAGAAAGGCATGTGATTGGCATGGGGGACACAAACTTGAATCACGAATCCCCCCAAACAAGCCACTAATAGCATACCCAAGGTGAACTAGCATTCAAAGCAACCCAACTCAACATGAAAGCGTCGCTCCACTATACCTTGACAAGGATATGGGAAATATTGATAGGCCAAGTGTGTAGAGTGTAGGGTGACAACAACAAAGACAAGGGGAAAGGCACAAAGGGCTAGCAAAAAGGGTAGTACATATGAATGGGTGGTTTTTTGGCTCATGTGGCTAAAAAGAAAAGAAAAATTACCTCAGTCATATCAACACATGCACATGCTAGATGCGATTTCAAAGAGAACAAGACCAGGTTCTAGAGATGCAATCATGGATGAGTCACACATGAAGGAAAGTATGAGACTATATGCAATGAATAGTCATTAGGCTCAAAGCCTCACAGATAAGTCTACCACAGTCCAACAACTTACTCCAAGGTATATCCCACTTATCGAGGTCAATCAAGCCAAGTCACATGAATCTCAAGGGCAATATAACATACACCATAGGGTAGGGGAAATACAGATGGCGGTGTTGGAGCGCAATTCACAAAAGTTCACACCATAACAGGCCACACTTCAACACACAAGTCAACCATATCAGTCAATCATCACCCCTTGTGTTCTCTTCATAAGAGGGGTTTTCGCACACATTTATTGAAAAGTAATAAAGCTAACTAAGAAAAGCAATAAAAGATATAAAGGATAGTGAGAAGAAGGGTGAGAAGTAGTACCTGGAAAGCTTAGAGACGCCCAACTCGATCACTTCTCCTTTTGAGATGCAACATGTAACTTATATGCTCTAACCTACATGCTCTATTAAAGGAAAGAAATGTAAAGATACCCTGGGAAAACTATATGTCATCCTATCTATATGGTGCAAATACAAGTGATGTCATTCAACCATCACCCCAAAATCCACCATTCCCCCCCAAACAGCAATAAGCTCAACCCCCCATGCTTGAGATTTTCATTGTCCGTAATGAAAATGACGCAGAAAAAGGGCAAGTGAAGGGGGAAGGCAAGGAACGAAGAGGGAAAGGGCGTGAGTGACACACGAATGTTTTTTTTGTGTGTTTTTTTAAAGCGATAAATGCCTTGGGTTGCCTCCCAAGAAGTGCTTGTTTAAGGTCCGTAGCTTGACCCTTACCTCTAAATAGTAGACGATAATGATGCGGGAGGTGGCCTGGGGGAGGTGTAAAAATATGAAGTAGGATCCTGTACCTCCCCAGTATAAGCAGAAGCGGTCGCGAAACGAGATGGGACGGCCGCATAAATAGTAGATGAACCTTCAAACAGCAGGTGGGGTCCTAGTCTCCCCAGTAGAACTCAGATTCTCTGTTCCGTTCTTCCCCTCTGTTCCTGCAGAATCAGGAACTTGAACTACCTTCAGGGAGAACCATCACTGGGCTCTCCTCTAACTCCTCTTCCATCGTAGAGATGGAATTGACGTGACCTCGGGGGTTAGTCTCGGGCTGGCGTGGCAGATGCCCGTGAGGTCGGGACAGGAGGCTCACTTGTTGGCCGATCTGGGCGATTTGGGTGTCCATCGTCTTCTGATGGGTGGCCATAACATCGACTCTAGAGGTCAGTAGGTTGATTGACTCACTAAGAGTCTCGTTGGTCTTGCTTTGAGTCACTATAAAGCGCTCCATGAGACTCTCCAGGTGATATGTAGATTCGAGAGGTGGAGGGGGTGGATTGTAGGGAGCTCTGTTGTGGAAACTGGGTGGCTGGACAGAACTCTGAGGGTGAGGGTTGGGACTTTTGTAGAGAGGATTTGGATGACTCTTCCAACCCTAGCTATAGGTGGTGGGGGGGGTTATTTTGCTATGGTGGGTTGTAATTGTGGAACGCGTTGACGTGTTCAATGCTAGGGGGAACATTGTAACACTCAACGGAGGTATGTCCTTGTACACCACAGGTCTCACAGTATGCATATGCCCCCATTGATGGCCCCGCAGAAGTGACGGATGGGGTAGCCACCTTATCCAGTCGTTGTGCAAGGGCATCCACCCTACTAGCTAGGAGCGTCACCGCGTCCACCTCATGTCTGCCATTGCCTCTCTTGGGGGCGGCTCTTTCACTCGAGCAGTGATAATTGTTGGAAGCCATATCTTCCAACAATGCCTTTACTGCTTCGATCGACTTGCCCATTAGGGCGCCCCCTGCTGCGGCATCGACTCATATCTTCACTGACCACTCCAACCCATTGTAGAAGGTTTGGATTAGTAGTCAGTCAGGAACTCCATGGTGGGGGCACTGTCATTGGAGGTCTTTAAACCTCTCCCAAGCCTCGTACAAGGACTCTCCATCATGCTGGGTGAAGGATGTGATGTCCGTCCTAAGCTTGGCAGTCTTGCCAGGTGGGAAGTATTTGATGAGGAAAGCCTTTGAGAGAGCGTCTCAGGTTATGAACGAGTTGGGATCCTTGTTTTGCAGCCAGTCACTGGCTCTATCCCTCAGTGAGAATGGGAAGAGCCTAAGTTGAATTGCATCGGTGGTCACCCTGTTGAGTTTGATGGTGTCACACTTCGCGAGGAATTTGCGAAGGTGCACGTTGTGATTGTCTAAGGGGTGGCCACCAAACTGGTCCCGCTGCACGAAGGTGATGAGCGCGGGACTGAGCTTGAAGTTGTTGGCTTTGACTGTCGGGGTTCACAATAGACAATGTGATACCCGACGCTTATGGCAGGGCGTAGTCACGCAATACCCTCTGGTCTTGCCTTGCCATCGATGTTTCCTCTTTCTTCCTCCTTCTTGCTTCTCCGCTACGCCTGCGTGCTGCTACTTCTATTTCAAGATCCAATGGGATAAGGTCTTGATCCCTTTGACTCCTCCTGCACATACATAAGCAAACAATACCCCGGCGTAAACAGTTTCTAGCAAGAAGAAGAAGAATGATAGACTAAAACCAAAGAAAGGAAAGAAATGCCTAGTCTAGAGTATTCGAATCGGTTCTAATATTAGAAGGCACAAGTTCCCCGGCAACAACGCCAAAAACACGTCGAGTTAAAAATATACCGTAAGTGCACGGCGTAGCTATAGCTAGCAACCGGCAAGTATGGGTCCTGTCCACGAGGAATTAGTTCCAACTACTAGAACGATTTTAATTACTCAAGCTAGGCAATCACAATTGGCATTTTGTAGCTTAACTAAGGGAAACAATAACAACTAAAAGATGGAATAAACAGCAGAAGAATAAACACCTAGGTTGGAATTAACAGCACGAGTATGCTAGTGAATCAGTTACTAGCCCTACCAAACATTCCCAAGCATGCATAACAAATGGATAGATTATCAATTAAGTCAATCTCCTCCCTTTCTCAAGGAACGAAGACTAATCCTAGAACTTTAGTCGCCTATTCTCATGGGACTAAAAGTTGAAGGATTACAAGGTCTACATTCCCAAATCCCAATTAGGATCTTAATTATTTTCATATTAAAACCTTAAACGTCTACTAAGTTGCACTAGGTAAATGTTTCGTCTCTCAACGCTCCCCTAAACCTTAATAAGGAGGATGAATGCTCTTTCGAGCATGTGGCGTGCATAGTAGAATTCATAATTATAAAACAAAGGGAAAGTGGGGATTGGCTCAATTCATGATTCAACCATACATATTCGGCATTAATCCCAACCTAAGTTGGAGGATTTAGCCTACAATCATGTTTCTAACAACAACCATGACATTCGATTCAATAACCATGGTAAACTCCAAAATAATCAAGAACAAGAGCGGAGAATTGATAATAAAGAACGAGAGGAGAATTCAGAGAAAAGAACCTGGAATTAATTGAATGAATTAAAAGTAGAATAAGCTTAAATCCGATGGCGTCATCAAAATTACCAAAATAGAACTCTCAAATAAAACCTAAAAATCGCCTGCAGAACAGTATGGGAGTAGAAAACTAAACGAAAACTGAATGAAAAACTGAATCCCCTCAAAACAGCCCCGAAGGAAATTTAAGTCGTGACGCGGAACGGAGGTGGCATGGTCGTGCCTCGGAGCACAGTGGCACCATGCTAAAAACCTGCCCGAAACACCTCAGAACTGGACAAGTGGCACGGCCAGGCCGTGCCACTTGGCTGCTCGACCACTTGTGCTGGTCCGAGTGTGTTGGCCGTGCTACGTGGGTCCGGTTCCGTGGGACTTCCGTGCAACGCTTTTTCACAGCTTTTCTCGCCTTCTTGGCACTCGTTTCTGCTAAATGTTGTTCATCTTTTCGTTTCTTCAATAAAGTTCCTGAAAATATCGAAAGATGTTATATGAGTAAAAAGTACGCGGAAAGAGGCTGATTTGACTCTTCCTTAACACGATCGAATGTGAAAACGCGGGAGAAAATGAGTCAAATAAGGGCTCAAAATGGGAATAAATAGAGGTTCATCACTTACTTAGAGTTAAGAGAATTTGGACAAATTATTTGGACCCTAATGTATGTCCTATAATAAAAAAAGGTCTTAAATTTAACTCAAATAATAAGAAAAAGTCTTGCAAGCACTTGTTCATTAAATAGGCATCACATAAGGAATCCCAACGTAGATCTAGTTCTAAAAACAGTGACTTCGGTCACAATTACCAAAGTCATACTATTTATCAAGGGAACGATAGCTATTTTGGTCATAGGCATCCAATTCATTCTAATCATGGTAAAGGTCATAAGCACTATAACAAATTTAGTGGCAAAGAGATCTCTTACTTAAGAATCATACAAATATGGGTGCCTAGAGGGTCAATGTCTTCAAAGCTGGACTGTAACACCCCGACGCCTCTTGGGTCACAGATAGTTACCAAGAATTGCTTCAACGATTATCAACTGGCCCCACAAACCCCCACAAGCCTTTCCGGTGTGCTTCGTTCTCACTCACAAGCTGTATGAGAAACTTCCCAGGGGTCACCCATTATAAGATTTCTCCACAGCAAGCATGCTTAACTGTGAAGTTCATAAAAATGGATTTCCCGAAAAGAAAGGGCCACCTTTGTTGATATAAGTCATTGCATTGATCATTTTAAGTCACACTCGGGGTATTACAATCACCCCCACTTAAAGAGAACAACATCCTCATTGTGCGTCGCTAACTGACCAACTTATATGTCCCCTTGAGCAGTAGTCCATACCTAGTATCTTTGCCTTGCTAGGTGACTGTTGATGACTCTTTTGCCCACTAGTGCAACTAACGGCTGTGGTTCGGCTCTGATACTATCTGTAACACCCCGGCCCTACTTGCATCGTAGACAATTACTAGGGACGGCTTCAAGAATCGTCGCCCGGCCCCATAAATCACCAGAAGGCTTTTTAGCATACTTCGTCCTTGCTCGCACTCCGCCAGGGAAACTTGCAAACCCTACAATCAAAGAATGTAGGAAGGTTTGAGTTTTGTTCTTACAGGTGTGCCTAACAGTAGAGAGAAATCGTTGGTGCTGGGCAGAGGGTGTTTAAGACATATGACTAAAGATACCTCTATATTTACTGAGTTTCGAAAACAAAAATTAGGTAAATTGACCTTTGGAGACAATGGCCGAGGTAAAATCCTTGGCATTGGTAAGATTCGTAAGGATTCTATAAATGCTATTGTCAATGTCTATTTGGTCGATGGTTTGAAATACAACTTGCTGAGTATTTAACAACGTTTTGACGAAGGTAATCGCATTCAGTTTGATGCGTTGTAGTATGTTGTTGAAAATTTCAAATCCAATGGCATTGTGTTGCATGGCTCTAAACTGGACAATGTTTATGCCATAACTCTTTATCATGTCTCTTCCATGCATCTTTCTGATCCGAAAGCATCCCTTGATGATGCATGGCTTTGGCATCATCGATTAGGATATGCTAGCGTGCACATCTTTCATAAACTAGTCAAGCATGAATTACTAAGAGGGTTATCTCCATACAAATATAAGAAGCATCATGTGTACCATGCATATGTTATAGGTAAGTAAATACATTCTTCTTTTAAACCGTTAAAGAGTGCATCCACTTCAAAATGCTTGGAATTGTTGCATGTGGACATATGTGGACCAATGTGCGTTAGAAGTCCAGGAGGTAGTTCTTATATATATTTTTTTATAGTAGATGATTAGTCTAAATTCAGATTGGCGATCTTTTTGAAAGACAAAATGAATGCTCTCAAGAAGTTTACAAAGTTGTGTAGGAAATTACATATATTAAAGAAGTAGCCGATAGTTGCTATCAAGGATGACCATGGAAGAGAAGTTGACTAAGACAAGTTTATTGATTACTATGACAAGGTTGACATTTCTCATAAATTTTTAGTGCCATGAACACCACAACAAAACGGAGTTGCTAAGAGGAAGAATAGGCTATTGGAAGACATGGCCAGAACAATTACATGCAAAATGATCTTGTAAAGTCCTTATGAGCTAAGGTTGTTAATACTGCAAATTATATAAATAGATGCCCCGTGTGACCAATTCTCAAAAGGACACCATACAAATTGTTAAAAGGAAACTAACCAAATGTTTCATATTTTAAAACATTTGCAAATCAGTGCTTCATCCACAATAATGGTAAGGAAAACCTTTATAAATTTGATCGAAGGAGTCATGAGGGTATATCTGTTGGCGATTCCTTAGTTAGTAAAGCTTATCGTGCCCATAACAAATGTACCAAGGTCATTGGGGAATCTATTCATGTTATCTTTAATGAAGCTCACAATGTTCTTGCTAGCTTATCTTCATTTGATGAGTTTCAGCGAAACAAATATATATATATATATACACACACACACACACACACACACACACACACACACACACACACACA